>OZ010578.1:115093642-115108642 GCA_963932145.1 Acanthosepion lycidas | reverse complement strand
AATAATCGTCGGACTTAATCCATTTCATTATATGTATATATAATTAAATGTTTGAGTTAACTTATTTTAAATAGTTTGTTTATTTTTCTTCAAACTTGCATCACCAAAATTCACCAACTGACCAACTGTTCATATTTGGCTTTTTGAGGTTTCCAAATTCTACGTAAATTAAAATCGCTGTTGAAATTGAAATTTCAGATCGTGGACGGGATTAATGAGAATGCGATGAAGCAATAAAAAAGATTATTTTCAGAGTGTTTTTGCAAAATGGATGACATCTTAAGATAAGTGTATGAGGTCTCTTTTTCGTTTTACTTGAATAAATGTGATTTCCACTGTTGTTCTGATTGTGCAAGGAACAATCTGTCTGGAAGGTTAAACTCTGACAGATGAGAAGGGGGCATATGTCGAGGGCAAGAGAGATAGTGGAAGGCAGAGTGCTACCTGCCTGACCAGCTTTTGTAAATGGACGACAGAACTGGGAGGAGGTTTAGCAAAGGGGAGAAATGTTGCTAAGGATCACGAGGGATAGGAGGTTGCGTGGAGCCATGAACAGCCAGGTCATGAAGGGACACGACGCGTAAAAGGACAAGAAAATAAAGATTTATGCAATATAGACGCCCTGCATTTACACTGTCATCCGACAAGTTACCGTCTTTCACAACAGAAGAGGCAAAAAAAAAAGAAACAAAATGGGGTGAAAACGTCATAGAGACTCGGAAATTGGTACGCCACCCACACATATGGAATTGGGAAGCTGGCCAGGTTCTCAGCAAAGTACAGGCCTTATGACTGCATCTGATCATAGGACTGATGATAATGATGACGATGATGATTATGATGATGGACTGAAAGTTGTCGATAATAATAGTTTTTTAGTTTTCCGGTTGACCTATAATCTGGAATAGGAATGAAAGCAGTGATAGCACATATCCTGAATCCATCATAAAATGCTTGGGATATGAAATTAGTAAATACTAAACTGATATGTCCCGGAAAGGGATATATTTGATCGAAGTAGCTAAGTGGGTTTGGCTACTGTAACCAAGTAGTACACGGGAGCAGTAATCGACTGGAACTCGTCGTAGTCGCCGGTAATAGGTGTAGACCAATAGAATAGCCAATGGCGTAGTCCAATAGGCGTTGTCATAGACTTAATCTCTGTCGTACCTACACGTCCGTCTGTATTTATGATGGGCACCAATCACTCATATTTCAGTGAGGGGGAACACAGGTGTATGCATATTCCATTATATCATAAACACTTCAAATACCTGGGTGCATGAATAAGTTATAACAAATTTAGTGTAGGAGAAAAGGAAATTGAACATAGACTACGCTAGAGATAGTTTCACCTAATACAGCAGATTGCTACAAAACCAAAACATTAATCCGAAAACTTGAGTTATATTCTTATAGCCTCGTCAGATCGAAACTTTCATACGGATGTCATGTATGGTACCAAACCTGATCAATTGTTAAAAATAGCTTTGAGCTAGAAAAGCCTGAGTGTCTTGGCAAACATCATCCGTCTTTGAACATTGTGGACTGGCGCTTCAGAACCACAAACAAAGAACTGTACCAAATAAAAAAAGTGCATCTTTTGAAGACTACCAACAGCCGCAACAACTAAAATGGATAGCACGTGTCACTCATAGAGAAAATAATGACATAATCAAAATGTTGATATCCCACACTACTTTAAACAAAAGTTTAGAAAGGAAACCTCTATCAATACTGGAAAGATCAATAACAGCTACTGGACTTGAGAAACATATATATATATATATATATATATATATATATATATATATATATATATATATATGGTGGTACCCGTTTGGAAAAATCTCGGATAGCTCAACTTGCAGTAGAACAAATCGGTACCCGAGGAAAAATGAGAAATAAAAAAAGAAAGAACCAAGAACATTAAACCAAGGCGAAAACAATCGACCACTGTTCAAGCTCCAAGTACAAAGAAAAAAAAACAAAACGACTAAAAAGACAACTACGTAAAGTGCTCAATACACTAAGTAGAGCAAAACTTAAGATAATCCTAAGGAGCGAAGCAAACCTACTTAGGTTTAACCTAAACGGATCTTCAGGGCAATGCTTGCTCTATGGCCATCATTACCCTGAAGATCCGTTTTGGTGAAACCTACGTAGGTTTATATATATATATAATTATTTATTTAAAAATTATAGAATTCTACAATCTACATTCAACATCATCACTTGATAAGAGACCAGAGGTGTTGAAACAAAATGGCTATTTTTGTAGTGATTTTATAATCTATTTATGTTTTAATTTTTAAATAAATAATTATATTCGCTCTACTCTGTATTGAGCACTCTTTTAAGAATAGTAATTGTTGGTTATTGTAATTTATTCCGTATACACCAATCATATACTTGTATATATATATATATATATATATATATATATATATATATATATACGGGACAACACTGCGACGCTTTGTATCAGGTTTCGACCAAAAATTTGGGTAGAAGAATAAAACATCATCGAATTCGCTACCTCTCAGATTACGCCGATTTCTATGCAAAGGTGGGACTATGTTGTTTGTTTTTATCGTATGGTTTTATTTATATGTCAGTAAAAAAAAATGGACGCTTATTAAACTTCTACATTGAGGCTATCAATTACACTGAATCCAACATAAAATGTGGAATTAGTAATTACTAAGCACTTCAAATACGTCGGCGTATGAATCAGTTATAACAAATTAAGTATAGGAGTAAAAGCAATTGAACATACAATAGGCTGCACCGGAGATAGTTTCACCCAATACAGCAAATTGCCACAAAACCAAAACATTAATCTGAAAACTTGAGCCATCTTCTTAAATAACCTCGTCAGATAGAAACATTCATACGATGTCATGCATGGCGACAAACCTGTTCAGAAATGTCTAAACTCTCAGCTGTATACAACCGTCTTTGAAAATCAATGGTTCAAAATGACTTTGAGCGAGTGAAGCCTGTGCGTCCTGACAAAGATCATCCTTATTTAAACATAGTGAATCACAAACGAAGAACTATAGCAAATAACAGAAACTACATCGAGGAGCAGCAAGAACTAAAATGGACACCACGTGTAACTCAGAGAGAAAATAATGACATAATCACGATATTAGCATTCGACGCTACTTTATGTAAAAGGTTGGGAAGGAAACCTCCATTAATACTGGAAAGAACGATAACAGCACCTGGACTTGAGAAGCATATTTCCCTTAAAAAACTTTACGTGAAAGATTTTATAAATTTCAACCGAAAGCAGTACTTGTTTCTCGGTCAGTGAATGCCGAATGTTTCCTTATAAAGAAACCTCTGATATTACCATTTTCATTACAATTACAGATGTATTGATCGCTTATAAATTGATCGTATTAAAAGAGTTGTCTTGTGGCCAGTTGCCAGAAAACAGATAGTCATTCTGAATTAATAGTAATAATAATAATAATGTTGTAATGGAATCTCCCACACTCCCTATCCCCTATAAGGATTGACTATCTCAGTAGATAAATATATAGTGAGCACAGGCTATACCTTCTGGAATTAGTTGGAGATTCGTCTCCAGCTGTGCTGATCGAACTCTCTAACCGAAGGCAGAGAGGAAGCCAGATGAGGCTATGGTAAAGGGCAGAGTCTCGTCTGGGGTGATAGACAACTAACTGACTCCGTGTATACGGGGTCTACACGGAAGTTTAGCCCGAGTCTACGGGCCCGGTTTTACCTCGCATTAAAAAACGGCATTTTGCCACATCCTGCCGCGTGAAGAGGCAAGGTAAATAAACTTGCTTTGGGAATTACTAGCTTGCTATTCGATTTCCTGTTTTTCAGTATTCTTTTTTAAAATAAACCTCTCTTCTTTCATCTATGCGCGTCTTGCTATTCCTATACTCGATTATCACCTTTGTCTGTTTGTAATCTCTTTAAGAATACAACAAATAATAATAATATCTATTATATCTATTATAAGAATATGTTGCTATGCCACTTACAACTCCAGATGAGAGTACGTTATTGAGATATTCAAGAAATCCTTCATCCTTAATCTCTTGATCCGTGAAAAGGAAAGCAACGCCTTTGCCTTGCAGTCCGGCAGTTCGGTACAGAAGCTTCAAGTCTTCCAGAAGGTTATTCACATTGTAAGATCTGAAATACAAAAATTTGGAAATCAATTCATTCATAAATGAATAAGTAAAAGTAAATAAAAATAAATGGAAAAAAATAAATAAATAAATAAAAAATTTAAAATTTTTTTTAAAAATGAATAAATAAATAAAAAAAATGAAAAATGAAATATAAATAAAAATAAGGAAAATTAATAAATATAAATAAAGTAAATATTTTGTCAATGCACTTAATCCAGGTGAACATTTACATTCTAAATTAGAAATATAACTATCATTCTACCGACTTAATTATCTACCCACATTATAATATATATATATATATATATATATATATATACATATATTTTTATATTTACATACATACATACATCTATATATATATACATACATATATATATATATATATACATATATGTATACATACATACATATATATCGACGTATGAGAATCCGGCAACTCAGTTCTTAGGAGCCGACAGCCAGACAATGATTTGATTATAGTGTTCTGGGCTTTTTGCAACCGACCACACTTTTTGAAGAGCCGAGTGCAGAAATCTGGTGCACCGTGCGTCCCCAAGTCCCCAAATAACCCTCCGCAGGCTTTGAATTCAGTCCTTCGCCTAGTCCAGTTGTCATACAAGGCTATAGAACCCCAGTTTGTCCTGCTATTTACCCATAGCAATGGAGAGAGGAAGAGGACTCATACCTCTCCTAAGGGTATTAGCACGTAAGTGAATGTAATAGATTCGACTGGAATACGGGGAATTTTTGGCCGTGCCTACTCTATCGGATTTGTCCCACATTAAATTCGGTCATGTGATACATTCTACCTCGTGGGAAGGTCGATAAATATTACTGGCTACCTGAAGATTATATGCAAACATATGAACGCGGCCAATCATTGCGTACCTGTTTATTGAATTCATATTCAAATGCTCTGACATTTTATGTCATAGAACTCTTTTATGCCAGAAGCCTACTTTTGGTCAGACTTTATTTAGAGCTGCTTATTCAAATCTTGAATATATATATATATATATATATATATATATATATATATATATATATATATATATATATATGTGTGTGTGTGTGTGTGTGTGTGTGTGTGTGTGAAGCCTACTTTTGGTCAGACTTTATTTAGAGCTGTTTATTCAAACCTTGAATATATATATATATATATATATATGTGTGTGTGTGTGTGTGTGTGTGTGTGTGACATTGGTTAAAGACTAACAAATGTGCTTTATTCTGTTTTTTCTTTTAGTCTATTTTTTTTTCTGTCAGGACAATTTTTTCTGGTAGCACCAGACCAAACGTTGCAGCGATATTTTATGATTTTCTTCTTCTTCTTCTTCTTCTTCTTCTTCTTCTTCTTCTTCTTCTCATTTTTTCTTCACCTTTTTCTTCTACTTCTTCCAGTATTTTTCTTCTTCATTTTCTTCTACCTCTTCTTGCTATTCTTTTTCTCGTCTTTTTCTTCTTCTTCTTCTTCTTATTTTTTCTTTACCTTCTTTTTCTTCTTTTTTCTTTTCGCTTTTTCTTGTACTGCTTCTCCTTCTTTTTCATCTTCTTCTTCTCGTCTTCTTCTTTTAGTCTTTTTCTTCTTCATCTTCTCCTACCTCTTCTTTCTCTTTCTCGTCTTCTTCTTCTTCTTCTTGTTCTTCTCAATTTTTCTTCTCGTTCTTTTTCTTCTCGTTCTTTTTCTTCCCGCCTTTTTCTTGTACTGCTTCTTCGTCTTCTTCCTCTTCCTCTTCTCGTCTTCTTCTCCTCTTTTTCTTCTTCATTTTCTACTACCTCTTTTTCTTTGTCTATTGTTCTTTGTTAGGCGTGGACCGGATTCATGCCAAGGAATAGAGCATTACTCTCACCGCCCTGGTCCAACGCGTGCCCCTAAGAGGTGGTATGTGACACGCTTGGACGATCATGTTGCTTTTCGATTCATGTTCATCCAAGGATATTTGCGCAAGTCCAGAATTCGAACTCGGCTCTCCGATTTATCATCCCGAGGTGTTATCTATCACACCCGCGCATTCAAGCTTAGAGCATCTGGTATTCCCAAGTGGTCACCCATCCCAGGCTCGACATTGCTTAACTTCGGTGATCGGACAAGATGATATGACCGTAAGTCTATTTGATTTTCCCTATGTATAATTTCAGGCATTCAGATGAGAGGAAGCGTGATACCTGGTTAATGTAATCTGAAATGTTTCGTAACCGGCGATAAACGACGCCAGTCTGGTGAGCGATTGCTTGCCGGATCCGCCGACGCCGACGAGGAGAGCATTGCCGCGAGGCGTTCTGATGACCCTTGAAATCTTCACAAGATGGATCATAGCGTCCTGGAAGAAGACTAAATCCATGCCGGCGCCACGAACGCTTTCGTTGTACATTTGCAAATAAAACAGCAGACGTTCTTGCAGCTGTTGAAAGGATTCAATCTGCAAAATGAAATTGGAGAGAAGAAAAAAATGAGGCACAGTTAAAAATATCACTAAACAAATATTACAGACTCAAAAATTTTATTGACATCATCGCTCTCCCATCATCCAACTTTAGCCGTTTGTTTGCAAAAATAATGACGAAATAATGTCGTTTTTTGACGTTAAAAAATACGTCCAAAAACGACATTATTACGTCATTATTTTTGCACCAACCTAATATTTATTCAGTAATTTTCTTTCATGATTTAATGCTATGCTTAGTCTGTACCGTTCACTTTCTCATGGATCTATCTCTACTTCACCCAAATTCCAGCGAAAAGTTAAATATCCAGGGATGTCTGACCCCAAGTGGCAGGCATTCTAGAAGAATGGCTAATCTGAATTCAAATCAGCGGAGGCAACAACGGGAATCTACTCCACTATATTTTCCAAGGAGACATGGCAATTCATAGATCAGAAAGAAAGAAAAATACAGCGAACCATGAGCCCCTAAGTCATGGATCGTTGCATTAAAAATGTCATAGGGTCACTTCTTTAAACAGTACTTTATTATATATAATGCCTATAAAATACGATAGACCAGACGCGGACGTACGTACACACACACATATATATATTACGTTGGTGCAAAAATAATGACGTAATAATGTCGTTTTTTGACGTATAACGTCAAAAGACGACATTATTACGTCATTATTTTTGCACCAACCTAATATATATATATATATATATATATATATATATATATATATATTATAATTGTTTTCTATTAGGTTGGTGCAAAAATAATGACGTAATAATGTCGTTTTTTGACGTATTTTTTAACGTCAAAAAACGACATTATTTCGTCATTATTTTTGCACCAACCTAATATTTTAAAAATATGATTCAATCGTTACACAGGATTCAGGATTAACCACGTTTCAAAACAGAAACTAAAATTTTAAATTTAATTATTAAATTAAATTCAAAATGCATAGCTCCGTTCCATTCTCAAAACATGGTAATTCCTGTGTAGCGATGGAACCATATTTTTAAGACAGAAAATAATTATATTTTGTTATACTGTTTTGTATCGTGCACTGTTTTTTAAAAATAAAAATAATTACTAAGAACACCGAATTGTAAATCTTATTGTTCTTTCTTATTATTTTAATTATTATTTTAATATATATATATATATATATATATATATATATATATATATATATATACCGGGTGTAAAATCAAAATTGACGAAATCGTTTAACAGCATAATTGTCTATCAAAATCTTTAATATTTTTAAAAAAATTTAAACTAATTGAATATCTTTTTTCCAGATAAGAATTTTAGCCATCTTGATTCCATTTGACGTAAGAATCACTGAAAAAAACTCTTTGAGTTATTCAACTAGAAAGAGAACAGATCGGAATCCTTTTGTGTCATCCCCACTATGTCTTTTCAACTGAGAGAGGGAAAAGATCATTCAGGCCTTCAGTAATGGTACTGACATTCATAATCTGGCTTCCATCTTCAGAGTCCATTCAAGAACCATCAAGAGAACGGTGAATAAGTTTTTAAAAAAACAATAGACCGGAAATCTGAAACAGGAGGTCACAGTAGGAATAGGGATCATCATTTCAAGTTAGAGCTAAATACATTCTCATTGCTCAAAGTAGAGTCTAATAGTGTTATAAAAACCCAGGAGAATTCCAGTAAGATATATTTAATCATTTTTAAGATACAACAGTCCAAAGCTTAATCTAACAATTGGACAATTTTGCTGTTACACGATTTGGACAATTTTGCTGTTATACGCTGTGTGTGTATATATATATATATATATATATATATATATATATATATATATATATATATATATTACTTCAAACTTCATATTTAGTTTATAGCTGTATTTCAGTAGATGAAGTGCTTCCTAATCAAGTAAAGTTGTATTTGCTTTTAAAGAAAAGTTTCGGATTTTCTCTTTAAAGGACAATAGAACCTTACTTCTTCATGAAGCTCTACGTGGCCGAGCATTCAAAGCACACATGATCACTCGATGGTTTCTCCTGCAAAAGGGGTGTGAGCGCAGATTCGAATCCTGCTAGAGGGTAGATTTTCTTTAATAAGTTTTCTCGAATGGACAAGACTGGTAGACGAGATAAAGACTGCTTAAAATAAAATAGAACGCCCTCTCAAATACGGTTTTCATATAGCATAAAATTCCTTTAATAGTACTATATATAATATCTATTCATACGATATACCTCACAAATGTTCAGAAAATTTGACCATAGTAATACAGTGGGTGGCCTCGTATTCCCCTCCTACCCTCGCCACCCTCTCTCTGTGTGTGTGCGTGTGTGTATGTATTGCGAGGTTAGCTTATGTGGGTAGATCCTAAGTTCAATCGGGTTGACTTCCATGTTGATGTTGGTGCACCCACCGACAACTGTCGAAACCCATGTCTGCACTTGGTGGCTTCGAGGTAACCTTTTAAGCCAACCCTTGGGGTTACTAGGTCTTTTGATTTTCTGAGGTGATGCCGAGTACAAATCTTACTTAGTCATCACTTTTGGTATATCCAGTATATCTTGGGGTCACCACAGATTAAGTCCTCTTAGATCAAAGTTACTGATGAGCATTAAATTCGATTGATTTCCTGGAACTTCATTTAAATCAAATACTAGAAGTGTGATAAGATTGATCTTCCCTAAGTGTCTCATTTATGTTGCCTTGTGTTGAAGTAGATTAAGCATATCTGTAGAATCATATATAAGAAGCTTATTGGGTGTAGGGAAATTCTTCATTCACTGTACCATATTCGTCACTGATAAGTAGTCGGCAACATTTCCCTGCTGGAGACAATAAAATTTGTCGATACAATCCCTATTGCATTGTGCTATTTATTATTACAAGAAATTGTTTCACTTGATGAAAAGACGGTTGCAAAGCAACCACCATACTTCGGCCAACACCAGCTCGAGCCACAGAATATGTTGGGACAATGCAACATGGACAAACCGATCAGGCAGAGTAATCATATTAATCCTCACAGAGTGACTGATCGGTTTGTCCATGTTGCATTGTCCCGACATATTCTGTGGCTCGAGCTGGTGTTGGCCGAAGTATGGTGGTTGCTTTGCAACCGTCTTTTCATCAAGTGAAACAATTTCTTGTAATAATAAATAGCACACTCGTTCCCATATTGTATTCATTTCTATGCTTGGTCTGCTCAGGAGCGTACAACGGCCGAAAAGTTGTAATAAATATGGCGACAAAGATGAGAACAATAATCCGAATAATGTAAATAGTGTACATAATACCTCATCTCAGAAATATAGACAGAAACTAGAAGAGAGTTTTACAGGTTAAATGTACGAGAGGGAAATATGAGAAAATATACTGCTATGGAGAGAGGTCAATAAAAGAATAATGTTTAAGAAATTAGATGATAACAACTGATATTGCATTTAAATTTTTGAAGATCAGAGTTGACTGGAAAGCAAGAGACCAGAAGAGAGTTCTATAACCTGTTAGCATTGAACTTGCAGTTACATCTCGCCATTTCAACTGAAAAAAATGAGATCTTGACGCCAATCTAGTATTTCGCTTAAATTCATATAATCTAAGTATATCCTTGTAACAAACTGCTTTAAGGTTATTATATCTCTAAAGGTTTATTTCAAATATTTTTATGGAAATATTTGTGACAATGACGCAGAAAAGCATACTTACAGGTTCGTATATCTTGGGAGTATCGAAATCAGCATCGTCGGGTTCTTCACCCGTTGCTTCTGGCGGATCTCTGAGGACAAAATAATTAAAATATTATAAATCTTTTGTTAACAGGAGCTGAGTTTATAATTTACTTGATGAGATAAAGTCATATTTCAAATCAGGAGCTGGCAAGAATACAAACGCGAAACTGCCAAATGTTTGACATTGTACTTTCTTTTCTTGAAAACAAGCAACGATGGTCGAATGTTTTCGGAACATATGGCATAATTTCAGCAAATTCTCTTATATTTTCTGACAACAAATATGTGGTTCGGAAAATAATGTCCGATTGTAGAATCAACTTTTATTTCTGAGTTAATATATTTAAACAGTGTTTAAATCAGTCAATATAAGAACCCTGACCATTTATATATTTCTGCCGTCGAGTTAAAAGGTAATTTATGCGTTTAGAATAAAACTCTAAAGGTCTTGACGCCAAGAAATATTTGAATGGATTTTCTGTATCTTTGCAATATGATATCTTTTGGCTTAAAATTGTCAAGATGCTTGAAAAATTGTTTGTGTTTGGGGAATATAGTAAATATTGCAAAGTCTCGTATCTCAAGTCGGTGAGGTTCTTTCATGTCATCCTGGCAACATGTGACCGGAGACTGTCATGAAGTAGAATTGGACCTCGGCGATTAACAAGTTTTATTCCTGAATTAATGTATTCAAACAATGTTTAAATCAGTCAATGTAGGAACCCTGAACATCGAGTTACAATGTTATTTATGCCTTTACGATGAAACTGTAAAAGGTTTGGATGCCAGGAAACATTTGAATGTAGTTTCTTCATATTTGAAATGGAGTGTCTTTTGGCTTAAAAAAAATGTCAAAATGATTTTAAAAGTCATAGTCAGTGAGCGATATATCAGGGGAATATGGTGAATATTGCAAAGTCTCGTATCCCAAGTCGGTAAGCTTCTATAGTATCATCCTGGCAACATGTGACCGAGCATTGTCTTGAAGCAGAATTGAACCTCGTCGATTAGCCAGTGCCTTTCGGATTTTGCTTACCTGAATGTGAATTTCATCCAGTTGCTGGCAGCAAACTTCGGCAGTGATCCACTGGTTAAATTCCAGAAAGCTCGAAAGGATAATGCAAATGGCGGACCACCAGATAGTGAAAAAAATCTTTTGTTAGTGCAATTTCGATTTTGGAACGTGTTTGGTTCCTTCTTTATGAGCAAAACATTAAGCCGAACGTTTGCGATTGTCCTAAAGAATCCATTTCCCGTCAAAGGCCACAATTCCATCAAGAAATGGATCATTCGAATTTCGCAGTGTCAGCATTCAACACACTTCAAAACGTCGAACTTTTCACTGAATTCATATGGAACCCATTTATCGAGTTTCTTCATCTTGCCTACTTTATTTTTGAGATGGTCCGATGTTATTTAAAATTACGAGGCCCGTTATCTGAGACATTTCTACGAAACTTTATATTTTGATATTTTTCGACTGGTGTTTTCAGGTGTTGATTACTAGTTGAAGTTGGACTTCCTCTGCCACCATGATCCCCACTCGTATCCACACTGCGGAACTTCAGAGACTAGCGCCGTCATATCCGATCACAGGTGAATCGTTCACCCCATGCTTAATGTTGACAGCCGTTTGAGAAGCATTAGAGCTAAGTTTGAACTCATGCCAAAGTAGTAACATCATCTCTTCTATTTAAAATATTAAAGAAGGGTATATCATTTTTTTTAAGTTGAATTCTGAAAGAGATGAATATAAAACAAAGAGAACACATTAAGAATGAGTAATATGTGTTTGTGAAACTATTCTAAGAATACATTAGTATCCGATTAAAAGTTTTATTCTAGAATCGAACATTGTTTTCCGAGCAACCTAATAACTCTTGGTCTCTTTTAAATCAAACATGTTTGGATGAATACTTGATGATAAGTATGTTTTTTTGTTTCCCATGTCAATAATGTTTTCATAACAGAGAAGACAAATTGAATAAACCAAACAATGTGAAAATAATACTTAGTCATTGCCGACGCGTTTAGTCATTTGATTTTATCAAGGCAAGTGAGGATAAACAAAAGTGAAATGAAATTGGAGATTCCCGCCCCAAAAATGACTAATATGCAATAAGAGGCTTATAGAAGATTTTTTTTCCTTTCGTGTAACGGCACATGTCTTGTTTATTCAATTTGTCTTCTCTACAGATCTATTCTGAGAACTTTAACACGCACAGACAAACATACACACACACACAAACATACATACACACACAAACATGTATATATATATATAGAGATGTTTGTGTGTGTAAATATAAAAGTGGATATTGATGTCGTCACCCAGTCTTTTTCATGCTAGACAAAATATTCATGGCCTATCTCTCTCTCTCTCTCTCTCTCTCTCTATATATATATATATATATATATATGTGTGTGTGTGTGTGTGTGTGTGTGTGTGTGTGTGTGTGTGTGTGAACGAAGGTTCAAGACCACTGGCTATTTCATATTATATTTTTCTTATATGCGCTCAAAACGATATTTTTGGAGGTCTTGTTCAAGTGTTGGTCACATCAGAATATGCGCATTCTCTCACAGAAACTGTAGCCAAAATCTGCTCAGCACATTTTACAGTATGAAACACATGTTAAATAAGCACAAAAGTGCCTGAGCTGGCGTCTGCAGCAGGGATTAGCTAGCCACCCAATCTAATAATCCCTAGTGCGTGACTTTTTTTGCATATTTTTTCGTATACATATATATCCATTTTTTTCATCATCGTTATCAATCGGGTAACCGAGTTTGGTTTTAAGCTCATTGCATAGCCAAGCATCTGGCCGGCTCCTTCCACATGTCTCGCTATGTATTCGTTCACGCATAGCGTATCTTGGGCAAAGTAAAGCCCATCCATCTCCAAGTCAATTCCGACTTCTTTCTACGGATTTTTACATGTTTTGGTTGTTTATTCTTTCTGATTAAAGTGTGCAGAACTATGATTTCAGTCATTGCTCTTCTCTTGAATAAACATTCATAATACAGTGTGTGTGTGTGTGTGCGCGCGTCTAGGATTTGACAGAGCGGGACATTAAGAAGAAACTGTCGTTTTAATGAGAAAGTAATAGTTTAACGGGATGACAAAGCAAATACGATGACAGAGAAATAAATTCCTTTTAACAAATGTCGTTACGCACCTATACTCCATTATTTTATTTTTAGATATAAAAATGTTGCATATCTCAGTGCGCCCATTGCGCTGTAGAATGTGAAACGCCATCAGTTTAAAGTGGGTTTAATTGTAACACCGTGGAAAAACTGTTCAAGCTTCCACGGCACATCCCCTTTTGGGGTCGCCACAGACATCCTGCAATAAACCCATCTCGCAGGAGATGTACACCCTGTGGGTGTGGGTGGCCTCCTGGGGCTTATTTTGTTTAACTTTCTCATACCAGAGAAGTATTTTAGATATAAAGATACTTGATTAAAAGTATGTTTATACAGATCAATGCGTCGTTTATAAATCGACTGGGAAATCCCAGATATTTTTATTTGGACTTTTCATCTTTTTATTTTATATTATCGAGACTTTTTTTTTTTTTTAAATCTAATTCACCCCAAGCTAGGCAATAAAGCCACTAAAACAAAAGGGGGTTACTGGGTGTGGAAAAGTTAGAAAACATAAAACATTATGAAGGAGAGAGAAGAATAGAGATGTAACCAGGAAAAAAGTAGATAGCGAATGATATTGCATTTAAATTTTTGTAGATTAAAGTCGACTGAAAAGCATGCAGAAGTACAAGATAAAACTGTTAGCATAGAACTTACGGTTATATCAAGCCAATTCAACTATGAACTGATGAGCTCTTACCGCCACTCTAGTACAGCGCTTAAATTCCTAAAGTTTAGGTACCATAGCAAAGATCACTTTCGAACAATTACCATACTTTGTATTGTAGCAAATGGTGCGAAGTTGGAAATGGCTTACTTACAACAAACGAGAAAACAAATAAGCAACAATCAAACCAACAAACTACTACAAAAACTCAACACTCTATGTGCTAATAGCAAGTGGAAATATGTTGGAAGATCAGACCGAATATAAAGCTATCCAATACCGAACTGAAAGCCTCGGTTTAAAATTTGCGACCGGTTGACACAATAGCTAAAAAAACGGAGACGGAAAACATCAAAGACTTCATTCAAAGAATAATCACTGCCACTAAAGAAAGCAATACTGAAGGAACTTTATCACAGTGGCACTTAAATAGACTAAGGAAACTAGCAAAAAATAAGAAAATCCCTCAGGCAAGGATGGTGGGATTGTTATCATGCATAAGAACACAGCTCAATGATACCGACATATATGAAAAAAAAAATTTTTTTGTTGTTTTTTTTTTTTGCGAATTTTTATCAAGTAAAATTGTGGACGCTGGAAAGAAGAGACTTCAGGCATCAGAATGCTTAGACGGGACATGTGAGCAACGTGGAAGTTTAGACGAAAATGGAAACAAAAAGACACGTATATTTACAAACAGAAAGAGAGTTTTAAAATTTCTAGGACCCATAATGAAGAAAGAAGACTAACTTGTATAAAGGACAATGGGGATCAAACATTGCTTGTAGCTACACAGAATAGAGAAAGGAGAAATTCTTTTCTTTTTGTTTTT
>OZ010578.1:114858642-115088642 GCA_963932145.1 Acanthosepion lycidas | reverse complement strand
TTTGTTATCCTTTGCTATATTACAATACTATTCACAGTTTCATTTTTTTTTTTTTTTTTTGTGGGGAAGGAGTTCTATTAGAAACTATATATTGAATTTTTAAAATATTATCACAAACTGATACACTCTCTACTAACATTTACTATTATATCGAAATACAAATGTTTATCTTATAATTTTCTCCTTTTCTGGACATAAATTCTCCGAATGTTCTGTTGTATCCGACATCTTTCGGCTACACATTCAACCATTATAATTGATGGTTTTATTTGTAGTTTTAACTGAAAATTATGGATTGTTTTATATATGTGCCTAGACTAATGGAAATGTTCTGCTTTCTAAACACGGTCAGCACATTGTGGCCGTGTTCATAGTTGATTTTATTGAGTGTTTGTTTTTCTTTTTTTTACTAATGCTTCCATTATTTTTAACCGTTTTTACATTTGTATTATCAACAATTATGTCACGGACAAAGTTTGGTAGGCCTCTATATCTATCTAAATAAGACCTAATTAAGCCATGGTCAAAGAGATGTAACGTGAATGTAAATTGAATAGAAAACTTAACCGCAGTATCTTGCCAGTCGTTCTTAATGAAATTTATATATATATATATATATATATATATATATATATATATATATATATATATTATGACAAAGTGGAAACTTTTCATTTTGTCCAGTTTTTTTCCCCCTAAAATTAAATTAAATAGTTCTTCATATATATATATAAAGGAGGTACGGGTGAGTAATGAATAGCGACTTGTTTAATGGATGTCAGTTATCAGTTATCTCCTGTTAATTTCCCTCTGAAAGTTCTCCACTGCCTTAACCGGGTATTGAACTCACACTCTCAGGGACACAAGGCACAGTGGATAAAGGTGTTGGTTAGATCCAGTAACAGGACCCAAAGAGTGTGAGTTCAATACCCGGTTAAGGCAGTGGAGTACTTGGAGAGGGGAATTAACAGGAGTTAACTGATAACTGACATCCGTTAAACATGGCACGTGGAACTAGAACAGTCTACCCCAGTGAGCGAAATAAAGGGTGAAGTTCGACATTCCAACCACCTGAAGAAGGCCGGGCCGTACAACGGCCGAAACGTCGTAATAAATATGTAAATAACCGCAATATAATGCAATATAATCGTATTCCGTATCCTTCGAAAGGTAATTCTAATGCCCTCATCTTTTGTTTATATATTCCTGTGACTAATTAAATGTGTATATAGAGATCACTGATCTACCTCGCTGCAAGAGCGAAATCAAATAGAGTAGTGTAATTTATCTATGTTTGTAGAGATTGTATTGTTAAAGTTTTAAGTTTCTGAACTCAGTGATTCTTGAATAAGAATGAGGAAAACAATTTCAATTTATTTCGTAAGTAAATACGTCCAGGGTTTTTGCATGAGCAATTATTCAGGTCTGAATATTCTATGGATGAACTGAAATGATAAAATAGCTTCCTAATCCCCAAAAAAGAGAAATTACTATAGTTGAGGTATTCTAGTGGAAGGTCTTACGGATAAGATCTTTTTTTTTTCTTTTCTTTTCTTTGGGCTAAACATATTTGAAGAATTTGTAAATATAACATCTTCAGTGTCAGCTATATTAATAAGAACTGTTTTGCTAATTTCAGAATCATGTCAGTCAGGTATTTTTCACTTGATGAATCACAAAGGTAACACGTGAGTGAAAGTGTGTGACGTACGTGCAAGCATTGATCTGTGAAAATACAGTTAAATGCAGCGAGCAGAAAATATCCAACAAAAGCAACAGGTTTTCATGGGAAAAACCAATGCCGCCATTTTTCCATATATCAAAGTATTTAAAGGACCTGCACTTAAATACTAAGAAAATATGCCGAGATAGATAGATAGATAGATAGATAGATAGATAGATAGATAGATAGATAGATAGATAGATATGGACAGACTGAGATAGATAGATGGATAGATACAGGCTGAAATATATATATATATATATATATATATATATATATATATATATAGTGATCTACTTCAATTAAGGGATATTTTATTATGAGGTTTTCATATCTGTCTATCGTAAACTGTCTCTATCTATCTATCTATCTATCTATCTATCTATCTATATGTATATATGTGAGTTTGTGTATAAATATATAAAATATATATATATATATAATATATATAAATATATATATATATATATATATATATAAACAAAAAACAAATATATATATTGTATATACGACAAATACACTAACAAAAAGACTTACATTACCATTGCGAGACATCTACAACAACATTCCTTTCTGCATCCACAATATATATATATATATATATATATATATATATATATATATATATATATATATATATATATATATATATGTGTGTGTGTGTGTGTGTGTGTGTGATTTTTAGTGGATACCAGTGTTTGAGTAGACGCTCCAGAGGGCACATTCTCTTTATTAAGCAGGAACTTCATTTATTAATCTAACAAAATATGTTGGTTTGCATGCAAAACTGTTGCTTTTGTTTCATTTGTAAGCGACTGAAATTGAAAAAAAGGTTTTTGACGATATTCAACACGACACCTAAGTTTTAAATTAGAATTATTTTTTTTTAAAGGAAGGTCGTCTGCAATCCAATGCTGTGATGTTGGTTAGGGAATCATTTTTTTCCTCTTCAGTTAATTAGAGAGAAATCGTAACTATTTACTTAGTTTGTTAACTGAAACACAAATTTGATCAATAATTTTCACACTGGGTTTGTTTGTTTTTTAATATAAGATATCTGACTTGACCGCCATTGATGTTTTAAGGTAAAACAGCTAACTCCATCTTCATTATCATTATTATTATTATTATTTTTATTTTCTTTGCTTTCCGGCGTTTACACATTTCTTTCCGGGTCCCACCCAGGGACCTAAGGTTAGAAAATGGCATCATGACACTTTTCACTGACAAAAAAAATAAAATAAAAATTACATAGATAAAGCCCTTCGTAAAGTGTGGGCTGTACTTGTCAGAACAATTTTTTGTATCTCCTTGAGGCATGGGCTTCCAGGAATCCCTGCAATTAGTCTACTGCAATCTTTTCCAACCAGTCCTAGGGCTCCAACTACAACAGGGATTGTTGATGTTCCCATATGCCACATTTTTCTGGAGGTTATTATTATTATTATTATTATTATTATTATTATTATTATTATTATTATTATTATTATTGAGTGAGAAAGCAGCATGAAAATGTATTGACTCCGGAGGAACAAATATACGAAGCCTAAAATATGCCCATAGGGAAATTAGTCTAATAAGAGTAAAGTAGGAAATAAATTACAGCCAAATGTGTATAATGTGGTATGATTTTGATCTAGGCTGAACATAACATTACGAGCCGGGTCATCAGTTGAAAGTATCTTCAGATTGGGTAAGCGAGTCCGCTCAAGACGGTCTCCAATTGAGGACGCCTCCACGTATATAGATCTAACTCCAAAGTTCGCTTGGTCGATTCAGCCTTCAAACATAAAAAAAACATCAACAACTAAATATGATACTTTTCCGTTTCTCTCGCTCATAAACAGAGATACACGGAGCGTCTCTGCCGAGGGACCATACACAACTGGTTAAGTTCTTTCTTTTCTTTTTATGTGCCTTGTTCTTTCAGGACGTAGGCGATCATGGTTCTCCACCTCTTTCAATCCCTTTCAGCTTTCAACAAGTTCCTTCCTTCTGCTTCCTCCCCCAGACCACGTTCTGTCGTCTACTTGCCAGGAATGTCACGCGTTGTTTTCCCTTGTCTCTCTTTCCCTCTATTCGACCCGTGAATACCAGATATGTCATTATTCGTCATTATTCGACCCGTGAGTATCAGATGTGTCATTATTCGACCTGTGAGTATCAGATGTGTCATTATGTGTCCCAGAAACTTCAGCGGCCTCTTCCTGGTATTAAGTATAAGCCCCCTCCTTGTTTGCAACCTCTCTAAGATCTCATCGTTGCTCATACGCTCGGTCCATGATATCCCTAGCATCCTTCTGTGGAACGACATCTCCGTCGCCTCAACTCTCTTCTTCATCTTTGAGGAAATCGTTCAACATTCGCTGCTGTAAAGAAGGACAAATGTCACGTAACAGCTCAGTATTCTTTTCTTTGTTACCAAAGAAATCCTCCTGTCTCGCTGTACTCTGCCCAGCTTTTGGAATGTGTCCTTGGCCATCCCAATACATATAAGGATCTCAGTGTCCTCTATCAATCTTACCGTCCTCTATCAAGACGCTTCCCAGATATTTAATCTTCTGCGTCTGCTTGATTCTAGTATTTCCTACCTTAAATAATTGAAAAGCAAAGGTATTGAACGGGATAATTACCTGATCCTCATTTTAATTGCCCGAGACACAATATGGTCCTGTTAATACTTGCAATCGGGGAAGAATAGGAAAAACTAATAGGTATGGATGATGTAAACACAATTTTAACAAGTAATTTCCTTTTATATGAATTGATAGTTGCAATTATATTCGGACCAGTATTCTATTGTACACAGTAAATGTCAAACTTTAAGTAAAATTCGAACTTACGAAATTAAATTTCTGGGGAGATTCTAGCTTAACAAATAAAGATTAAATTTCTCGTAAGATTCAAAGTTACACGATAAATGTTAAATTTTCGGTCAGATTCGAACTTACGGAAATGATTAATTGTACCAACTGTTTTTACCGTCTAAAAAAAGACGAATGTTAAGGAAAGTAAATTAAAACCCCTCTTAAGTTGAATTAAAAAGCAAATTATATTTAAGATGGAAGTAAATTAATTATAAAAATGAATAATATCAATGATTGTCAAGTTCAGATTTGTTTAAAATTAAGAAACGAAGTCAGTTATCTCAACTTAAAGGGCGAATGTTTGGATGGCGTAAAGATTAGCGACGTGAAAAATGGAATCAGCAGACATTGTTCAAATTCAATCCGATGCTGTTGCGTTCACTTTAAATGGGGTAAAGGCAAGAACCCGCTCCCATTTTACCCAAAGTCGGTAAGTATGAGCTCTTTAACCTTGGGAAAACAATCTTTAGCGCTAAATTTAAAAGAAAAACTCAATGGCCGACGTCGATTTTTTTATGTCATTAATGGACATTGCATTATCAAAGGGCTGTCATTTTGTTTCTGTGAATTATTATTATTATTATTATTATTATTATTATTATTATTATTATTATTATTATTTCATGTGCCATGTTCTCCCAGGACGTAGGCGATCATGGTTCTCCACAGATTCGTTTTTTTTTTTTATTATTTGTGAATTGTTATGATTTCCAGGAAACGTTAATAGCGTGCTTTCACATGTCATTCTCCGCGGTCTTGAATTCAGCTTACTCGTCCCCTGAGATTGTATGCCACTCAAGTCTACGCTATTTATCCATAACTATGTCTAAAAGAGATGGTGTCAAATACAAAAATGTACAAAAATGAAGGCAACACTTGAAATTTGAACTCGTCTCGCTGATTTTCTTTTCCGTGCTGACAGTAACGCTACCAGAACATTTACCACAAATATTTCATCAAATTTTATATTTTAGATTGTCACGCATGAAATGACGCATTTTTGATTGGTTTTGGATCCGGTCATCTAACGACGTAACCTTCTTATTATATAAAACAAAATCTTGACTTATTCATGACTCTTATTCCTTTCCAGATAATTTTTCTTTCAATATATTGTTACTCATAAGCCCAATGAAAATGGATACAAGGAAGCAATGTCGAGTAACCATACTTTATGAGTACAAACTGGGAAAAAGAACCATTTTTGCATCGAATTATTATATGCGATGAGAAATGGATACTCTTTGACAACAGTAAAATATTAGGTCAGTGGTCATATGCCTGTGAATCATGAAAACAATACCCTAAACATCCAGTGCACTCTAAAAAGTCAATGGTTACGGTATGGTGGTCTTTCAAAGGGGTTATTTATTTTTCATTCTTTCCTGAAAGGAAAATAATGATAACAATCATGTATTGTGAAGAAACTGAGTGTAAGCACGAAAAATTGAAAAGAAAACATTCTAGACATCAGTATAGGGCTGGTCCAATTTTGCTGCACGACAACGGATGAGTGCACGCTTTTCAATAAACTCTGTAGCCTAAATTATAATATGTTACTTCATTCTCCAGATTTACTTGATGGCTTTCCTACTGATTATCACTTTTTTCATGTACAATAAAACACCTTCCAGTAATGAGATAACGAACTATTTCAACTGTTGCTCACATCAAAGAACGACAATTATTTTAAAGATGGGATCAAGAATTTAGAGGTACATTTGAGAACAGTCATTAATCTACATGGTGCCTATTTCAACTAAATTATTTGACATTTCAGAAGCGTTTTATTCATTTTCTATAAAGTGCGCCATTTCATGTGTGACAACATAATATTTAGCATCTTGCAGAACTTTTCAGATTGAAGAATATAGAACGCTTAGGTATCTCTGTTGATTTACGTTCAGGTATGGGAGATTGTTCGGGAAGTCATGGTAAATTCTCTGAGAGGAAATAAAAACACGTTCAGATATAAAAAAAAATGTTAAATTCATTTGACGATAAGATAATTCAATTAGCAATTACAAAATAAAACCCGTGAAGCTAAATTTTCCCGTGCAAAAAAAATTCTGGAACTCAAATATAATTATAAGAAAAGTATCAGCATTTAAACCCTAACTTTCTTGAGATCTTAGTGATCAATCAGTAACCTGGAATAAGTTTTGTTAATTTTTTTGGCTGACATTTCTTGGTGGGTTAGTTAATGTATGATGCTTCCAGTGAGGATCGAACACACTTCTCAGTTGTAATAGTCTCGCTAATTCTTACCCCATCGTGTAGTATATTTTAATACTTAGGATCAAGAATAAATATTTGCACAAAAACAGTTAGGTTATATCAAAAATATTTTCGTTTCTTACGGCAATTTTTTAACTTCATATCCAAGGACTATATTATTATTAATAATAATCGAAGCAAAATGAATTCGTACATTTTCGAAGGGTATAACAGCAAAGTGAATGTTGTCAAGCTTTTCTGCTATTTAACCGATAGCAGGGATAGAGCCATTTCAACAGACATTGGAACAAAGTAAATAAGCCTTTCTGGTTTGTGACTTTACCCATAGCTAGAAGTTAGAGTCATAACTTCTCAGAAAGTATTAGAGGAGCGTAAACTAACCTAGTCTGCTCTGTTGTTTAACCCATAGCTTGAGCATGGTGATGACAGACCCTTTTTAAAGGGTGTTAGAGCAAAGTAAACGAATCCAGTCTGTTCTGCTATTTAACTCATAGATGGAGTAATGTGGATTCATATATTAAAAAAGGGTTTTATAGCAAAGTAAATGAGCCCGTTTTTACAGCTATTTAACACGCCTCTTTAAGGGTGTTACAGTTAGCCCTGCTATTTAACCCATAGGAAGAAGAAAAAGGTACTTTTTTAAAAGTGGACGTGAACAAAGTGAATGAACCCAGTCTATTTAACCCATAAGTGGTAGAAAATTGATTCATTTTTTTTTCAAAGGAAAACAGAGTAAAGTGAACGAATCCAGCTTGCCCTGATACTTAATCCATACCTGGATCCATACCATTTCAAATGGCAAATGAGCAGAGTGAACGTGCCCAGTCTATTCTGCTATTTAATCCATAGCTAGGGGGAAATGGATTATTGCTTCTTTCAAGGTGGTTAGAGTGAAGTGTATAAAAGAGAATCAAGCGGCAGTTAAACTCAGCACTTCGTCTCTACTATCCGCGTCTTCACTCAAATGTCAAATGTTAGCTGAGGATTGGGGGGGGGGCTGTTACATGCTATTAAAATCAGGTCGTTCTTCACGAATGAATTTAATTTTGATTCCACCTGAATCAGTTTTTAATTCTCTCTCCGAAAATGAGCCATTACTTACCGAAAGACTTCTTCCAAAGGTCATACGACATCCACACAAAAAAGGACAAACTGAACGATAAAACAATTATGCAAAACAAATCTGTGGTATTCGCGTGGAAAATTGCAATAAAAAACATGGCCAAGCAAAACAGTGCAACGATGGTGATAATGTGATAGGACTAGCTGAGGATGTGGTGTTGATGGGGGAGTGATACAGAGTACCTGAGGAAGTCAACAAAATATTGGTTGGTTGCTTCTATCATTTTGGAATATTCCTGGCCGAACTCTTCGAAGACAATACGGCACATTGTCATCTGGAACCAAGTGTAATCTTCCAAGGTTGCAAATCTATACATCACCAAAGTAAGAACAATTTATTTACAGTTTAGGTCGACATTTAACATAAACCCTCCCTTCATGCAGCTCTCTCTTTCTCTTTCTCTCTTTCTCTCTCTTTATAGATAGATAGATAGATAGATAGATAGATAGATAGATAGATAGATAGATAGATAGATTTATATGAATAGACTGCGATCAATAGATAGATAGATAGATAGATAGATAGATAGATAGATAGATAGATTTATATGAATAGACTGCGATCAATAGATAGATAGATAGATAGATAGATAGATAGATAGATAGATAGATTTATATGAATAGACTGCGATCAATAGATAGATAGATAGATAGATAGATAGATAGATAGATAGATAGATAGATAGATTTATATGAATAGACTGCGATCAATAGATAGATAGATAGATAGATAGATAGACAGATAGATAGATTTATATGAATAGACTGCGATCAATAGATAGATAGATAGATAGATAGATAGATAGATAGATAGATAGATAGATAGATTTATATGAATAGACTGCGATCAATAGATAGATAGATAGATAGATAGATTTATATGAATAGACTGCGATCAATAGATAGATAGATAGATAGATAGATAGATAGATAGATAGATAGATAGATAGATATGCTAATATTAGCCGTTTCTTTATAAGGAAACACTCGACATTCACTGACCATGCAGAAGTGTGCTACTTGAGTTACGTTTTTTTTTTTTTTTTTTCACACCCTTGCTATCAGGCTGGGATCAAAGTGTCGTATCGCTCAATTGTGTTTCTGTCACCGGACAAAATACAATATATATATATATATATATATAAATGAGGGATACATGATCCTGGGGATTCCTAGCGCGACGTTGGTTGCGAGTATGTGACAATTTCTGCCTTTAGCCCATGTGAATGCGCTTAGGCAACCCACTTTAAACCACTTTAAAACGGTTTTGTGTCATATTCCCTCACCATGAGGGGTAAGAGTAAATACCAAACGTAGTATCTGTTCTCCTCATCTCTAATGGTAATGTTAACATTAACCGTTTCCTTATAAGGAAACATTTGACATTATTGACCGAACAGGCAGTGCTACTGTCGTTTGAAATTCATGAAATCTTTTTCTTAAAACAATATTTCAGGAAAACAGGTTTCTCATCCCAGTAGCTATTATCGCTCTTTCCAGTAATAATGGGTGTTTCCTTCCTAACCATATTTTGAAGTAGTGTGGAATGTCATCATCTTGATTATATCATTGGGCTATCCATTTTAGTTGTTGCTGCTATTGAAAGTCTTTAAGTGATATGGTTTCTGTTATTTGGAACAGTTCTTTGACATTCTATCAGGTCATTCTATCAGTTCTTTGTCATTCTATATGTATATATATATTTATAAAGAGATATAGTTTTAAGGTGTGCTATATTTATGGGATAAAGTGCTCAATATCAGAGATAGAGCATGTGTAAATATAAAAGTGAACATTGAAGTCAACACTCAGGTTGTTTCATGCTGGACGCAATCGGCCTGACGATTGCGTCCAGCATGAAACAGCTTGTCGCCTCGTAGTGTTGACTTCAATGTTCACTTTTATTTATACATATATATATATATATATATATATATATATATATATATATATATATATATATATAGTTGCTAGTATTCATATAGGTATTCATGTTTGGATATATGTATTTTTAGGTATGTTAATTTATACATGTAATTATTATATATGTATTTATGTTTTATATATAAAGTTATGGGTGCGTATATATGTATATTTACTTTTTGTTCGTTTAACGGCATATCAACACCTTATGGGTCATTTAATGCCGAATTTTTTTCTCTTTTTTTTGTGAGCTTTGCTATTTTTTTTTCCAAAAATGTATTTTTGGTAATTTCATTTTTTTTTACTATGAAAAAGTATTGCTTCTAATTTTTTTTTTTTTTTTTTTTTTGTAATGTATTTTTGTATTTTCATGTTTTGATCCCTGTTTGGGGGTTTATTATTTGTCAGTAGCTGGGAACCTAACAGATGCTACCATGGTGGATCAGGTTGGATCTAGGACCTAGGTGATTCTACGCTCCTCAAAACCTCCCGATCAGAGGATGAAGTTTATCGTCATACCCAGGACGAATCTATGTTAATTGTATGTGTGTGTATATATGCATATATTTAATAAATATATATAACGTGTATTAGCCATCTCAAGTTACTGACTTCGGCTTTGATCGGACCCTTCACCAACTCCCACGCCATACCACCACCACTATTCATCGTATTTGACCGTCGAAATCGAGATGTATCCCAGATTCACCTGTAATTTTCATTAAACTCTCATTGAAATCAAGTCGGCATGGTCTTTCCATAAAAAAATGACAAATTTAAAGGTTGGAAAGAAGCAGGTGAAGATTCCCTTGAAAGTAATTTAGAAATCCTTATGCTATAATGTTGCTTGTAAAACTTAAAATCATTATATATATATATATATATATATATATATATATATATATATAGATAGATAGATAGATAGATAGATAGATAGATAGATAGATAGATAGATAGATAGATATAAAAGGCAGTGTGTGTGTGTGTGTGTGTGTGTGTATAACGAGTGCACGGCCGCAATTTTCGACGGATTTGCACCAACATTTACATGCACATGCTCCAAGTTAGCGGGAGGGCCAAGACCGACATTGCATTTCCCAACTCCAATCGATAGTGGAAATAATCGATTTTTTAATGCTTCTACGGCAGTTTTCCTGTAGTTTGTACTGGCCAGAGTGAGAGCCAATAGCTGGCTGCCACGAATAGGCAGGAAGATTCTACTGGCCAGCGTGAGAGCCAACAGCTGACTGACACGAATGTTAACTAGCATGCAAAAAAAATCGATAGCTGCATTCGTCACAAGTAGGAAAAATTTACACTTTACTCCAATTGGCTCATTCGCTTTCTTAAACTCAACGTTGATTCTGATTCCGCAGAACTGGGTTGGGTGTGAAAATGTATTTGTTGTTAACATTCTTTTTTCATTCGGTTTTTCCAGTTACGAGTCCTTTTTTAAAGCTGATCGTTTTGTGTTCATTTTGTTTAGTTCTTTTTTCGTAACAAATTTAATGTTTAGTATAGAGCTTAGAAAAATTCGCAGTGTGAGATAGGCAATAAGTAAGGCATGTAGCAACATCAGCATGGCAAAGGGCACTCCTTTAAAGGCAAGGAAGGGCAAAAATATTTCAAGTCAAGTGATAGCGATTGTTGTATGAGTCGTACGATTTTTGAATCAAGCACGGGCATCGCTGCTAGTATATATATATATATATATATATATATATGTGTGTGTGTGTGTGTGTGTGATACTTTCACTTATCCTTCTTTCTCTGCCGTTATTTTCTCCATTGCTATTTAATTATCTAACTTTTTAATTCAGCCCCTTCACACAACTTCTTTAATTTAGAATATCTTTACTCACTGTTATTTATCAATGCTGAAAAATTAATTACCTAATGCCATCCCGAGTTTTTAGTTCGTTGTAGACATCAGAACTTATATTAAGTCATTACTTAATGTGAATTCTTTCGCATTTTTTACTTTCCGTTCCACGGTAATAGTCGACAGGCTTACCTATCGTCTGACCCTCACTCCGTACATATTTATTGAACAGAAGTTGAGGTTCCTAACTTGTTCACTGTTCAGGATATGGTTTACCGGTTCTCTCTTTCTTTCTTTTACGAGCGCCACAATGATTTAACTGTCTTAATTTTTTGGTACCAGACTAACCAGTGCCTATAGACTTTCCATTATGAGAGTACCGGGTTAGAACATTCTTGCTGTAACACTCGTTTGTATATGTTTGCATTACTGTTTGTTTAATTCAATTCCATTCTTTGTGTCTTTATTTCTGGCCCTAACAAGTCCACAACACTATCTATCTATCTATCTATCTATCTATTTATCTCTTATGGTAATTTACCCATGCACGCATGGACTCTCCCAGATATAAATAAGAGCAGGTACTGCCTTTTGGAGGGAAAAGTTTCCAGCAGTCATTTCTGACAGTCAGACCGAACATTCCTACTGTAACACTCTCGTTTGTTTGTGTTTGTATTACTGTTTCTGTTAATATTTTTGTTTAACTCAACTCCTCAAGCAGGGTACATTTTTAGATAATATTCTAAGAAAAAACTATTACTTATGATTAAACGACTAAAAGAAATTAAGAATAACGAAAAGAATATTGTTGAGAAGAATTATTTTCTACCCTCCAAACTTTCTCGCCCTCCCAGGCGGCATGGGGTAAGTCTCTGGCTGCTCTGTCGTTACTTCCGTGGAAAGTTCTCGGACGAGCTACATTCTTCGGTTCCCGCCAGATCTAGCCTTCACGGCTAGGACCCCCATGCCACTTGCATAGTAGCAAACCCCTCACATCCCTCCGTATTCCATAGGCGGGAAATAAGTTCCACTCAGCTTCTTCCCGCGAATCATTGCCAAGTGGAACAGACTCCCAAGAAGATGTTTCGCCGATCAATACAATCTTAATCTATTCAAGTCTAAAGTAAACGGTTATCTTCCCCTTCCTTCTAAACTACCCCTTAACGTAACTCTCTAGCTCGAGTGGGCCCCAAGCCTTGTACAGCGTGAACTTTACTGTAAAACCAAAAACAATGAAACAAAAGCGATTTATCGTAAAAGTGGTTTTGGCTACTATAACCAAGTAGAATACGGTAGCAGTAATCGACTGGTACGCGTCGTAGTCGCAGGTAAGAAGTGTAGATCAATGGCGTATTCCAATGGGCGTCGTTATAGACTTAGCTCTCAGACTAATGCTCTGACTCTCCTACATGTCCGTCTGTATTTATGACGGACACCAGCCAATCATATTCCAGTGAAGGGGAACACAGATGTACGCATATTTCATTATGTCAGCCTTCTTAGCTGTTTGATTTGCTTTTTACTATATTGTTTGATTGGTTACATGATTGTTGCTGTTTCTTATTTTTGATATTTCTTATCATTGCAAAATTGATTAATTCTGATCTTATTACTGATCTTGCACCTTAACTATGGCTTCTAACTTAAGAGTTAATCGATTTCTTCCCCTCCCACCCATATAAAATACCCCTTAAAGTAACTCTCTAGCTCGAGTGACCCCCGGACCTTGTAAAGCGCGAACTTTACTGTAAAACCAAAAACAATAAAACGAAAGTGATTTATCGTAAAACGGTATGTACGTATGTGAGAGAAAGGGTGAGAGAAAGAGAATAAAGAGAGAGCAGACGGAGGAGATTCAATAATTCGATTTTTTTTTTTTTTTTTAGGATAGGGCACCACTCTTCTTGTTTCTGTATTCCAATTAACAATATCAAATTAAATTTGACAGTCACATACCTGTCGGCAATGACTCGACTGCATTCATGTCTCCAAAGACCCATAAGTGTGTCTGTGGTGTTGATAACGGTCGACTGGACATTGATCATTCCTTGCCAGATTCGAGACAGGTCCCTCAGATTAAATACGTAATGGAATTTAGCCGGAGTGGGTAACATCTTTACCTGAGGGACGGATAATTTTGAAAAGAGTTACAAGATGCAAAAAGAAAAGCTCATATTTCATATCACACATTTCATCCATCGCAACCATTTTAGCATTAACACTCTAACTTGAGTGTCTCTCGATTTGGGTGAATTTTAACATAAAAATATTTCAAATCCGCGAATAAAACAAAGTTTAAAAATATACAAACCAGGATTCAAAAAGATTTTCCATTACTAATAATGTTGTGGCCTAGATAAGGCCAAAAATAACGACACAAAGAGAGGAATTGAGTTAAACAAATATATTAACAGTAATACAAACATATACAAACACGAGTGTTACAGCAAGAATGTTCGGTTCGACTGTCAGAGCTGACTGCTGGAAACTTCACCCTACCAGAAGGCAGTACCTGCTCCTATTTAGAGCTGGGAGTATCCATGCGTGCGTGGGTAAATTACCATAACAAATAATTTCTATCGTTTGTATATCCTTGCTTGAACCAGCTTCTAATGCTCTGGAGGGAGAGGCTTAAGGAACGAAGACGTGGCTCTTGGGGGCTCAATCCAATGGGTTAAGTATAGTTGGTAGAGTTAAACCACGGAATTTGTGAGAGCAGCGCTATATCGAGTCTAGTTAGTTACCTCTTCGTCACAGTTGCTACAGTTGGTATGACGCTTGCGTTGTATCGTAACGGCTCGAGTTCGATTCTCAGTAAAGTCCCAAGTATAGGAGGAAAGGTTGTCCAGTGCTTTCTGCATTGTTTTGTGTATTCGTCTACACTCGATGAATCACTTTGATTTGTTTATTCAAATACCCCCAATAACTCCTATCAATTATATCTGTTTGTATTTCTAAGATGAGGCATTGTAATTATCTATATTATTGGGACTGTTATCCGCATCTTTATTGACGTATTCACGACGTTTCGGCCTTTGTAACCCGGACTGCTTCAAGTAATTGAAATTTCGAATTGAACCCATTATTTTCGTCCAACGGGGTAGATTGTTTTAGTTCCACGCACCATGCCTCTTCAGGTGATTGGAATTTCGAACTGAACACTTTGTTTTTGTCCACCGGAGTAGATTGTTTTAGTTCCACGTACCATTCCTCTTCAGTATGTCTCACTTATCTCCCGTTAAGTCAATTCTCCAATTTTTTGTTCACTATTCACAACACATATAGTGTGCGTCTTCCAGGACGAATGTAAGGCAACGGCCAGACTTAAGTAAGCTCGGACGGTCACCTAATTGGTTTGACTGATAGGGACGTGGATTTGTATGTTGAGTCATTACACTATAATGTTAGCTATCTAATTCAGCCTTTTATATGATGTAACCTCAGTACCTAGCTGTTACAAGTATTTCCAAGGCCATAAACTGAGCCACAAGCTTAAACATGTTCTGTTTCCTAGAAGCAGCGAAAGCCTTTCTGCTCTTGACTAGTATGTCATTGTCATACAAACAAAATCGGACGAATGATCAATGTAAACAATACATGGTACCAGTATGTGAGGGATGAATGGTGAATGTGTTGTTGTATGAGAATGACTTTTTTTTCTTAGAAATTTCTTTCCGGTATTAGGGTGTATCTCCCAAGTCTGCTTATCTTAAATATATGTTAGCAACTGTAATGACTTTTTATTGTTCGCTTTTTGATATTTTTTCTTCCTTTTTCTTTCACTCTACTTTGTTTATTGAACTTATTTGTTTAAAACTTTCTGTTAACATTTGGCACAGTAGGCCCATACACACACACACACACGTATATATATATATATATATATATATATATATATATATATATATATATATAAACCTAAAGAGCCAGATAAACCGACCTATGTTTCACCTAAACGGATCGTCAGAGTAACTGACGATTCGTTTAGGTGAAACCTAGGTAGGCTTACCTGGCTCTTTAGGTTTATATTAGGTTTGCTCTGCTTCGTGTATTGAGCACTTTACATAGTGACTTTACTCGTTTTGAAGTTTTTTTTTCTTTGGACCCTGAGCTTGAATTCTGGACGATTGTTTTCGCCGCAATTTCATGTTCTTTGTTCTTTTTTTTGTTCCCCATTTTTCCTTGGGTACTGGTTTGTTCAACTACAAGCCGAAATACCTAAGGTTTTTCCAAGTGAGTACCACTATATATATATATATATATATATATATATATATATATATATATATATATATATATGTGTGTGTGTATATATATATATATATATATATATATATATATATATATATATATATATATATATGCATGCTAACGTCTGCATAAATTACCTTCAAGTTAATTTATTTTTTAATTCTTGAGGCCCAGATATTTTGTGTGATTTTTTGCTAGCGTGTGTAACTGACGTTGGAGTCTATCCTCTTTCTAAAATAAGTGGATACTACGACTTATACTAAGATAAACATTTAAAACCTTAAAACTTTATAGTTGCTTCACACCCCTCCCTCCGATCCATAACCCCTCCTTCCGATCCATAACCCCGCCCTCCGATCCATAATCCCTCCCTCCGATCCATAACCCCCTCCGATCCATAACCCCCTCCGATCCATAACCCTCCCTCCGATCCATAACCCCCTCCCTCTGATCCATATTCCATTCCTCCGATCCATAATCCCTTCCTTCGATCTATAATGCTTCTCCTTGGTAAACCTTAATCTTTTTTCCTCTTACTCTTGAACAGATAACTTCAACTGGGGGTAGAGGATGTACATGCATACCCGAGCAACCATCGTTACCCCCAACTTTTCCCATTGGGTCTCTTAGTCCTCAAGTACATGAGCGAACTTGTCTCGGTGCCTGTAGACCTTGAACTGGTAAGATGTTTTCACCCAAGAAGCATCACGCATATATTTTCTTTCCTGGTTTGATTGGGTGTTGAAGTAGACGTTTTCTAGGTTTTGATGTCATCCGCCTAATAGTCAAAGATCCGAACCTTCGAGTAATTCCGAAGGAGGCTATCCTATCAGCAAGTGCATAATATCGGAGCTACTGTACTGCCATTTTGTGAATGGTTTCTGAACTGTGCAATAGTCTCCGGTGGGGCCTCTCGATGCTATGATGAAGGGTATTGTTACGGTTGTATCTCTGGACGGATCTTTTCAGTGTATCTATACACGCGACTCTTGCGGGTGTGTCAGTCTATTTGCCTACCAGTCTTTCACCAACCAACCCACGCATGAAACCAATCAAAATACAAATGAAGAGAACTATCAAACCTAATATCCCCACAAAAAAACAAAATAGACCCCTCGTATACCATCTCCTACACCAACGTAAGGTGTCTACGTTCCAACTTTCCAGAAATGTAACACCATCTTCTCCAGTCTAAACCACACCTTCTACTTTCTGAAACCGGTATCAACGCTTCATGCGCATTTGGGGAGTTCTCAGCCCCGGACTGCTCACTTCTCATAGTCCAACGTGACCACCTAAATCGCTACAGCTATGGACTCAGAGCGTACACCAAGGAGTTTCCTGCGGCAGGGATGCGAAAGCACGAGGAACTCGATCTCCCGTATATGTGTTTCCGCGTGGCACTTACTCATAGTGCCACGTTTGCCTTTGCTCTCTACCGTACTCAGGACGAAGGGGCGGTAATCTTCGGACGCATATCTGTGAAGATTGACAATATCCTCATTCTCTTCCCCTAGGCTAGTTTTCATACCTGCGGAGACAATATCCATCATAAAGAGTAGCTAGTCCATTCCAACAACACCGACGTTTAAGGCAGATATTGCAGAGACTTCTCCATCGCCTTTAAACTAATCCAGATCATCGGAGAACTTACCCGGGTCCCGGAAACGACGGGATATCATGGGAACTTCATCGACCCCTTTCTAACCTCCTGCCTTGATAAATCAAAAGTTTTACCTCCTCAACACTCGTCAGACAATTCCCTAATCAATGTCCAGATTGATACCAAACCTAAGGCATCCCCCGATGTACCGTTTCGCAGAACGATTTTTCGCTATGCGAAACCAGATTGAAACAGGTTTCAATCCTACATGATGGCAGCTGTCCTTCCAACCTCCTTCAAGCATCCTACCTCAAAACCTGCTCCCCTTGTCACTGATTGGATCCTTTCTGGTATGGAGAGTTTTATACTCCAAACAGTCAACCCTGGTTAACCCCCGAATGCGTTACAGCCAAAACTCACAGAAAACTTCAGTATCTGTTGCAATTTAAAACTGAATGCAATGCATGCAGATAAAATGGTCGGCTCTCTGTACCGCATCAGTAAGTACCTGACTCCTGATGTTATCCTTTACCTTTACAAGAGCCAGATCAGGCCAAATATGGAGTACTGCTGTCATATTTGGATGGGATCTGCCCATATATCACACTTCAGCCTTGATAAAGTTCATGGGCGTCTCCGAGTCTTTGTGGGTAACGAAATATTCTGGACTCTTCAACCCCTTTTTCGGACGAACTACATTCCCTGGTCCCGTCGAGCACGAACGCGCTATGCCGCTTACATGGTGACAAACCGTCCACATTTCCTCCGTATTTCATCGGTGTGAAGTAAGTTCCACTCGAACAGCTTCTTCAAGGGAACCACTGCGGAACCGACTCCCAACAGGATATTTCCCCGATCATTATAATCTTAACCTGTTCAAAGCTAGTGTTAACCGTTAACTTCCGCTGCTATGTACACAAGTTGGCCCCCGTGCGTAACCCTCTAGATTGACTGCCCCCTCTTGACCTTGTAAAGTGTGTACCTCGCTGTAAAACAACAAAAAAAAAGAAAAGAAAAGACAAGTTGAAAGTAGGTGTCGTATGAGTAGAGTATCAGTTATCGAATAATTTGGATTTTACACGGAACTATTTCAGCGATAAATATATAAATATGTTTTGTGAAAAGGCCGCCTATGAAATGGCATCATTTACGTTAATATCAGTAGTCTAGTTGAGGTCAACGAGACTGTGCGTCATGTCGAAGGGGAGAGATATCGAGTGACTGATAAATAAATGACTTCTTCCCTCTCTCTCTCTCTCTCTCTCTCTTTCTCTCTCTCCCTCCCCCTACACACATATCTACATTCTTTATTTCTTGCATTTTACTTCTGTGTCGAAAGCCTTTTCACTGTTGTTTAAATCTAAACTGAACAGACACATTTTTGAATATTTATCTTAATTTCAAAAGTCCGTTAAATCCGAATATAATCTGAGGTAATTTTACAAGTTCAATGTAAAAATTATTGAAGAAAATATACATCACCGGACAAATAAAAAAAAAATAAATTTAATAATAACTACACTTGAAAACTGACAGTTGAAATTTCTAGGGTATATTATCAGGAAAGAGGGCTTAGAAACTTTGACACTCACAGGAAATATGTTACATATGTAAATGAGTAAATAGTTGGTAGAACAGGGATTAGGAAAGATAGCAAAAAGACAAAACTGACCAAGAGTTACAAAAGACGAGGATTTGTGGAGAGCCATGATCGCTCAGGTTCTGAAGGTTCACAGCAGATAAAAGACATTTTAAAGAATTGTCAATATTAGTTTGAAAGAAAATAAATGACCGCTTTTATGTTGATGTTTTGTATTGCTTCGTTTTGTTTTCACATGGGTCCTTGTCCTACATAGAAATTGAACTTTGGGTATGACGTCTTGGATACAGTCAATTTCCCGCCCCCGGAAGGTTGCCTCCCTTTACCTTTTCTATAAAAAATTTCATAGTATTTGTTTGGATGAGCTCTTCACTATGGTATCTAGCCTTTTCAAATTTAAGCGCAGTTCTTACTACATGCCAAAAAAAAAAAAGATTCATAGTTAAACATATACTGCTTGAATGTACAAATTTGAATCAAGCGCGGAAACAATATTACCAAACAAGTAATTTGAAGAAAATCTTTATGGAAATAACTAAATACTAAATTTTATAAAAGCAACTGGAATGTACTCAAAAATATAAGTGGCTGTATAGTACTGCATATATATACGAGGGTCATTCAATAAATAAGGTGAATCTTTCGGCAAAAGGACTTCTAATACAGATAGAAGCTGACTTTTTTCTTTTTTTTTTTTCTTTTACTTCTTTTTCACATGGATTTAATTTCTTTTGCAGATTAAAAAAATAAACTTTGAGAGTTTTTGCGATTAACAAAGATGGCCGACCAAGAAACATGCTCCAGTATTGAACAGCGGTCAGTTATCAAGTTTTTGGTTGCTGAAGGGTGCAAACCAGTTGAAATTCATAGAAGAATGTCAATTGTGTATGGTGCCACATGTTTCAGGCAAAAAAATGTCTACAAGTGAGCTAAATTGTTTAAAGAAGGACGGAGCAGTGTTGAGGATGAAGACAGGCCTGGGAGGCCTACAGAAGTGAGGTCTCCTGAGGTGATCGAATCAGTCAATGACCTCATTCAGTCTGACAGAAGAACTACTGTGAACGGCTGAGGCAGGTCAAGAAAGACATAAAGAACAAACGCAGGGGTAATCAGTCAGAAGGAGTCATCTTGCATCATGAAAACGCAAGGCCCCACACAGCAGACCAAACGGTGCAGACCGTCAACGAGCTGGGTTGGGAACTGCTCCCTCATCCCCCTTACAGTCCAGACCTTGCCCCTTCAGACATTCACCTGTTTGGTCCCTTGAAAGCGTTCACGAGAGGCACGAAGTTTAAAAGTGGCGATGAAGTCAAAAGTGTTGTGTGCGACTGGCTGAGACACCAGTCCAAAGATTTTCACGCTGAAGGAATACGGAAGCTTGTGCACAGATGGGAAAAGTGTGTGGTAGTGCTGGGCGACTACGTTGAAAAAAAAAAGCTTCTATCTGTATTAGAAGTCCTTATACCGAAAAATTCACTTTATTTATTGAATGACTCTCGTATATATATATATATATATATATATATATATATATATATATATATATATATATATATATATATAAAGAAAAAAGGCTTAGACAGAAGCGTCTATCTTTTTAAATTTGAATTTTTTAATGTAACTATAACAACAAAAACATTTCGCTTTCATCTTTGCCTTAAAAAAGTCGGAAGACGAAACGCGTCGGCAAAATCTAAGATTTTTTTCCAATTGTCGTTTTATACCAATCTTTGTCCACAGAATTGATCTGGGAATTTAACTATATTATCGACAAGGGCTTAGACAGAAGCGTCTATCTTTTTAAATTTAGATTTTTTAATGTAACTATAACAAAAACATTTCGACTTCATTTTTGCCTTGGGAGACGAAACGCGTCGGCAAAATCTAAGATTTTTTTCCAATTGTTATTTTATACCATATATATATATGTGTGTGTGTGTGTGTGTGCGCGCGCGCGCTCTAGCAAACTAAGCTAAAATCCATTCCAAAACATTGTCGGCATTAAATGACCCACTGAGGTTGATATGCCGTAAAACAAAATAACCAACCAAGCGCAGTTCTAGACTCTAGACAAGGTCTCACCAAATTACTGCTAAGTTGGTTAAGCGCAACCGTAAATTCTATGCTAACAGTTTCTTTTCTCGCACTTCTCGCTTATGGAACTTTCCAAGAAAATGACTCATGGCGCCTTCTCGGGATAACGTTTTCGGCTGTGGAAAAAAAAAGTGGAAAGACTGTACTGAATCCATTGTTAGGACAGCTGTTTGAATGTCGGTTCAATTTGCGAGCGAGACCATTTTTATCTCTAGAATCAACCCTACATATCTATAATTCTGGTATTCATCCATGCTTAGAATATTGCTGCCGCATACGTTCCGCTGGTCCTAATATTTATTCAGAACTTCTTGATAAAATCCAAAGAAGAATCAGTAATATTATTGGTCCTGATCTGGCGGCCCAGCTTCAGTTTCACTCCCACAATCGCATCATAGCTTCCCTGTGCCTTTTCTATAAACACGGTAATTGTTTTATGAGCTCTTCGCTATGGTACCTAGACATCTTAAATTTAAGCGCAATACTAGACTGGCATCAAGGTTTCATCATTTTACAGTTGAGCTGGCTAGATGTAACCGTAAGTTCTATGCTAACAGATTCTTCTCTTGCACTTTTCCTCTAGTTCTTGGCAGCAAGGTTTCATCATTTTACAACTGAAATGGCTAGTTGTAACCGTAAGTTCTATTCTTTTCTCGCACTTCTCGCTTATGGAACGCCCTTCCAGCGCCCTGCTTTTCAACCAAATTTTTATGATGTCAGCGACCACTCTTTTCCACTTTTGTAATGTCAACGAATACTCCTTGTCACGTTCGTAATAATTGTTGTAGTAGAGACTTTGTAATCGGAGATACAACTATAGTAGCGCCGTTGAACAATACTGGTGTCAGACGCCTTCGAATATCACTCGCACTAATAGTACTTGCTCGATAATACTCGCTCGAATAGTAATCCGTATAGTAATCTGAATAGAGAAAGAGTATAGTTAATAGAGTAGAGAATAGCGGTCCGTATATTCATAGAGGATAGAATAGAAATAGTGATCAATTAGACGCCACGCTCATTCCCATATATACATTTCCTTTACCATCACGTCGTCTACTTCTTAGAAATGGAATCACCTGTGTTTGCTCTCTGGTGATCTGTGTTCAAACTCCAGTGTCGGCAACGACACTATTCCTATATAACACAACTTAATCTTCAAAAATTTAAAAGCAATATCAAACACTAATTGCTCTCCTTCTGATTACTCTTCTTTTGTTCTCGCTCCTTCATAACGTTTTTGTTTTCTATTTTTTCCGCATCCAGTAACCCTCTGTATCTTAGTGACTTTACTGCCTTGCTTGGGTCGAATTCGATAAAATAAGTCTTGATTAAAATAATATAAAGCAAATAAATAGATGGAAATCCAAATAAAATTTCTGGGACTTGCCTGTCAATCTATAAACGAGAATCCAAATGCTAGCCATTACGCTACCGTGCCTCTCTATAAACGATGCACAGATGTAAATAAACATTCATTTAATCAAGTATCTTTAAACCTAAATGTAACAAAGAATCGGGTCTGCCTGATAAAAGACTCCGAGTTGATTGTATGTGATGCTGTAAGCAACACGAGTTGCCTCCCCTTCCACAATGGGCTGTTGAGAGAAGACCTTCTGCTTAAAGCAGGTTGCGCTGACTATTTGCATATGAGCGGTACTGGGCGAGTATTAACCAATAGTCAGCGTGGGTCTGCCATGTTTAATCGATGTCAGTTATCACCTATCTCCTATTAATTTCCCTCTGAAAGTTCTCCACTGCCTTAACCGGGTATTGAACTCACACTCTTTGGGTCCTGTCACTGGATCTAACCAACGCCTTTATCCACTGTGCCATGTGTCCTTGAGGAGATAACTGACATTCATTAAACATGGCACGTGGAACTAGAGCAGTTTACTCCAGTGAGCGAAATAAAGGGTTCAGTTCGACATTCCAACCACCTGAAGAAGGCCGGAGCGTACAACGGCCAAAACGTTGTAATAAATATGGCGACAAAGATGAGGACAATAGTCCGAATAATGTAAATAATGAAGAAAATTTAAATAAGATAGAAATGTATAGTCGTTAAGAAGAAAAAATGTTCAAGATGCGAGCTGCGGACAGGAGAGGTCAAAATCAAGCAAGTACAGAAGTTTAAATATCTGAAATTGCATTGAATTAGCGAAATATGTTTCTAAAAGCTAAGCAAAGTATTAAGAAACTGGAAAAATCTCGTTAAAAACAAAGAAAATGCTAAATTGCTATGTAATATCAGTTCTCCTAAATAGCAGTGAACACTGAACAATTTCCTCAGGGATGAAGAGGGGTCTTGTAGTTCCACAGAATGGATGCTGAGAACACCATGGACAATGCATGTTAGGAACGAGGAAGCATTAAGGAAAATGGCAACAAAAAGAAAACATAGAACCAGAATGAGAGTTGAAATTCCGAAGACATAATGAGGAAAGAAAGTATGGAGAATTCAACACTCAAAAGACATACTAAATGCAATTGTACAGAGAGAAATAGCAAGTATCCTATCTAACGAAAAAAACAACAGGCAGTCTGAGAGATCGTAAGAAAAGAAACGAAAAACAGGAAGTTGTGGAGTGCGATGATCGACTACATCCTGATCCTTTTTATACGCAATGACCCATTGCGTATTAAAAAAAAAAGATAATACCATGTTAACTCTCTGGTGAGATGCTTTATTTCTGAAATATGTTATAATGAAACTTATTAAATCGAAAGCTGATCGTATTTTAAACTCTAGGGATTTCTTTGTAAAAGTATTTAACCTTAAAACTTTGCCACGAGTCACACAAATAATCTTCCGGGCATGCCAACATGACTATTATTCTAGAGCGAAATATCAGGACCATTTAAAATAAAATAAAAATATCATTTATAACCAATGAGTCAAAATGACAAAACATGAAGAACCACTAACCTTTGTAAGTTGCCAAAGTCTTCGAGTTAATGGAATCAGTTTCGCTATCAAGTCGATTGTTTCGACTGAGAAGTTCCTTTGCTTGCAAAAATGGCCCAGGCCAATTACGGAGAAGATTTTGTCAATGGAAGAATTTGAAGGCAGAGTACAATTGAAAATAGCAAAGTGTCGTTTCAGACGTTGTGGAATGTCATTTCGGCCTCCGCCTGGGTGGATCATTGCAGCCAAAAACTGAAAGGAAAAATACGAAAAGCTGTGCGTTTACCAGGTGACGGTGCAGTATATTTAAGTAAAAACTATATTTTGTCTATAATTTTAAGAAGAGTCATTACCATTGAAAGGACTTTTAGGCCGACTGAACTCATGTCGCTTTTGTTGTTACTAACGCGGTTTGACCGACCCATTCGACACAATTTAGATTCATTACATTTCTACAAGAAGAAATGGGGAAAAGAACTGGTGCGTTTCTAGAAATAAGTCGAGCAAATGGGGATATTTGCTGTCATTTATTTCTTCTTCTGAAACGTATCTGCGGAGAAAAGATATTTACTTTATTTTACACTTCTACGGATTTTAAGCTAGAAAAACTTTGTATGAAGTAGTGGCCATATTGTAGTCGGGTTTTGTAAACTGCCATGGTCGATTGGCAAAATTTGATCGCGAGGAAAAAGTGAAAAAAATTAAAAATGTTCAAGTTTTGTTGATTGACTCCTTGAACGCTAGCGGATTTTTTGTTGTTGCTTTTACACAAATATTTTTTTTACTCAAATATTTACTCCTGTTAAATTGGCAACTGATCGCAAAACTTACCTACAATCTCTTGTTAACAGGGGGGCAAGTAATGGCTTGTTAACTTTAACGCCTCCAAAACGAATATTTCTCTATTAATCATCTTAGCTACCCTTTCTGCCTCACATCAGCATGACCGAGGCTAACCTCCAGGAGAATGACTCGTGGTACGCTCTCGGTCTAAAATTCTCGGCTGACATGAAGTGGAAGGTTTACGTTGAATCAACTAATAGGTCTGTTGGTAAGAAAGTTGGTTCACCCCATCGTGTTAGACAATTTTTCTCGCTAGTATCTACCTTACATATTTATAAGTCTACCGTTCGTCCTTGCTTTGAATATTGCTGCCACATCTAGTCCAATGCTCCTGCTATCTATTTAGAGATTCTTGTTCAAATTTAAAAAACAACCATCAAAGTTATTTGTTCTGAGCTGACATCTCAGCTTCATCACTTTTCCAGCACCGTAATGTAACTTTCCTCTACCTTTTCTATGAGTATTTTCATGGTAATTATTTTGAACTCTCGCTATGGTACCTAAATTTTATAAATTTTAAACGCAGCACAAGATTGGCCACAAAATCTCATCAATTTATAAATCGTAGATGGCACAGTAAGTTCTATGCTAATAGTTTCTTTTCTCGCACTTTTCGCTTATGGAACTCACTTTCCAGTCCGTGATTTCTAGCCAGCTTTGACCTTCAAAAAAAATGTAAATGCAATGTCAATCGTTATGTATTGTCTTCTTGATTTCTTGCCTTTTATTGTTCTCACTTCTCGCCTGTGGAACTCTCTTCCGGCTTCATGCTTTCCAACCAACTTTGATCTTCAAAAATGTAAATACAATGTCAATCGTTATCTACTGTCTTTCTTGATTACTCTTGATTATTGTTTCATTATTCCTGCTCTTTAATAATGTTTTTTCTGATTCTTTCTTAGTAAACCTTTTTGTCTTAATGGTTCTCCTGCTTTGCATGAATTGAAATGATTAAAAAAGATGATTGTCAGCCAAAACGACAACAATGGAGATTCTTTATTGATGAATATTATCGCTACAGATTATGTATTATTCATAACAGTATAGCAGGTCAAAATGAAGACGAGGCGCGTTTTTCAAAGGGGGAACGTTATATAGATAATTTCGTATGCTGATTAATATAGAATAAAAACGTTAATAAAACTTTAGGATGATTAAAGTTTGGCTTGTTTTATTTTGTTTTACGGCATATCAACACGTCAATCGGTTATTTAATGCCGACAATATTTTTAGAAAAGGTTCGTATAAATAGAATAAGTATTTTTTGTAAGAAATCATTTTGTAGATCACGTTTTATTGACGTATTTTTGTAAAGAAATATTTTTGTTGAGATTCAAATGTATTACTGGTAATATTCTTTTTTTTTTTAAATATATTGCTGTTAATATTTTTTTTACAAAATGTATTGCTGGTATTTTTACTATAAAAATGTATGTTCACACTTTCATAGAGATTTTACCCCAGTTTGGGAGATAACTATTTGCCCATAGCTGAGGACCTAACAAGTGCTACCACCCCAGGTTACATCAATTAAGAGATGGCTCCATGCTCCTCAAAAGCTCCAATATCCCGATCAGAAACCTTGCTGCCGGATGTAGTTTATCGTCATACCCAGAACGACGATGATTCAGGGCCGATCGTAATCAATAAAATTTAATGCCAATTTGCTAAACATGTTATGCTCACCTGCATATCGACAATGTTGATTATGTCTCCTGGTTTCTCAAGACTGTAGAAGCCCTTCATTTCCATCAATTGCCGAACAATCTCATTGGCTACTTGATCGCCCCACTCGTTGATGATCGGCATATTGATGTCATCAATGAAAACTGTCATCTTCTTTCCGGTCGGGGGACCGAAAGTGTTGCCCACTCTTTTGTCCACATATGATTCCATTGAGCTCTATCGGTGTAAAATAAAAATAAAAATGAAAAGAATAAAATTACTTTTTAAAAAATGCATTTATTCAGAAACTAACTGAATTACCCACCTACGATCAAGGCTAGAATGCTTTCAGATATGGCAAGAAACTATCTTTCTAACGTTTCGGGACACGTCTGTGAACGGCACTTGGAATGGAGCCAGAATGCTGACATATATATTAAATAAATCGTCTTAAATGTTGAGAACCATATTTTTATTGTAAGATTACGAAAGAATAATTAAAATCACTTAGTGGATTAAACATTAGTTCATGAATTTGTAGTAATTTTGAGTTCAATCCCTTGTCCGGGCAGTGCAAACTTGGACGCGGAAATTGGGCAAGCGATAACAAAGAAATGCTAAATAAGATCTGTGCGTGATATTCCCCATAGATTAAATAAAGGGTTCAGTTTGAAATTTTATGAAGGTTTCCCGGGTGTACAAGATCTTGAAGAAGGTCGGAGGGTATTGAAGTAAAAGCCGAAATACATATGCGTGTTTATAGAATTAAGTTATTTGTTTTGAATTTGCTGTACTATTAATGTCAGTAGAAGAGGGCTTGCATATGGATGCGGAGAAGCTGAAAGATATGTGTTCCTGGAACCAATGCAGATCGACATTTAGAAAAAAAAAGTTTTCCGGACCACTCCTCTAGACATTTGACGCCCATCGCCATCAACAGAAATTCGACTTCACAACGTAAAAGATTATTTCACCAAGAATGGAAGAACTGATAGCGACATGCTTCTTATCAACGGAATAACATGGGTATTATCAACCATACCTGGAACATCATTGGCGTTGTTGCAGAAGAGAAATTTAAGGCTTTTGACAGGTGAACTTCCATGTTGTACTTTTTCATATATGTATTTATCATGACTGTTTTTGCTGTTCCTTGCTCGCCTATTAATAAAACAGCCAATTGTTGTTTTGCGATTGTATCAATCAGAAAGTTTGTCCGTACATTATCGACCATTGGTACCAAAATGGAAGCATATTCAGGTGTGGAATCTGCTGGGTAGCAGTATTCTTCCACGCGGCTATCCCAGTGGACCCAGGATCCTGAAAATAAAAAATATATAATTATTCACATTTTTGACATGCGGACTATTGTCTAGTGGATTTAAAGCATCGGTTCCTGAATCTAGTGATATAGTAATTGTGCGTTCAATCCCTGGGCCCGGCAGTGTTCACTTGGACTCACTGGAAATGGGTCGAGTAATAAATGATCAGTGCTAAAATAAGGAGTAGACCAGATACCCTAAATATGGGCAGTGAGATGAGAACATTCTACCCCCATAGATAAATTTAAATGATTCGGTTCGAAATTCTCTCTAAGTTACCCAGTTCGACATACACCTGATCAAGGTAGCAGGGCACAATGGTTGAAACGTTGTGATAACGACAACAAAGATGAAGACACTAGTCCGTATATAAATAAGGAAAATAATGATAACTCCTCTTCCTATATATTCAAACAGAAAATATATATAACTATAGATATAAGCAGTGTGGTCATAAAAATAAACACTGTATAATGACAGTCAGTTTCGAGCGCAAAATGATCTTCTGACGTCTCTGTTTTTACAAACAAAATATTTGCAATATTTTGCCCTCTCCTCCCATTAATATACCAAATTTTAACAATTCATACACTCTGACGAGGGGACGAAGTGATTGCTGGGGGGTTTCGTCTTGAAAACTCCTAGTCGGGATGCTGAAGGTAACAGCAATCAGCTAAGTGATATACTTGCTATTTGTATTAATTATGTACATATATTTATAATATATATATGTTTATAATACATACATATATATATATATATATATATATATATATATGTACATACATATATATATATATGTACATACATATATATATATATGTTCATACATATATATATATATATATATATATATATTTACATACATATAAATATATATGCATACATATACATATACATATACACACAAACACACATACACACACACACACACACACACACACATATATATATATATATATATATATATATATATATATATGTACATATATTTTTAGATTGTAAGATTTTTGGGAGATAATAATGATTCAGTGATACAGGTCAATTTATCCCACCAGCTATGGGTTAATTAACCCATAGCTGGTGGGATAAATTGTAAGGTTTTACCTAAAAACATGCCGAAAGGAATTGCATAAAGGGATCAATTGCCTGTTCCTTGCAGTGCACATTAAAGTCATTAATTCGTCTTAATCGCACTCTTCATTAAATAAGATTGCAGACAGATCTCTTTAATCGAGTAAGATTAGATTAGATTAGATTGATTTTTTTGGTTTGTTTTTTACGACTTATCAACCTCTCGCCGGGAGATAATAACTGTTTACAGATACAGGTTCTACTAATTAACCCATAGTTGCTGGGTGAATACGTGGATTCATAACTTTTCCAAGGGCATTAGCGCGTAAGTAAATCTAATCAACCCGTGTGGAACCTCGCTGTAGAAAATAGCCTGTTTTAATAGAGGAGTGCGCTTTAATATGCCCGTGCGTCAATTAACCATCAAATATGGTTGTTCAGTTTTGTTGTCTGTTTAATTTACATGCGAATTTGGAATTTTGTTCATTTTGATGGCTGTACGGTTGGTTTAATATCTTTTTACCACGGTGGAACCGAGAAAAATGGATTGGTTTTGATTCTTTTAAGCTTTCACGTTTTAACTTCTGTCCATTTGACTTCAACAAATTTATTGACAGATTTATGCAAGAAAAAATGTTCTCTGTGAACTGTAAAAATGACATAAGAACATTTTTTTCTTTAGAAAAAAAAAAACAAAAAAAACTAACCGTCGACAGCAACAAGGTAATCGAACATATTGCTTTCCGAGTTCGCTGGAATATCAGGCAGGTCAAGGTTGATTTCGGACGAAGATCGAAGCCATTCTTCCATCTTGATACGATCATCGACTTCAAGAAAGGCTCCAATACTCCACATTAGTGCAAAAATGTATAAATGCTCGTAGTGTTCTGGTTTGATCTGCGAATCCCTTTCGTCTTTGGCAGGAATTAATCCAGAGAGAAGTTTTGTCGCCTGGCAAATAATATAATAGGGAGCTGATCAATGCTGGATCCACAAGAATCAATGTTTTTTTTTTTTATTCAAACGGTTAAAATTCTTAAAACTTATTAAAAATTATGTCTGTAAAATAATTAAGAAATTCATTTAAAATGTCTGACAAAGAGAAACTCGATCGGTTAGTATTTATGCGCTAAAACAGAAATCTGATTCGTGTTTGTCTGTTACATATTTCCCACCTGTGCTAGAGTCCTGAGTTCGAACTCCAGTTTTAGAATGCTGATTTTCTAGGTACGTTACCTGCTCTCTACTTGAAAGGTTAGTATAACAAATTTTCCCTCCCCATTCACGCGCCACCGTCTTGCCAGCTGCAATACTATGTTAATTAATACATTAACAGATAGCGATCTGCCTTGTGTCATCAGCACCGGCTAGCATCCGAGCATCGGGTTCATCTGTGACACTACTTGTCTCTGGTAAATGAAGAGAAGGTTTAATGAATAGAACGATGGATATACTGAAAGGGTGCTGGTAAATATAAAGAAGGTTTAATGAATAGAACGCTGGTAAATAATAAGAAAGTTTGATGAAAAAATGATGGATATACAGAGAGAGACAGACAGACAGACAGAGAGAGGGAGAGAGAGCTGGTAAATAAAAAGAAGGTTTAATGAATAGAATGATGGATATACCGAGAGAGCTCTGGTAAATAAAAAGAGAGTTTAATGAACAGAATGATATATATATACCGAGAGCGCGCTAGTAAATAAAAAGAAAGTTTGATGAAAAAAAATGATGGATATACACAGAGAGAGAGACAGACAGACAGACAGAGAGAGAGAGGGAGAGAGCGCTGGTAAATAAAAAGAAGGTTTAATGAATAGAATGATGGATATACCGAGAGAGCTCTGGTAAATAAAAAGAGGGTTTAATGAACAGAATGATAGATATATACCGAGAGCGCGCTAGTAAATAAAAAGAAAGTTTGATGAAAAAAATGATGGATATACAGAGAGAGAACGCTGGTAAATAAAAAGAAAGTTTAACGAATAGAATGATGGATATACCGAGAGAACGGTAATAAATAATAAGAAATGTTTAATGAATATAGCGATAGACAAATCGTGATAAAGATTGAAGATTTCTCTCTTCCAATATTTTAATTCTCAAGAAACCAGAATTACTTAAAGCGATATTTTCCCAAGAGGGCCATTTGGCGATCTTTCGGTAATTGATTGATGACCCGCTCCCAAAAGTACTGGTTACAACAACAGAGGTAAGGCAATTTGCAGAGAGGATTGGAAGAATCATTCATGCAAAAAAATGAAAACTAAATGATGGAAATCAGAAAATCTTTTTTTGTTTAAAATTGTTAGCTTCCTTTTTTTTTTAAGATAGTACCATCAGAATAGATAGACTTAATAGAAACCAGCATTATATAACACAAAGCTAGGTAATTGAATGCACACTTACTCGGTCTTATATACATATATATATATATATATATATATATATATATATATATATATGTGTGTGTGTGTGTGTGTGTGTGTGTGTGTGTGTGTAAGGACAATTGTTGCCGTAGACCAGGACGAATCTGTAGGCAACATTCATCTTCTCTCCCTATTCCCTCTCTCCCCTCTGGTGACGGTGACAGAGATGGCTGTGAATCAAAGAGAGTTTGACGGGGCCATTCGCGTGAATTTGGTTTTGTTGGATAATTCTGTGCAACGGAGTAGCCCACGTACTTGGCCAGAAGCACTTTCCTCGCGGCTCAAAGGGGATTGAGTCAAACAAGATCCGTCAACAACAAGTTTTTGGTACTGCACAAGATATGGTTCGGATGGCTTCGGATCTGAACTGAATGGCTAGGTTACAGGTTTTATCTTGGAGAATAATGGTAAATATCCTCTTCAATACCACGGATTTGCTTCTCATTTGCCTAACTTTAAACAATTGGGTGTAACCCCAAGGAGGTTACGAAATGTATATCTCTGTTGCATAAACAGGCGTTGTTAGGGAGTATCATGGCCGTATATCAAGAGGGCATTTTGTTGTTTTAATTTGAAGCAGGCGAGAACCAAGGCAACATGGGAATCACATCTAAATACCTGGAATCTGAACGGACTGCGTTGTTGGATTTTAAACTATTTCTAAATGCACCCCACCTTCAACGTTGCTTTTATCAAAACAAGCCGCCAAAATTGTACCCATTTGGCTGTGATGCATGTGCGTGGTATACCCTTATCAGACTGGGTGCCATACTTTGCTTTGTATATTTGTACCTCAGTGTCACTTTGTTAGTGTGCTACTTCCTCGCTCAGTATTAATAATGGCTGCTTGGGTGGCTAGCTAATCCTTGTTGCAGACCCCATCTCGGGCACATTTGTATTTCTTAGAAAACCTCCAGAGCCAAACTGTGGTTTATACTGAAATTAGTTTGAATGGATCTTAATTCAAAATTTGGGAGAAAGAGCGCATAATCTGGCGTGATCAGTAGTTGAATAAGGCTAGTATTCTTACGAGCTCGACCACGATGACTTGTGACAGTTTCGCCAAGCCAGTTTCTCACATGCGGATCGGTTCAATAAAAAATGATTACCTTTGTTTCTAGAAAAGATAAGATGCTGCTTAACCCCAGAATTTCGAATATTGATCTTCCATACCATTGCCGAAGTTAAGCAACGTCGAGCCTGGTCAGTACTTGGGTGACCGCTGTGGAATGCCAGGCGCTGTAAGATTGGGTGTGTTTATTGTAATAGGCATATCCCTTTGAAACACCGGTTCTTGTCCAATCACCAAAGTTAAGCAACGTCGTAACTGATCAGTACCTAGATGGGTGATCGCTTGGGAATACCAGGTGTTGTAAGACTGGATGTGACGAATAACGCCTCGGAATGACAGATCGGATAGTCGAGTTCGAATTCGTTAAATTCACGCAAATACATTTAAGAATGGCATGAATCCATCTCTTCTCACCCAGCTATGGGTTAAATAGCATGACAGACTGGAACTTATAGATTTGGTTGGCAATCTGTCTGCTGCAAAAACGTAACTCTAGCCTACTGCAGGAATTGTTCTGTCAAATCACTCATGAAACAAAGAGACATGATCGCTCAACTGTGCATCAACTATGGCAGCCGAGGAAGATAGGATGAAGTCCGAATTTTCCTATCTCTTTTTACCTCGTTTTTAGTTTTGTACTATACGAAGCTTAATTTAAATATCGAGACACAGACTTCGTCAGTAGAATATAAACTGTCTGCCTTATGCTGGAAGATTATAGAGCAATGGTTTCCAAAAAATAGTAAACCCACTTTGAAAAAAGCTGGACTTGAAACCGGTAATTAAAATCGAAGACTCGATGAATTACTTAATTATGATTATTTCAAATCCTCCTAATTATTCCTGTCTGCATATCCTTGCTTGAACCGGCTTCTAATGCTGTGGACTGAGCGACTTGGGGATAGTAGTCTTTGCTCGTGAAGGCACAGTCCTATGCGTAAGGGAAACTCGGATGAGTTCCACCACTGAATATGTGATCGAGCAGTGCTATATCGAGTCTGACTCGCTACCTCTTCGTTGGAATAGTCGGTATGACATTTTCCTGATAATGTAACTGTCCGGGTTTCAATTCTCGGTAGTGGATGAGTGCCAAATAAAGGACGAAACGGCCGTCCAGTGCTTTTTGCATTCTGCTGATGTTTCTTCTAGACTCGATAAATTACTTAATTATGATTATCTAAAATTCTCCTAAATATTTCTATCTGTATATTCTTGCTTGAACTCTGGACTGAGCGGCTTCGGGATAGTAGTCGTAGCTCGTGGGGGCACAGTCCTATGGGTAAAGAGAAACCCGAGTGAGTTGCACCACGGAATATGTGATCGAGCAGCGCTATATCGAGTCTAATTCATTACCTCTTCGTCACCGAGGCACATTGGTACTGCTGGCATGGCGTTTGCCTCCTATCATAACTGCCCGGGTTTCAATTCTCGGTAGTGGATGCGCACAGCTGATGAGTCTCAAATATAGGAAAGTTCTCCACTGCCTTAACCGGGTATTGAACTCACACTCTTTGAGTCCTGTCACTGGATCTAACCAACGCCTTTATCCCCTGTCTGAGGGGAATTAACAGAAGGTAACTGATAACTGACATTCATTAAACATGGCACGTGGAACTAGAACAATCTTCCCTAGTGAGCGAAATAAAGGGTTCAGTTCGACATTCCAACCACCTGAAGAAGGCTGGAGTGTACAACGGCTGAAACATTGTAATAAATATGGCGACAAATATGAGGATAATAGTCCTAATAATGTAAATAGTGTACATAATACCTCATCTCAGAAATATAGACAGATACTGAAGGGCCGAAATGTTGTAATAAATATGGCGACAAAGATGAGGATAATAGTCCGAATAATGTAAATAATGTACATAATAGCTCATCTTAGAAATATAGACAGATAGTGAGAGGCCGAAACGTTGTAATAAATATGGCGACAAAGATTCGGACAATAGTCCGAATAATGTAAATAGTGTACATAATACCTCATCTCAGAAATATAGACAGATACTGAAAGGCCGAAACGTTGTAATAAATATGGCGACAAAGATGAGGACAATAGTCCGAATAATGTAAATAGTGTACATAATACCTCATCTCAGAAATATAGACAGATACTGATATTCTTGGGTTGTTTAGATAATCTGATAAAACTTAAAATCCTCGTTCATCTTGTGACGTAATATTACAAAAACTAGTTCACTATCTCTGAGCTATAATCAGTAACACATGATGCAATATGATTCATCGTAGTGCAACATTTAAGTGCAAGCAGGTGCCAGTGCCACAAAAATGCATATCTTCGATCTCCAAGATCAGTCAAGAAGTGGTTGACCCTCACGCCTTGACATGGTTTGTGATTGGTAGGGTGTGAAGGGAGTCATTCATTGGGAAATGATGGAATGCAATCTGTCTATCAACGCTCAAATGTACTGTCAACAACTGCAACATGTGTATGACGCAATTGCACAAAAAACGTTCAGAATTGATTAATGTCATATTCCTTCATGATAACACCCGAGCACACGTTGCAAAGCTCACCCGTGAAAATTTTCTAGAGCTGTATTGGGAAGTACACCTTCACTCACCGTACTCGCCCGACCTGGCGACAACAGGCTACCATTTATTGCAAGCACTACAGAACTTCTTGAATAGCAAAACGTTTACAACTGATGGTGGACTGAAAACTGAAGTTGGTGAATTCTTCGATAGCAAGCTGGTTGAATTTTACAATAAGTTTATCATAGATCTACCCTGTCATTGGAAGTTGGTGGTCAAAAAAAGCCAATGCTTAATATGTGCCTATTATTGTATTGTATCGTTGTTAATAAAATTTGTGCGGGAAACCTTCTAAGCCATTAGATAGATAGATAGATAGATAGATAACAGAATTTGATAGAGAGAAAGATAGAGAACAGAATGAGATAGATAATTAACAGAATGAGATCAATGGATAGATAACAGAATTAGATAGATAGATAGATATTAACAAAGACGGATATGAATAGACTAAGATAGATAGATAGATAGATAGATAGATAACAGAATGAGATAGATAACAGAATTATTAGGTTGGTGCAAAAATAATGACGTAATAATGTCGTGTTTTGACGTTAAGAAATACGTCAGAAAACGACATTATTACGTCATTATTTTTGCACAACCTAATAGAAAGATAAGAACAGAATGAGATAGATCATTAACAGAATGAGATCAATAGATAGATAACAGAATTAGATAGATAGATAGATAGATAGATAGATAGATAGATAGATAGATAGATAGATAAGCAAATCGGCAAAATAACTTAAGACAACTGAATACTTACCTGTGTTATGACAAAGGCTTCGAGTATATCCATTTTGAATAGCAGGTTTTGCGCGGCAAAGTTGTACAACTGAGGGAAACTTCGTTCGAACAAACTCAAAATGATTCCGGCCTCTTGGACTGGGCGATAATTCAACCAGCCCTGAAATAGCCAAATAAATATCCTTTTGAATTTCGTAGTTATTAATCTGACATGACATCGTTAAGCACACTTACGGAATAACCAATGCGAAATAATATATTTGTCAACTTCGAGGGTTGCTGAGGAAACTACTATTTACAACAATTTCTTTACTAATTGGCAACCCAATACAAGACCCAAGAGCTGCTCTGAGTAGAGGGTTACTGAATGAGGTTGAAATACGTACGCGTAGATGGTAATAAGTTGAGTTTATATGGCTATATATAAACGATAACGATTAACCTTAGAGGTTAAGATTATAGTGACTGTGAAAGCATCCTCTCATGAGTCTGTTCCATCAATTAGCAATTCTTGGGAAGAAGCTGTTTGGGTTGAAATTTCTTCTTACTAACGGAATACGAAGGGGGTGTGGATGATTCGGTCCTGTGGATGTGGTATGGTGAGGTTTAGTCGAGAAAGTGTGGAACTGAGAAACACCGAATATCTCTTCATAAGGAAACGCATACAATTGTCAATACCATTAGAGACAAGAAGAACAGATATTACACTTTGATCCTAGTACGATGTCCAAGGAATGTAGAAAAGTGTAAGTCAACTAGCCTTTGACTGGAAGGACATTTAATGCCGAATATTTCCTTATAAAACAGCTCTAATATACCATTGACATTAAAGATGAGAATAATTTCATCATAATCCGATGGCCAAGGGATGAAAAAAAGCATAACTCGAGTAGCTCTGGCTACTTATAAGGAAACAGCTGATATCAGCATTTTTATTAGAGATGAGAACAGATACTACACTTTGATTCCAGCCCAATGTCCAAAGAGTGAAAAAAAAAAAGCATAATTGGAGTGACACGAATATTTCCTTATAAGAAAATGGCTAATATTAGTATCATTATTAACAAATTACAAGAAAAAAACACACCAGAATCTTACCTTCAGTATGGGCAGCCAATCAAGTCCAGAACTGCTCATGTAGACCATACCATTCCTGGATACAGTGGCTGGCGAAGCGTTATCGATATTATGCGGCTCAAAGATGATTTTAGTGTTTGGGGCCATAGGGATTCGGTCGCCGTTGGCTAAAGTCAGAGTTTTATTGTCATCTAGCACGGAATTCAAGTTCTCGATCCATATTGCGTCCACAGGACCATCCAAAACTATCCAGATATGTTCACCTGAATGAATAAAAAAAATACACACAGAGAAATCATATTCGATTATCATATATTAATGTGATAGGAATATAAGTAGCCGCGATCGGAATTCGAACTCTGATAGCTGATTTTGTTTCTTGTTTAAATAACCATTTCGCTACCTTGCAACGCTTATCCAGTTATATTCAGTCATATTTATGACGTCAGATGGCACCATGTTTATGACGTCACATGCAACTATATTTTTAACAAATTGTTTTACGATGAAAACAACAAATATATGATTACTTATTGCAATATAATTACAATTTTGGCACAAGGCTGAAGAGGGTGTAGGGTGAGCCTGGTCAATACTGACGACCCAAAACCGAGCTGATCTGATTCGCGATCCACTGATGCATTACAATTTACTCTATCACCACAAGAATTCATCTATTACCTTTCGTTCCAACATACACTACGGAGATCCTACTAAAATACCCATGACATAAAAATTTGATAATATACAAATTGCCTTTTTTTTTAACAAAAATGTATAAAAATATATGTCCTGAAATGATGCTGAATAATGAACCCAATAACTAAAATAAAGTATAAACAAATATATGATTGCTTAATAACAAACCTACATAAAAAATTTAACACGGAAAATATTATTTACTTGTCTGTTACCTAAACAGTTCTTGCCTATATTTCTGAGATGAGGTATTATGTACACTATTTACATTGTTCGGACTATCATCCACATCTTTGTTGCCATATTTATCACAATTTTTCGATCGTTGTACGCTCCGGCTATCTTCAAGTGTTTCGAATGTCGAACTGAACCCTTTATTTCGCTCACTGGGGTAGACTGTTCTAGTTCCACGTGCCATGCCTAATAGATGTCAGCTATCAGTTATCTCCTGGTAATTCCCCTCTCCAAGTCCTCCACCGTCTTAACCAGGTATTGAACTCACACTCTTTGGGTCCTGTCACTGGATCTAACTAACGCCTTTATCCACTGTGCCATGTGTCCTTAAGGACAAGTTCTTGCTTCGAATAAAGTTTCTTTTGACTAAACAGCGTCTTCTGTTCGCTACCAGAAATTATTTATTCTGTATAAATACAAAATTGTAGCACAAGGCCGAGGGGGAAATGTGGAAAGGATGGACTTCATTGGGGAGGATGGACTTCATTGGAGAGGATGGACTTCATTAGCTATCTTAGTTCTCGTTAATCAAACTAACGATCAATTCATTCATTATAATTTATTCATTCACCACAAGAACTTATCCATCACCTCTCAATCTTACATGCACCAAAACTGTCAATGTGTTTGGCAATTTTTCTAATATCTGGTGACTCCACCAGAGCCATCCGAAGCTTTGGGAAGGAGTCCTTGACTTCGGCTATGAACTACCAGGCTCTTGTGCCTGAAATTCTTATTACCGTTATGACCCCGTTGTGTCAAAAGGCGACGAAAAAAGACAATCAAGGCTGGCCCCTTTCATGAGTGTTATATATCCTGGTAAATATGCGGTATTATGGTATGTGTAGAATTGAATGAATGAATTCTTGTGGTGTATGAGTAAATTGTAATGAATGAATGAGCCATGAACCATGTTAACTAAGTGTAAGATGGTCAGAGGAGGCACAGTGGAGTAAGGGGTAGCGGCGGCTCGGATTGAGGAATCGGAGAGGCGAGTTCGAATTCCAGTCGAATCCATTACATTCACTTACGAGATCATATCCTTGGTATGAATCCCCCTCTTCTTCTCCCCCAGCTATGGGTAAATAGAGGGACAGACCTTGGATGGCAACTGGTCTAACGCAGAAAGAAATGGCAACCTACTGCCTCGTCAGTCATGTATCGAAAGATACATGATCACCTACGCGTGTATCACGCATGGTACATAACTGACTAAAGATGGTCAGTGACGACCCTCCCTTCTTCCCCCTTGGCCTTGTGCCACATGAAATGTAATATTTCAAAATAAAAGCAAGTATGAGGCTTTAATACTAAAAAAAAACACAAGGCCGTAATTATTAGGGCCTTGTGTTTTTTTGTTGTTTTTTTTTTTTTTTTTATGGGGATCTTAGAACTATTTATGAAATAATAGCGATAATTTAGAGGGAAAATTTCAGAAAATGACACGTTGATTTGGCTCATCAAACATCTCACAATGACTCATTCTTTTTTCAAATCTTTCTGGTGCTTTTATTTATATACCTAGATAGTTTTGAGAAAAAAGTATCTGCAATGTTGTTCGTCCTGACCTGGCATCTCGGCTTCAATAACTTTCTCAGCATTGAAACGTAGCTTCCCTGTGCCTTTTCTATAAATATATAAATGGTAATTGTTCTAAAGTTCTCCTCTTCTGTACTTACACTTCGTGAAATTAAGCTTTGTACTAGATAGCCAGCCAGTCTTTACCATTTATACTGCTGGAATTATTAAGTGTAACCGTAAATTCTATTCTAAGAATTCCTTGCCTCACACTTCCCGCCATTGGAAATCTCTTCCAGCTTCTTGATTCCCTGTCAACATTTGGAATGTAATGTCAATCATAATCTTCTGTCTCTAAAACCTTTTCTTTTACTGTCCGTTCTCCTCCTAAACCATTTCGTCTTAGTAGCTTTTTCGCCATGTTTGGAGGTGAAATTATTTTTTTTTTAATTATTTGAATGTAATTCATTGTCATCTGGCTTAATCATAACTTATCCCGAGAATGATTCAAATCAAGATCCAGCTTCTAACCGAATTTCGTAGAAGCATGCGCAATCAAATACTTCATTGATTCTAAGATTTCTGTAGGAACATTTCAATTCATAGAAATTAAATTTTAATATTATTCAAGCATCTAGGGAAATTGGATGTGGGGGGAGGGATAATTCTTGTAGGTTATTTATCGAACATTTTTTAATGCTACAATATTTGGCATATCAAAAAATATTGATTTTTATTATCAATTTAGAAGTGGGGGTCATGTTCACCTAAATACAGTATCCAAGCGATCCGTAACTTTTACAATAATATTCCCTTGTACAAGGACCAAGAGCCACACGAGCTAGAGGGTTGCGGAATAAAAGGTAAGAGCCACAGTATATGATGTTAAGAAAAGTAAAGAATGAAAGAATCGTACCTTTTTTAGCCCTGAGCGTTCGTCTCCAGAGGGTGGAAAAAATACCGTCTGTCCAGTCGTTGGTGGCAACGTCGAGTTTACCGAACATTTGGGATGAAGTGATAGCTTTTGGATTCATTCGCATCTCCTTGTGTATTTCTCCGCAGTCTGTCATAGCCTTCATTAGGGTGTGAATACAGCATGTTTTACCCGCACCACTAGGTCCCAGGGTCATCATACCGTGACGTACACGCTGTGTTTCGTAAAGCTACAAAAAAAAATAATCATTTTCGAATAGAAAAATGACGTAAATGCTTCAAATAGTGTTAATCAAAATATCAAGAGACAGAAAACATTCGTTAGAAATCAATAAAATAGTGCTGCATCTCTATGTAATATCAGTGCTTCTCTACGGCAGTAAATGTGACACAGTTTCATATCGGAGGCAGAGAAAACGGGAGGAAACAGAAATGTAAATAACGATATATGAATGCTGGGAATACTACGTACGGAGTGTGTTTGTCTGCTTATTTGTTTAATGGCATATTAACACCTCATGGGTCATTTAATACCGAAATTTAATTTTCTTGGAAGTTTTGACTGGTTTGGTTTTGTGTGGTTTGTTTTGTTTTACAGCATATCTACCTCAATGTGTTATTTAATGCCGACAAAATTTTTTTTCTTGCTGGTAATATTTTTTTATCTATCTATCTATCTATCTATCTATCTATCTATCTATCTATATATATATATATATATATATATATATATATATATTTCAGACTATTTATTTATTTATATATATCTATCTATCTATCTATCTATCTATCTCAGTATATATTGGTTCAGTTTGTTTTGTTTTACGGCATATCTACCTCAATGGGTTATTTAATGCCGACAATTTTTTTTTTATTGCTGGTAATTTTTTTCTATCTATCTATCTATCTATCTATCTATCTATCTATCTATCTCAGTATATATTGGTTTGGTTTGGTTTGTTTTACGGCATATCAGCCTCAATGGCTTATTTAACGCCAATAAGATATTTATTGCTGGTAATATTTTTTTATCTATCTATCTCAGTATATATTGTTTTGGTTTAGATGTGTTACGGCATATCTACCTCAATGGGTTATTTAATGCCGACAAAATTTTTTTTCTTGCTGGTAATATTTTTTTTATCTATCTATCTATCTATCTATCTATCTATTTCAGTCTATTTATTTATTTATATCTATCTATCTATCTATCTATCTATCTATCTATTTCAGTCTATTTATTTATTTATATCTATCTATCTCAGTGTATATTGGTTTGTTTTGCTTTACGGCATATCTACCTCAATGGGTAATTTAATGCCGATAAAAGTTTTTATTGCTGGTAATAATTTTTTATCTATCCATCTATCTATCTATCTATCTATATATATATATATATATATATATATATATATATATATATATATATATATATATGAGTATATATTGGTTCGGTTTGGTTTGTTTTACGGCATATCAGCCTCAATGGCTTATTTAACGCCAATAAGATATTTATTGCTGGTAATATTTTTTTATCTATCTCAGTATATATTGGTTTGGTTTAGATGTGTTATGGCATATCAACCTCAATGGGTTATTTAATGCTGACAAATTTTTTATTACTGGTAATATTTTTTTATCTGTCTATCTATTTATATCTATCTATCTATCTATTTATCTATCTATCTATCTATCTATTTATCTATCTATCTATCTATCTATCTATCTCAGTGTATATTGGTTCGGTTTGTTTTGCGTTACGGCATATCTACCTGAATGGGTTATTTAATGCCGATAAAAGTTTTTGTTGCTGGTAATATATTTTTTAATCTATCTATCTATCTATCTATCTATCTATCTATCTATCTATATATATATATATATATATATATATATATATATATATATATATATATATTAGGTTGGTATAAAAATAATGTCGTTTTCTCACATAGTAACATATGTGAGAAAACGACATTATTTTTGCACCAATCTAATATATGTGTATATATATATATATATATATATATATATATGTGTGTGTGTGTGTGTGTGTGTGTGTGTATGTCTGACTGCCATAGACGTCTCTTTGCCTCCGCCCGTAACGAATGTAAGCGTGTCCTCAACGATGCTAAGTCACTATTTGCGGCTCGGATGAAGGAACGTATTGCATCTCGCAAATTTGGCTCCAAAGATTATTGGCGTCTCTGCAAGAGCGTATTGAACAATTGCAAACCCTCTATACCTCCTTTATTCAACCAGTTCGAAGTCCTGACCTCCTCTACCGACAAGGCTAAATGCTTTGCTCGGAAAGTTTCATTCAACTCGACGCTCGACTCTTCCGGTGTACCCATACCCGACTTCCCTCTTAGAACTGAGGCCATATTGAGTGGGTTAAACATAACCCCATCTTTGGTACTGGGCGTTATCTCCAATTTAGACCCCAACACGGCTAGTGGTGGAGACGGGATACCAGCCATTGTCTTGAAGAAATGCGCGCCTGAACTGGCGCCCGCCCTTTCTAAACTATACAACTACTGCCTCAAGGAATCTTGTTTTCCTGACTGCTGGAAGTCCTCTTCGATCGTTCCTGTCTTCAAGAACTCTGGTGACCCCTCTGACCCTTCCAACTATCGTCCTATTAGTCTCCTTCCCCTTTTCGGCAAAGTCTTTGAAGCCCTAATCAATACCGGGGTGGTTAACCACCTCACATCCCATAATCTGCTCTCAGACAAGCAATATGGTTTCCGCTTTGCCCGATCTACAGGCGATGTGCTTACGGCCATCACTGAAACAGTCTACCGAGCTCTTCAAAATAACGGGGAAGCCCGAGCCGTGGCACTAGACATCTCCAAAGCATTTGATAGGGTTTGGCATGCCGGCCTTCTTCGCAAGCTCCAGGGTTATGGCATTACGGGTCGATTATATAACCTAATACGATCATTCCTGTCAAACCGTAAATTGAAGGTCGTTCTCAAAGGATTCTCCTCCAGTTCCTATCCCACGAATGCAGGTGTTTCTCAAGGCTCCATCCTAGGCCCCACTCTATTCCTTATCTACATAAATGACCTTCCTGGCGCAATAACTTCCCAAGTTGGCATCTACGCGGATGACACCACAATTTATTCCTGCCTCAAAAACAAATCTAGTCTCGCTGGCAAAACTCGCCTGGCCGTGCGTCTCGAAAAGGACCTACAATCAATTGTGAACTGGGGCATGAATTGGCTGGTCAACTTCAACGCTTCGAAGACAATCACTTTCTCACAGACGCGGCGTCGCCTCCCTCTATCTGTTCTACAAATACTTTCATGGAAATTGCTCCGAGGAGCTGCATTCGCTGGTTCCGAGACGTCATGAGTTCCAGCGCCTTACGAGGCTGGCATTCCGCTCTCACCCCTTCACTGTCGAAACTCCTAAATGTAGCCGTCTCTTCTACTCTAATAGTTTCATGTCTCGCACCTCTCGCCTGTGGAACTTCCTTCCCTTTCCTGTGAGCTATAATCTCCAGCTATTCAAGTCAATCGACATCTCCAGTTGCCTTGATCTATCCACTACCCTCATCCTTTCTTCTATCACTCCTATCTGATCTTGCTCTAAATTTTCTGTAACACCGTGCGTCCTAGTGGCTTCCCGCCTTGCTTGGGGGGAAATGCTTAAATATATATATATATATATATATATATATATATATATATATATATATCAGTATATATTAGTTCGGTTTGTTTTGTTTTACGGCATATCTACCTCAATGGATTATTTGATAAAATGTTTTTATAGCTGGTAATTTTTTTCTATCTATCTATCTATCTATCTATCTATCTATCTATCTCAGTATGTATTGGTTTGGTTTGGTTTGGTTTGTTTTATGGCATATCAGCCTCAATGGGTTATTTAATGCCAATAAGATATTTATTGCTGGTAATATTTTTTTTATCTATCTATCTGAATATATATTGGTTTGGTTTAGATGTGTTACGGCATATAAGCCTCAATGGGTTATTTAATCCCGACAAGATTTTTATTACTGGTAATATTTTTTTTCAAAAATGTATTGCTGGTAACAATTTTTCTTCAAAAATCTATTTTGGTAATGATTTTTTACAAATTATTCCTGGTATTAAAACCTATTTTTATACTTTCATAGTGTTTTAACACCAGTTTGGGGTCTAACTATTTGCCCATAGCTAGGACCCTAACAGGTGCTACCAGTCCGGGTCAGAGTGGACCTGGGAACACCAGCAATTAGAAGATGGTTCCCTGCTCCTCAAAAACTCCTTATCAGAGGCCTTGCTGTTGGACGTAGTTTATCGTCTTACCCTGGACGCGAATGTAGTTTAACGTCGTACGCAGGACGGAGGAAAGAGAATGATTACATATATGATTATCTCTTTTATTTCTCCTTTCCTTTTTATTTTTATTCCTGTTGATGTCTGAGAAAAGGGGCAGTTGGCTTGGAAATGACAGCAGTACGGGTGAGTGTTGGTAATATTTTTTTTCTTTTTATATCTCGTTCAAATCACAATAACACCGGTGATTGGAATAATAATGGCAATGATAATCTTCTACTTACTTGAATCAGTTTCAGTGTCCACGTTGGATGGTCAACGAGTTTAGCCTTTTCAATTTGTCTGGAGATGGCATTTTCCAGTAGGGCATATGCCTGCTTGTCAAGAACAATTCCCGGGAAGAGATCGTTGATTAAGGAGAGGAATAGAGGCTCGTCCTGGTCGACCAGTTTGGAAAGATTCATGTCACGAAGAACCCGCATTACAATAGTCTGTTCTGTATCGTCTGGGCAAGAACGCTTAACCGCACCCAGAGTTCGCAGAACAGACAGAATGTTCCGTAGACCAAAATCGTAATGGACCTGCGGAATGGAAAAAATACGTTAAAAACAAAAACAAAAAATGATTAAATAGACGATTACTCATTTTTCCATATAAATTCAACTAGTTACTTCACTAAGACTGGTACAAGGCCAATAATACGGCACCCATTTAGGTACAATTTCACTGTAGTCGAAATGGCACTTCTGCGTGGGGTAATGTTTGGGTAGGTTACTAGTTGACTATTACGACCCAGTAGTCAGTTGAATCCTCACTGGGTGCCCCTGCAAAATTCGACATTAAATAACTCAACCAAAGTTGACAAAACAAACTTAAAAAAGGTTATTATGGAGATAGGACAATAAAAGAACAGGTATTAAGGAGACAGTTGATGACGACTGACGTTGCATTTAGGTCCTGGGTATGACGAAAAACTATATCCGGCAGCAAGGCCTTTGATCGGAAGATTGGTGGTTTTGAGGAGCGTGGAACAACTTCTTGATTGCTGTTGTACTCAGGTCCCTCCTGACACGGGGGTGGTAGAAATTGCTATGAACAAATAATAAAACCCAAACATTATGAAAATGAAAAAATTATTTTTATAATAAAAATACCAGCAATACATCTTTATATAAAAATTACCAACGATACATTTTTAAAGCAGACTATTACCAACAATAAATTTTATAGAAAAATAACCAACAATGCATTTTATCTGTAGCTAAACTCATAAAGGTCGATATGCCGCAAAAAAAAAATCAAACTCCCAGATGTTGCATTTAATTTTTTAAAGATCGTAGTCGACTGGAAAGAAGCAAAACGCCGAAAGAATAAACTATTAGCATAGAATTTATGGTTATATTTAGCTGTTTCAATAATAAAATGATGAGATCTATCTGCCAATCTAGTACTGCACTTAAACTTGTGACGTCGAGTTACGAAAAAGGAGAGGTCATCCGAACAATTACACTGGGATGGTACGTTGATGCGTTAAGAAAACGTACAACGGATAAATGAGATGAAGCACGCAGAACGCGAGCTAGGGAGTGGGGACGTCAAAATCAGAAATTTAAGTATCTGGGAAGTGTTTTAACAAAGAACCAAAAATTTAATATCGAAATCCGAACGCTTCCAAAAGCTAAACAAATTGTTAAGAAACAGGAAACTCTTATTAGAAACACAAAAAAGTTCCGAACTGCTATGTATTATAATATCAGTCCTCCTATATATATATATATATATATATATATATATATATATATACATATATATTAGGTTGGTGCAAAAATAATGACGTAATAATATCGGTTTTTGACATATTTTTAACGTCAAAAAACGACATTATTACGTCATTATTTTTGCACCAACCTAATATATATATATATATATATATATATATATATATATATATATATATTACAGCTAAAAACCAAAAATTAACTCAACATAGGTATAATCTATTTCAAACTGTTCTTTAAACAGTTATCATCAGCCTCTAAGTGCTTGTCTAGGAGCATTGTTCTAAATTTATTTTCAAAGTCAGTACTTCTCTAGTAGGCACTTTGTTAATGAGAGTGGGTTTGTGTTAGCGATGGATGGGGGCGTAAGGTATCTTATCCCGGGGGAAGCGGTCTGGGTTTGAAGATTATTTGTAGCCAGGATTTTTGTTTGGAGCTTAATATCAGTTCTTACTATGTGGTGTTTCTTATAAAGGCCCCAGAGTGAGTTTTTCTGGGATTCATAGTAAATAATTTTAGTACTACTAAGCGATGAAGGATTTAAACTTAAGTCTCTTAAGATTAATGTAAATTAGTTGAGTCATAGATTTATAGATTGTGGGTAATAACAACGCACCCAATGGAGGCTGTCCAACATACTTATATGCGTACATATCTTCATACATACATATATATGTAAATTTACATGTTCATACATATATGCAACTATACGTGCACATACACCCCCATATATATGCACCTGTATTCTTATGTAACTTGGAATTTATTTCTATGTCTACATTTCGTAATTAGTTCTCTCCATTGATTTAATAGTTTGCATTGATCTTTATGTTTTATTATCCTGACTTTTTCTTCTAAATATTGCTTGCACCTACCCCTGAAACTATTGGGAGTGTTAGAGAAACCTAGAATTTTCTAATTTATTTGAGGATTCAAACGCTTTCAATTGTCAAAATGTTTTCGAAACGGCTGTTTGGTATTTTAATTTTGGATTGGTGAATGAATTTCTATGTGTATTGATTCTTTTTTTAAATTCTCCTGCAGAGATGCCGATGTAAATATTATGGTTTGTCGTATTTTCTTTAGGGTTAATGTTTGCCAAGTATATTAGCCTAGTGGATCTCCATATATACATATGCTCTGTTAAAATAAAAAAATCGAGCTCTCTGTGGATCAGTTTTAATAAGTAATATTACTAGGATCCACCCGGATTATATACCAACGGATCGATTACCTGTACTATATATATATATATATATATATATATATATATATATATATATATATATATATATATACCCCTGTGCAAATTAATTGAAACCTAAAAGAATAATTCCGTTATTATTTCATTTTTCCGTATTTTTCCAATGAAACATGACCCAGTGTACATGTTAGTACTTCGTATGTCCATTCCACGAAGTCTTTCCTTGCAGATTGACCACAAATTCTCAACTGGATTTAAATCAAAAGAGTTTCCAGGCCAGTCAATAGTACTTTGAGTTGTTCACTGACAAGGCTTGCCATTGTCTTCGTGCAGCGTTACAGTTTTCGTACGTTTCTTTGGAGTAATGTCCATCGCAAACCATGCCCGTATGACAACTCACAGACAGTCGTGACCATAGTATCTTGGCATGATGAAAATCTGATGCAATCACGGATGACGCAATATTTTTCAAAGCCAAATAAATTTCATCATACACCCCGAAAACAGATTCATATTACTGCACACCACTGCAAATGATAAAATAGAAATCGATTACACCCTGTCACTCCAATGGGTCTAGATCTGACCGTATGGCGTAAGAAAGGGGACTAAAGCGGTTGTTTTAATTAATTTGCACAAGTGTATACATATAGCATATGTAGTTGGCAATATTTTTCCGTAGGTGGCGTTTGAACTCATAATTTCGTTTCCGGTTTGACAGAAATTTATCACATATATACAGATATTCTGGGAAGTGTCTTTTTGAATGCGTCTTTCTGTAGAATTCCTTTGGGGATTGTCAGTTTTCATTTTTTTTTTTTTTTTTACGTTAAAAGTGATGAAAATGAGTTGCATTTTAGCCATTTGATGCAGGCTTGCAGTCGTTGATGATTACCAAATCGAAACGCTGATAAAGATTAACGCAGGTCACGCGACACGGGACATCGCAGAGATACTCCATTTATGTAATATGAGTGTTGTAAGTCAGTAGCGAACACTAGGATACATGAATCGGTACGATGTTTGGGTGCCTAACGTTTTAACGAAAATCAATAACGGAACTCATTTCCGTTATCGATTCTCTGCAACAGAAACGATCCATTTAAAAAAAAAAAAAAAGATCAGATGCGATAAAAAGTGTATTGTTTACGAAAATGTGGACCGAAAAAAGGTCCTGGAGAAAACTAAATAACCTTAACCACTGGAGAGATCGGGGTCTGCTTCCGAAGAAAATGATGCTGTGTATCTGGTAGGGTGGGGATGGGATTGTTATGAGCACCTTCTGCAAGATCAGACGTTGAATTCTGACAACTACTGTTCCAAACTCGACAGATTACCAATGAAAAGCCTTCCGAATAGGCCAATCGAAAGGGTATCGTCTTCCATCAGAACAAATCCATAACAGACCCGACAGTACAGCTGAATCGCTACGCCTTGCCACTCCTGCCTTACTCACCTGAAAGTGTACTTTCGGACTACGGCATATTTCGATTCCTAATCACTACTTTTAATTAAAAAGAAACTTAGATTATCCGAAAGCCATCACCCGGAAAGATGGAAAATTCTGGGAGGATAGAATCATGAAACTGTCTCAAATATGGCAAAATATAATCGGATAAAATGACATATCTCTTGATGAATTAAACTATGTATGAATATAAGTACTGTTTTTGAAATGCCCCGACCAAATATTAGGTTGGTGCAAAAATAATGTCGTTTTCTCACATATGTTACTATGTGAGAAAACGACATTATTTTTGCACCAACCTAATAAGAGCACTACGGCTATTTAACTCCCATAGCTATGAGAGCGCCCAGAAATTTTCAAAGATTTTTTTTGGCAAGTATGGCAGCCAGACGGTGAAATAGTGGATAGCGGCTTGGATCGAGGAAAGAACTCGGAGAGTCGAGTTCGAATTCCAGTCAAATTCATTACATTCACTTACGTGCTAATACCCTTGGGAAAGGTACGAATAATACCCTTGGGAAAGGTATGAATCCTCTTCTTCTCCCCCAAGCTATGGGTAAATAGCAAGACAGACCGGGTTCTGGTCAACCGCAGAAAGAAATATTAACCAACTGCGTGAAAAAAAAAATCTGCCTCGTCATTCATGTATCGAAAGATACATGATCGCCTAAGCGTGTATCACGCATGGCACATTACTGACTAATGGCAGATCAGATAAATAACTCGTATTAAAGAATTACCGTATTTCTTGAGATTATGGTAAAATACAAACCTAAAAGTTAAAAGCTGCTTATGGTACTGGAACTGATGAGATTAGCCGTTTCCTTATAAGGAAACATTAGACATTTATCGTCCGAAAAGTTTGCGTTATTGCTTGGTGAAATTTACTAAATATTTATCTTCATATAAAACAGTTTTTCAGGAAACTTGACTTCTCAAATCAACTGTTATCACTGTTTCTTGTATTGATGGGAATTTCCTTTCTAACCTTTTATTTAAGGTAGTTCTGCAGATTTTACAAAAAGACAAGGGTGCATCTTCTCACCGGACCTTTTCAACCTACTTAGTGAGGCAATTCTGAGAGAATTAAAAGTCCAAGCAGGATTCATTATTGCTGATCAAAATCTTAATTACATAAGATATGCAGATGACAGTGTTGATAGCTCCGACAGAAGGTAGCGAAGGAAAGCAAAAAGAAAGGACTAAGTATAAACTACAAGAAGACAGAATGCATGGTTATCGGCAAAAGGATGAGCCCAAAATGCAAATTTCAAATTAGGGATAATAAAATCAAACAAGTAGAGAAATCTAAATATTTGGGAAGTGTTCTAACAGAGGACGGAAAGTGTAACATTGAGATCCGAAGATGTATTGAGATGACCAAAGATGCTTTCCAAAAGCTAAGCAGGTTATTAAGAGACATAAAAAATAGTTAGAAACAAAGAAAAGAGTACTGAACTGTTGGGTGATATTAGGTTGGTGCAAAAATGACGTAATAATGTCGTTTTTTACGTTGAAAAATACGTAAAAAACGACATTATTACTTCATTATTTTTGCACCAACCTAATATCTGTCCTCCTGTATGACAGCGAATGAAGGGACTTGAAGCAACAGATACGTGATTCTACAGAAAGATGATGAGAATACCTTAGGCCGAACATGTGAGCAACAACGACGATTTGGAGACAATGAAAACAAAAAAGGAAACTTATATTTAACACCGTGAATGGGTGGCTAAGGTTTCTGGGGCACGTAATGAGAAAGGAGGGCTTGAAAAACCTGATACACACGGGAGAGATTGGGGGAAAGTGAGACAGAGGAAAGCAGCCCGTAACATACTTGATGGGCTTAAGTAAATAGATGGTAGAACATGGTTTAGAAGAAAGAACAAAAAGACAAAACTTATTAAGAGCTAAAAAGCACAGGAAGATGTGTAGAGCCATGATCGCCCACGTCTCCTGAAGGGACACAGATATAAGAGAAGAACGAAGTGCAGATAGTCAACATCGTGACTATGTTCCCATCCACTTACGTGTGCTAGCTATTTTAGTTGTTATTATTGTAGGAAGTCTTAAAATGATATTGTAACATACAACGGAACCATCATCCAGTTTTCAACAGACCGTTTCGACTCCTTTCTCATTGGGCACCAAAAACTAGGAAAGGTCCGCTGCACGTTCACAGGGAAACAAAAGGCGAAAATAAACACCGCGTTTAGAAATGAGGAATTGAACACTGTTTTCAATATATTAAGATGTTTATTCAAGGTTTCACTTTATAGATATGGGTAGATGACACTTGGAATAATTTCTGCCATGTTGCGCTAATAGATCATCTCTACCATTCGATACTTCCTCCCACCAGTTCAATGCCTATTTCAACATCACGACGCGTGACTGGCAACATGACTTCGTGCCATCGGAACTACTCGAGGGACAGTCTGTTCCCAGCCAAGAACAGACCAGATCACGCTTCCTCAATCCCAAATACGGTTATTAATATCAACTTATGAACGGAAATTCTCAATGTCCGACTCTGTTGTCACTTGACCCCCAAAGCTTTATTTTATTTATTTATTTATTTATTTGTTCCCTTTGTTGCTACATAGGTGACCCGGCTTCAAAGATTTTATCTGCCGAAACATTTGAGATCGACATAAAAATAAAACCTTTCTCTTGCAGGTGAGTGTCCTAATAATTGTATCAGAAATTGTTTTTGTCATTTGGCAAAGCTCTTTATCAGAGATTCTGTAGCCTCGGTCTATAGGATCTGATGAAGGTTGCTCTTCTTTAAGACCTAAAGGAATTCTTAATAAATTACACATACTTCATCTAGGTTGAAATTATGTATATGATATGCCTCATATATACGTCGAATAAGATAAAAAAAAATACCTGTTTGGTAAGTTGTTCTTCACAAAGTTTATACAAGGTGAAAAATTTGCAAGCAAGAATGACGTTGTTAATAAATCCAACACTGGCCATCTTCACTCGGATGATTATCTGTCGATCAGGAACCATCATGGCGACTGTGCGAAAATTGATTTTCAAATTCTCTGGTAATTCTTGGCGACCAGCATAACCAGGATTCTACAATATCAACCATGAGACAATACATTAATAACATTCTGAAATCATGTAACTAATACTTGCAAAGAGTAAGGGACAAGAATGGACTTTTTCAAACTAATAACGGTTTTACTGACGGATTTTTTCATAAATGCCGCTTAGAGCTTACATCGAAACGTTAATGATAGAGAGACGCTCAGCTTTAGATTTAAATTTTGACGGTAGATGTATCCAGAATTTTTAATCCATAACTTATTTAGGAAGGATATTAGAATAATCAAGACCTTATACTGGAAGCAAGCCGCCGGCATATGGATAGAAAATGAATTCAGTAAATATACGAAAATAGAAATCGATGTAAGACAAGGATGTGTCTTCTCGCCGGATTTACTCAAACTTACAGTGAAGCAATCATGAGAGAATTAGAATTCCTACCAGGATTCATTATTGGCAGCCACAATCTTAACAACATAAGATATTGAGATGACACAGTGTTGATAACATATGCATAAAGGAAACTACAAGAACATACAGAACTTAGTGAAGGAAAGCGAGAAGAAAGGACTATTGTGAGATGACAGAATCCATGGTAGTCAACAAAACGAAAAGTCAACATCTAAATTACAAATTGAAGATACAAAAGTGAAGTACAAAATTTAAATATCTAGGATGCCTTTGAACAGAAGTTGGAAAGTTCGACACGGAAATCCGAAGGCGCATTTGTATAGTGAAAGATGCCTTCCAAAAACTAAGTAAAAATAAATTGTACATTAACTTACGCGCAAATAATAATGTTGAAAGTATGAACACACTTCTTCACCTCCCAGCTATGAGTTAAATAGCAGGATAATATGTGTTCTATAGTACTGCCTAGCAACCTGTCTACCGCAGAATGCAACGGCAGCCTACTGAGGGAATATTTCAACCAACCTAATCATGAATCGATAATTAGACGGGATCGGCCAAGCATGAGTCATGCATGCCAACTAAATAAGAAAGGAGAATAGAATATTAGACGTGGTCGGCCGAGCGTACGTCATGCTTGGCCATGAAAGAAGGAAGGTTATACTTACCATAGTCAAGAAGATACCAAATTCCGAGTTCATTTGAACTGTGTCGCCGTCTGTAAAAATAAATTGTTTCTTTCTTTCCTTTTTACATGTAAGAACAATGGCAATTTGTTGAGCAGCAACTGAAAGGACGGGCAGATCAATCCGATTGAATTCATCGAAACAACCCCAAGATCCAGACTGGGCAAGACCTAATTAGAAAACAGGAAAAATCAGTATTTACACAGTAACTGACATTCTATCTCTGGCTACATTTCGTCATATACAGGTTGCAATGGATAAATTGTCTAATTTATGCAAAAATGAAAATAACACTATTTACATTAGTTGGGCTATTGTCCTCATCTTTGTCGCCATATTAATTACAAAGTTTCTACCGTCTTCTCCGGTCTTCTTCGGGTGGTTGGAATGTCGAACTAAACCCTTTATTTCGCTCACTGGGTTAGACTGTTCTAGTTCCACGTGTCATGTCTAATGGGTGTCAGTTATCAGTTATCTCCTGTTAATTTCCCTCTGAAAGTTCTCCACTGGCTTAACCGGGTATTGAACTCACACTCTGGGTCCCCTCACTGGATCTAACTAACGCCTTTATCCACTGTGCCATGTGTCCTTGAGGGTTCAGTTCGACATTCCAACCACCTGAAGAAGGCCGGAGCGTACAATGGCTAAAACGTTGTAATAAATATGGCGACAAAGATGAAGACAATAGACATACATAATACCTCATCTCAAATATAGACAGATACTGAAAATAACAGACATTTCATTTTAACAGATATACTTACCAAAGTGACACAAAAAATATCTTGAAATACTACAAACTAAATATATTTAATAAAATCGCCATTCGCTTCAATCACGTCTTCCAGACGACTTCGGAAACTCCAGTAACTCTTCTAGACGGTCTCTTTTCATTTGGTGAATTCTGCCATAGCCATAATCATTGCCATCAGTTCGTTTTTAGTGTTACAAGGAGTTTTGTTGGTCTCTTGCTCAACTGCGCCCCACACAAGAGGGTTTCAGTCTGGGGAGTTAGGTGGCTAGATGTAAGGAGTGATGTAGTCGTAGAAATTGTTGGACAGCCATGACTAGGTTCTCCTGCTTGTGTGGCATTGTGCAGAGTCCTGTTTCCAGATATAGCGCCTTCCGGCAGCGACCTGCTTGTCCCAGGGCAGCACTACCTCCTGAAGTCAGTTGATGTAGTCCTACATGTTGAGTCTGAGGCTTCCTGGGAAGATGCATCGAGGCATAACATCATCCAACTCTTTCCGAATCCTCTGCACTGTCCTCAGACTGACACCCAAACAATCTGGAATCTTCGTATTGGAGCTTCTGATGCGAATTCCAAGCAATGCAGCAAGCTGTTTCCAAATTTCTGGCAGAGTAAATTGCGTCATGGCGCTCTTTTTCTCACAGACTGTGCCCAACTGACCCTACTATATTGACAAAATCAGAAACGAAAAACGAAAAATCTCATTCTGTTTCTGATTGATTGATTGATCTATCTATCTATCTATCTATCTATCTATCTATCTATCTATCTATCTCATTCTATTCCTTATCTATCTATCTGTCTATCTATCTATGTATCTATCTACATCTGTTCCTTTATCTATTTATCTATCCATCTATCTACTTCTGTTTCTGATCTATCTATCTATCTATCTATCTATCTCATTCTTTTCCATTATCTATCTATCTCATTCTGTTTCTTATCTGTCTATCTATCTCATTCTTTTCCTTTATCTATCCCATTCTGTTTCTTATCTATCTATCTATCTATCTATCTATCTATCTATCTATCTATATATATATATATATATATATATATATATATATATATCATTCTGTTTTTATCTATCTATTTATCTCATTCTGTTTCTTATCTATCTATCTATGTTTGTTCCTTATCTATCACGTTCTGTCCCATATCTATCTATCTCTTACATCTGTTTCGTATCTCTCTCTGTCTCTGTCTCTGTCTCTGTCTCTCTCTCTCTCTCTCTACATATATATATATTACATAAACTTTACTTTTAGTGAATACCCATATTTGAGTAGGCTCTCTATTTATTTATTAAACAGTATATTTATTTTCATCTACCGGTCTAAATATCCAAGAAATGCTATAAGATATAATATGCGCTCTCCGGCAGGATTCGAACCTGTATTAATACTACCGAGACGTCTGAAAGAGAAATGTGAATGATATATTTTAGCGTCACATTACGTTAAATCGTGTTTGCTATGTCCCGCTAAAAATGGATCAACCTATACACACACAGACAGACACACACACACACACTAATCAGGGTAACGCACGTTCGAATCTTGCGGGAGAGCTCATATTTTTCCATAAAGAACAGAGATAGATAGATAGATAGATAGATAGATAGATAGATAGATAGATAGATAGATAGATAGATAGATAGATATGAAAACGCTGAGAAAAGTAGACATGAAATTTCACAATTGAATTTACTTCCGGATGCTTACCTTTGAAAATCCGGCCCAGTCCCCTGAAATCCATCTGGTCTGAGCAATTGAAGACTACAACATATTTGCCCAGACAACGGCCCATATCCTTGACTGTTTCAGTTTTCCCTGTTCCTGCAGGACCAGCAGGTGCCCCTCCCATGGACATACCAAGGGCCTGCGCTAATGTGATATAGCATCTGCGGAATAGAATCAAACAGGAAAACCCCAAATTAACGAGAAGTCAATCATTAACAATCACAAATCGTTTATTACCATCGATCAGCCAGGAATGCTTTAATCAGCGTTATAGGGTGTTTTGGGGTTTGTTTTTTGTTTTTGTTTTTTAAACGGAATCACCTCAAGCAAGGCAGTAATGCCACTAAAACACACGGGGTTACAAGGAGTTGAAGAATTAGGAATAGAAACATTAATGATGAACAGAAAGCGAAGAGAGCAAACAGTGGACAGTAGATAGCAATTGACACAGCATTTAATTTTTTGAAGGTTAAAGTTGTACCCAGAAATGAGTTCCATAAGCGAGAAGTGCAAGAGAAGAAACTGTTTGAATAGAACTTCTAGCCAGCTCATCTATAAATTGATGAGATCTCGATGCCAGGCGACAATTAATTTTTTTTTTTTAATCTAGATACGAAAAATGGCCAAAATGGGGAATGGGGAAAAGGACGGTCTTCCTCTGTCTTAACTTTAAACTTAGCTAGCCACAAACACTGACCTAAAATATCACAATAATCCTAACACCAAAACATCGCATTCTTACTTACCTTTCTTACTACATCCACCATAATACCTCATTGTCTCTATGAAAATCCTAACCAGTCCCCATAAGTACAATTCATTGTCTGTGGAGGAGAGGGGAATAAAATAGCAATTTAAAAACTAGCTCCAATGAATATTTACATGTACCATAGCGAAGAGCACATCCGAACAATTACCATGAAAGTATTTATAGAAAAGACTTAGAGACAAATATAAAGCAGTGGAAAAGTGTCTGGAGCTGAGCTGCCAGATCAGGACCAATAATATTGCAGATTCTTCTATAGAATACTTCAAGGTGTATAGCATTGGCACCGGACCATATGTATCAGCAATTTTCTAAGCATGGCAATACAGCCACTAAAACACAAGGTGTTACAGGGTGGGGATGAATTAGGAACAGAAACATTAGGAATGAGTAGAAAAAGAAAAGAGCAACCAGGAGGAGAGTACATAGCGATTAGCATTGCATTTAACATTTTGGCAGATTAAAGTTGGCTGGAAAGCATAAAGGTGGAAGGGATTTCCACAAGCGAGAAGTGCGAGAAAAAAACTCTCGGTATAGAAGTCACGGCTACCTCTAGCTAAAACAACAGCAAATTGGTGAGATCTCACCGCCAGTCTAGTATTGCGATTCAATTCATACAGTCCAGGTAGCATAGCGAAGAGCACATCCGAAAAATTACGATGAAAGTATTCATAAAAAAGACACAAATAGACAACCTTGCGGCATTGGGTAAGTGACTGAAGCCGTGCCGCCAGGTCAGGACCAATAATATTGCTGATTCTTCTTTGGATCTTATCAAGGAGCTCCAGATAAATAGCAGGGGAACCGGAACATATATGGCAGCGATATTCTAACCCTGGATGAATGGTACATTTATAGATATGTAAGATAGATTATGGAGAGAATAATTGTCTCGCCCGACATAGTGAACCTTAGCAGCTGACCCTGCAATGGATTCAATATAGTCTTTCCACTTCATATCAGCACAGAACGTGAGCCGAAGAGAGAGAACAACGAGACACTTTCCTGAACGATAGCATCAGCCATGCTGGTGAAAGACAGCAAGGGGTCTCTCTAAAGTAGGGAGAAGTTTATTTTTGGAGGCGTTAAATTTAACAAGCCATCTTTTTCCTCAATTAATGACGGACTTGAGGTCGTTTTGGCCATTGGCTGTCATTTTGACCTTGTCAGATTGATAAGCCTTACTTTCGAGAGAGAAATAAATTGTTGTGTCTTCAACGTAGAAACCAAGTTGAGAGCTGATCTCAATAGGAAGGTCATTAATGAAAATTAAAAATAGGGTAGCACTATGTATGGAGCCCTAGGGGACACCTGCATTAGTACAAAAGGATCTAGGCGATTCCTTTATCGATGATGCTCCTCAGTTGGTAACGGCTATTCGTTAACAACTGGCCCAGTCCTACAGGCAGAATGGAATATTGTTTGCAGTTTGATTAAAGAATTAATACCTGTCTATATTTCTGAGATGAGGTATTATGTACACTATTTACATTATTCAGACTATTGTCCTCATCTTTGTTGCCATATTTATCACCATTCAGTACCTGTCTTTATTTCTAAGCTGAAGTATTATGTACACTATTTACATTATTCGGACTATTGTCCTCATCTTTGTTGTCACATTTATTTTAAATCCAGTGACAGGACCCGAAGAGTTGTGAGTTCATTACCTGGTTAAGGCAGTGGAGAACTTGGAAAGGTGAATTAACAGGAGATAACTGATAAATGAGATCCATGAGACATGGTACGTGGAACTAGAACAGTCTACCACAAACGAGCGAAATAAAGGGTTCAGTTCGACATTCCAACCACCTGAAGAAGACCGGATCGTACAACGGCTGAAACGTTGTGATAAATATGGCACCGAAGATGAGGATAATGTAAATAGTGTAGAGATTTAATTGTTGTATCTACATAAATATCGCGAGTATGTATTTTTGGACGCGTGCCTCAATTGTTAGCGCATTAGCGTTATAACCATGAGATCCCGGCTCAAATGATAATCGATTTTCCAGAGAGGTTACCTCGTGATCATATGGACCCTAGGGTGTTGGGAAGTACCTGAAAACTGAAACTTTCGAGGTAAGTTGGGCAGGCGAAATACTTTGGAAGCCGTCAACGATTATGCAAGTACGAAGTCACAATTTAATGTTTAGCAAATGATTACACCAAATTATGCAACTGTCCCCCAAATTGTAATTCGACAGGACTTAACATTGAAGATAAGGGTCGCCCTTTTTTTATAATATAGTTACAGTTTGGCTAATTAGATTTTCCTTTAATTAGTTATTAGCAATTATAAATTCTATACAGATGATGAGAGTTTTCATGCACTATATATGTATCATAATTACACACTTGTGCAAATTAATTGAAACAAAACGAATTCAGTTATTATTTACTTATTTATTAGTATTTTTCTTATGAAACATGACCCACTGCACATGTTAGGACTTCGTATGTCCATTCCACGAAGTCGTTCCTCTCAGATTAATCACAGATTATCGATTGTATTTAAATCAGGGGAGTTTCCGGGACAGTCTATAGTACTTTGATTTGCTCACTGGCAAGGCTTGCCATTATGTTCGTTACAATTTTCGTACGCTTCCTTGGAGTAACATCCATCGCAGACATTGGCTGTAGGACAACTCATCGACAGTCGAGACAATAGTGTCTGGGCGTGATGAAATCTGAGGCCATCACGGATGACGTAATATTTTTCAAGGCCAATAAAATTTCATCAGACACCCGAAAATAAATTGATATTACTGCACACCCGTACATTCTGAGTAGAGCGTGTCAGACACATGCATCACAAACAAGTATGCGCGAGATATATTTAAATAGAAGCAGCGCTTAACTTGTAGGTAGAGCGCAGTTTTAAAAAATCCTTTAGTTCAGATAATGCAGTTCTTTCAGACAGTCAACGATTGACGTTGTCCACGAGTTATCTAGATATGATCCCCGTGTAAGCTTAACAACTTCATCTTTTAAAATTGAAAAGAAATAATTTCTCGATATCTAGCCATGATCCTCCATCACTACTATTGATCATGAGCAGATATGTATAGTGCATCATTTCCTACGAAATATAACCAACTGTTTTAGCCCAGACAACTACACCCTTGTACAAATTAATTGACACAAAGAAGTACCCTCTCGATCATATGAACCTAGGGAGTTGAGAAGTACCTGAAAACTATACCATGTGTTGACCCAAGCTTTTCAAGGGAAATTGGGCAGATGAAACTCTTTGGAAGCCGTCGACGATTATGATCGTACGAAGTCACAATTTAATGTTCAACAACTGATTACACCAAATTATGCAACTCTCCCCAAAATTGTAATTCGACATTGACGATAAGGGCCGCCCTTTTTTTATAATATAGTTATAGTTTGGCTAATTAGATTTTCCTTCAATTATTTATTAGCAATTAATTATAAATTCTATACATAGGATGGGAGTTTTCATCGAGCTTAGCGGTTTCTCTATGTATATATGATAATTATACCCGTATGTCCATTCCACGAAGTCGTTCCTCGCAGATTAATCACAGATTATCGATTGTATTTAAATCAGAAGAATTTCCGAGCCGGTCTATAGTACTTTGATTTGCTCACTGGTAAGGCTTGCCATTTTGTTCGTGCAGCATTACAATTTTCGTACGCTTCCTTGGAGTAACGTCCATCGCAGACAATGACGGTAGGACAACTCATCGACAGTCGAGACAATAGTGAATGAAAATCTGAGGCCATCACGGATGACGCAATATTTTTCAATGCCAAATAAATTTCATCATACACCCAGAAAATATATTCATATTACTGCACACCACTGCAAATAACCTAATCTGAGGAAAAAATAGAAATCAATTACACCCTCTCACTCCAGTGGGTGCAAAATGGACCGTATGCTGAAAAAAGGAAACTAAAACAGTTGTCTCAATTAATTTACACATGGATGTAAAGAAGAGTTACTCTGAATTAATTATTTACAATTAATTATAATATAAATTTTATGAATAGATTGAGATTTGAAATCAAAATTAAAGGCTGGATTTTTTTAACTTTTTAATTAAAGAGTAGTTTTTCTTAATTATTATTTAAAATTAATTATAGTAAAAATTCTATTAATAAGACTTAAGATCAAGTTTAAAGTTAATGTTATTTAATATAGGAATGCTTCGTTCCAACTATCGTTTCTCGGGGAATTTCATACTTCATGCCTCTTTTTATTGAATGGGTAATATAAAAGGAAAGAGTAAATGCTTCTAACTCACCTGTCCGTAAGTGGGGTGATGACCAATCTCTCTGTGCAGCCGAGGATTTCGTTTTGGTATGTGAAATCAACATCGGTGATGGAGATGAGGCACTTGTCCTGGTCTTCCAGGAAATAAAACCGTGACTGTTTCAGCCATTCAAAATCGTTTGGACTTCGGATATGTAAACGACACTAAGAAAAAAGAACAGCTTCCAGTTATGATGTATCGTTTTAATTTTTTTTTTTTTTTCTATTTTCAAAAATACCTTGAACGCTTTACTTAATTTAACATTCACAATGCATTTTAAGTATTAAATGCATTATAGCTTTTTTAAAATATATTTTCACTTTGAAAAAAAAAATTATTTGTTCAAAATCAAAAATGTAAACAGATTTTCTATTCAGTTGGAAATAGAAATTTCAGTGATTCTTCGTTTTACTTTCTCGGGTGAAATCATCCAATCAGAATGTTCTCATTGGTCATCCATAGAAAATTCAACATTTAAAAAATCCATCAACATAACCATTACTAATAAGTAGTGAGTTTGATACAGTTATAATAACACAACAAAGGTTAGCTTGTAAAATCAACAAGCCTTATCACGGCCTCTGATTAGTAAATTTGATCCTCACTAGGTGCCCTACACAGAATTTGAAATACAATAACCCAGCGAGTAAAATTAACCGACCTAACTTACTGCTGAGTATTAATTTGATCCGCACTGGGTGTCTCATACAAAATTCTACATTAAATAAATCAACAAATTTTGTCATGTAATCAAAGATTTAGAAAAAATTTTAAAATTCATATGCCAAAATTAAAAATAATTTCAAAATTTAAAATATTATTATAAATTATTCTAATTGCATGCATGAGTTCCAGTATAAATAGTTATAAATAATCATTCACCTATTTTATCAGCGTGATATTCTTTGCATTATATCAAGTATTAAGAATATAGTAACTAGGGTCCGCAAATTGGAGGAGAGAGTTATCAATGATAATGTTCTGACTTCGAATCTGCGGTTAGCTTCCTCTCTGTTTATTATTTTAAATGTACTTTTTATCACATCAAATTTCGTGAGTCCCTAACAGATTTTCATTCCGAAAATGCAGCCCAGAGAAAAAAAAAAGTTTCGGAACCACTACCCTAGGGAAAAATCTGCATTAGATCTGACATGCTTGAACCTCTCGGCAACAGATTGCATCGATGGGGAATGTAGGTTCGAACCCTGCCGAAGAACTCATATTTACTGACATTAGTTTCGTATTTAAAGCGTAGACTAAATCATTTCTAAGTGATTATGGATTCAAATCCGACACTGTTTCTCATCGCTTTAAACGGTATATTTAGTGGATAACGTTTTTAAACAGTGACTTTACTATTTATTCTAATTACAGTCTTTATTCCTCATAAGCATTTTAAGTCTACCATATACCTTGCGGCTCTCGAATTGTGCATTGGGTGACCTTTTTTATTAAAAAAAAAAACGTAAATTCAACTCACCAAATTATCAAAAATGTCTCTCTGATGAACGTGGATTGTGATCAGCGTCTCATATTTAGTGCGGTCTGTTTTGTTTAGATCAAGCGTTGTTTGGCCAATTAACGTGTTGAGCAGTTTCAGAAATTCCTGGTTAGTTTGTTGCATAATCTTTCGATCAGTTCGGGCTGCCACAAGGGCTTCAGTTGAATCCCGGGTCCAGATCATTTGGATTCCTAAAATCCCAACCTGAAATATCAAGGAACATTTTTTTTTACCCGTATTATATAAGTGATAAGTAATAACATTTCGTTTCACCGTTCCTTGATGTCCCAACGGATATAAATTTATGAATATCAGCGACCACTACTTATCTAAAACGGTTGGTTAAATTAACATTCATAACGACAATTTGAGGAATGCTCTAGATTAAATCATCTGGTAATCGCAAAACAAATGCTTCTATTCATACAAAAATCTTAATTTGACTTTCGAATGCAAAATAATAACAGCAGATCGATTCTTTATTTATCAATTACGAGAAAAAACAGAAAAATTCTCTACTTTTACCCCATTCCTAAAATCTAACCAAATGACATCAGAATTTGATTTAGAATATCTTCTTGATATCGGGTCGAGAAACTTTCAGCACCCGCTTGTCATATTGATACCCATATAATGTCACCAGCCTTTGTGAGTAGACGGCTGGATAAAAAAAAAAACTTCCTATAACTTCTTTCATGACGACAATGATTGTGTTTCCTATTCTCTGTCATATCTTGTGAGCAGCTGTCAGTCAAACTTTTGCTTTACCTGTTATGCTTTCGTCTTGCAATCTGATCCAACCACATTTTTCTCTTTCAATCATGCCTATAATATCAATTATGTGTTGGTGTGTTCTCTGATCCATGACGTATTATTAAAATTATATATATATATCAAGTTAGTCGTTGCTTTGAAATTTTTCATGCAACAAAAACAGACATTATTGTTTCGTACGTATATTGGTTGATATATTGAAAAGTAATTGTCATCTTTGATAATGGCTTATGTAACCCGAGAGCTTTGATTGGATTTGAACATGTATCAATATGGAAGGAACTTACTTAAAATAAATAGACAAATCTTGTCTATATTATTTATTGAAACATGCCTCAATGAATATATATATATATATATATATATATATATATATATATATATATATATATATATATATATATATATATATACCCAAGTATATAATTGGTGTATACGGAATAAATTCAAATACCCAACAATTACTATTCTTAAAAGAGTGATCAATACAGAGTAGAGCAAATATAATTATTTATTTAAAAAAATTATAACATAAATATGTTATAAAATCACTACAAAAATAGCTATTTTGTTTCAACACCTCCGGTGTCTTATCAAGTGATCACTTCATAAGACATCGGAGGTGTTGAAACAAAATGGCTATTTTTGTAGTGATTTTTTAACATATTTATCTTATATTTATATATATATATATATATATATATATATATATATATATATATATATATACATTATAAAAATATATATATTAAAAATATATTTATTTTTTATTGTTTTAAATTGTTAGAATTAAAAATGAAAAATTTCAGAAACACTGTGTTGTGTATTAATAACTTTTTGTTTTATTATTTCAATTAGATTACTCGACTAGTTTCGGTCAGCATGGCCATCATCAGGAGAAACAAATTTACTTGTTAGTTGCATTGAACTGAAGAAAGTGAACTTTATCTGTAGTTTTAATTTGTTTTTTATCGTTAATTTTTTTATCATTAATTTTGTTATCGTTAATCCTTGTGTTGGTTAAACGGCTTCTTTTAAGTTGTTTTTTAAGATAGAGGCTGGATAAATTCATGGTATTTACTCTGTCACCCCCACTAGAATTTGATGTGACACAAGGTCGGATTAATGTGGGGACCCGAGCGCGTACACTCGGGCAGGGACAAAAATTGCCCTCAGTCCCCGCACCGATCCCTCCCTCCCTCTTGTGCAATGGGAGGGCGAGCAGCTGTTCCCTAGGGATGGGCACCTCTTCAGTATTATTTTCCTCAGTTGCCCCTCTGTCCTTTGCCAGAAGAGCCCCTGAGCGCACTCTGTCCAAAGACAGAGACGCAACTGAAAGATGATAAGTAAGCGTGAAATTACTCCAAAAGAGTAATTTACATATTGTAATGGATAGATTCATGCTGCTCCATTGCCAGTTTTATTGGTTCCTGGGTAGGGGATGTTTTTGTGTTAAGTGTATGTGATCATTTAGTACTTCCATATATATATATATATATATATATATATATATATATATATATATATATCTTTTCGTGTGCTTTCCGTCTATAGTACTCCCTTCTATTTACATCTTTCCCTGATAATTACAATCTTCAAAAATGTTAAATGCAACGTCATTCACCATCTTCTATCTTCTTGAAACAAAACTACTTCTGCGTCCTGGGTAAGACGATAAACTACGTCCAACAGCAAGGCCTCTGATCAGGAAGTGTTTAGGTGTGTGGAACCAACTCTTAATTGCTGATGTTCCCAGGTCCACCCTGACCGGGCGTGGTAACATCTGTTAGGGTCCCAACTATGGGCAATTGTTAACCCCCGAACTGGGGTCAAAACACTATGAAAGTGTAAAAGTAGGTATTAATACCAGCAAAATAATTTTTGAGGAAAAATTATTACCATCAAGATATATTTGAAGAAAAAAATATTACCAGCAATACATTTTTAGAAAAAAATATTACCATCAATAAAAATCTTGTCGGCATTAAATAACCTATTAAGGTTGATATGCCGTAAAACAAAACAAACTAGGATAGATAGATAGATAGATAGATAGATAGATAGATAGATAGATAGATAGATAGATAGATAGATAGATAAAAAAAATTGGAAGTGATAAAAATCTTGCCAGCATTAATTAACCCATTGAGGTTGATATGCCGTAAAACAAAACAAACCGAACCAATATATAGATAGATAGATAGATAGATAGATAGATAGATAGATAGATAGATAGATAGATAGATAGATAGATAAAAAATAAAACCAGTAATAAAAATCTTGCCGGCATTAAATAACCCATTGAGGTAAAACAAATCAAAGCAAACCAAAACAGAATATAAGCATTCCACACTAAACTATCCATAAGATGGAAAAAGACTTTCTTCGCTGCTTCAGAATTTGGGCTTATTTCAAGCTCTGAATGACATACACCGAATTAAGATCGACGTATAAAGACGTCGGTGGCTGATTTTTGAGCGTTATGTTTTCGACGGGCTTATTCGTCTGCGTCTGAAAAAGACACTTTGGGTTAAAAAAAACGTATATACATGTCTACGCCGGAGGGAGGGTTTAACAGCATTTTAGACGATTTTTTAATTTTATTTATATCATTTGCTAGGCATTTTTGAAAACTATTTTTTATACTTTTAACGTTAATTTTACCCATAATGGTGAACATATCTTTATCAAACCCCATCAATTCGTCCACGACAGGCGATTATCTCTTTCCCTAAAACAAAAGAATTTCTTTTCAATTTCTTCCTTACTATCATAACATTTTGAGATTGAAAACAACGCCGTCCATTCCAGGAACTCTTCTATTTATCTTCGGCTATTGCCTACGCATATTGCCTACCTCTACGACGAGGACCAGTCCATTACGATTACCTGCTAGATTGTTCTACTCGGTTAGTGTAGTCCAAAACCACTTTGCTACTTCGAACAAATATATCCGGGACATATCATATAGCATGCGAGTACAAATGATGGTTCCGTGTAGGATACAGGTTCAATTCCTATCGGAAGACACATATTTCCTACGAAATTTCTCAGACATTCAGGCCAATAAATGTAATTAATACTGTTTATTATAGACAGAGCATTTACCTTACTTTAATTGTAACTATAAAAATAACGTATAAACAGAAAATATATTAAAATAATTGTCTGACTTAGTGCATTTCATATTATATATATATATATATATATATATATATATATATATATATATATATATATATATATATATATATATATATATATATATATATATATATATATATATATATATATATATGTATATACAAGTATAGGATTGGTGATAAGACACCAGAAGTGTTGAAAGAAAATGTCTATTTTTGTAGTGATTTTATGTCATAATTTTCGGATAAATTATATATATATATATATATATATATATATATATATATATATATAGACACACACACACGACACGTACAAATATATATATATATATATATATATATATATATATATATATATATATATATATATATATATATATATATATATATATATATATATATGCATGTATTGTCTAATATATATATAAGCAATCAGAACTCACCTGGGCGGGAAAGGTGTTCAAGAAATCAAGTAGCTGAAAGTTGGAATCTTGGATGAGTCCTGCAGCATTTCTGATGACAGTGTGAAGTGACTTCTGCGACATCACCATTAATGCCATCAACCAACATTCTACGTTGCCTTCGGCTCTCACAGGTTTGTCCAGCTAGAATATATAAATCACCAAAAATATATATATATATTCTAATTTGGTACTACATAAATGAACTGTAAAGAGTGATAAGTCGTAAAAAAACTATGCAAATCTTTGAAGGGGAAACATTTATTAAGCCTTCCCTAAGATGTAACTCTAATAACAATTGAAACATATTGAAGTTTTACAGTTTCAGAAGCGGGGTGCGGGGTCCTATTCATAATATCGATAAAGTGATTTTTACAGAGTTAACTGGATTTAGTTGTTAAAAAAAAACTTCTTTTTTTCTATTAAAGAATAAACGGATATACATATATATATATATATATATATATATATATATATATATATATATATACGCATTTCAGTTAAAGAACAAAAATTTACATAAATTAATAAAATGTTTATACACATTTATTCTTCAAGATTAAGATTTATTATCCTCCACAATGTTCGTATATATGCTTCCAAAACAATCTCCCCAGCAAAAGAAAACAGTTTTAAATGTTTAAGAAATTCAAAAAGTTAAAAGATCACTGCCGATATTAATGATGTAAGTTTACGACTTAATATTTGTAAATAACAGTTATGTTCAATAACTTTGTAAATGTCAGGGATCAATTTAATACTGACTCAATATTATGGACAAGATCCCCTCCCACTCCAAAAAAGTGTCACGACCAAAGGAAGGTCTAAAGAATGATTTTCCCAAAATATTTCCTTATTTTTTACAAGTCGACCAGTCGAGGTAAGTATTGCTTCTAAGTTTTGGTGTATAAGGCGCATTTTTTTTGTGTGCATTTTACCTGAGGTCATAAATGTTAAACATTTCACGTTTTATAACGAGCACATTCTTTTTTCTATAATACTGCAAGGAATTTTTTTTCATTGTAAATATAACTGTGGGAAATGATGCAGCATTTTCTATAAAACTTGGTGTTATAAACAGAAAAATAAGCACTTTATGAATGTGAAAAAATAAACATAAGGAATCAGAAAAAATAACCATAGGCAAAATTATATATATATATATATATATATATATATATATATATATATATATATATATATATATAGTACAGGTAATAAATCTGTTGGTATATAATCCAAATGGATCCTAGTAAATTTAATGTCATAAGGTTGATATCCGGACTAATTTTATAAAACCTCTTCTCTTTAAGGTCCCCATATCACCGACTTGGCATTTCGTCTTATCAAACCTTGAAATGGATAAATTCTGTATCAATTTTTCGACTGCTGTCAAAGTTAAATTTCTAATTCCCGCGCGAACGAGGACTATACACCGGAGTTGAAGAACATTGACGTATTTCTGTTGAAATAGATCTAACCCTCCATATGACCTAATTTGGGATTTTGTTGTGTAATATACATACATATATATATATATATATATATATATATATATATATATATATATATATATATATATATATTTGGATGGATATAGATATAGATAGGTAAAAAAAAATTCGTGGGTAAGAAATCCAAATGAATCCTATTAATATAAAATATTAAAACTGGTCCACAAAAGAGAGCTCAATATATTTATTACAGAGCATAGAAATGAATTGCATAAAATGAAACTCAATTGTATCCCATTTATATGACCATTTCGCTCCTCGGGATAAATTCCCTGGTGCTTGTCAATACTAAAACGTTTGATAAAAAACATGAATGGTTCATGAATGGTCATTTTTTTATCAAAAGTTTTAGTATTGACAAGCTCCAGGCAATTTATCTCGAGGAGCGAAATGTGCATAAAAATGTGATAAAACTGAGTTTCATTTATAGGCAATACATATATATATATATATATTAAGCATTTCACCCCAAGCAAGGCGGGAAGCCACTAGGACGCAAGGGGTTACAGAAAATTTAGAGCAAGATCAGATAGGAGTGATAGAAGAAAGGATGAGGAGAAGGATAGTGGATAGATCAAGGCAACTGGAGATGTCGATTGACATTACACTTGAATAGCTGGAGATTATAGCTCTCAGGGAAACAGGAATAGGGAAGGGAGTTCTACAGGTGAGAGGTGCGAGTCATGAAGCCATTAGAGTAGAAGAGACGGCTACATTTAGGAGTTTCGACAGTGAAGGGTGGGAGCGGGATGCCAGCCTCCTAGGGCGCTTGAACTCATGACGACTGGGAACCATCGAATGCAGCTCCTCGGAGCAATTTCCATGGAAGTATTTGTAGAACAGACAGAGGGAGGCGACGGCGCGTCTGTGAGAAAGTGACTGTAGACGAGATGCCAGAGCAGGGCCAACAACATTGCATATCCGCCTCTGGAGCCTAATAATATAATTAGATGTTTTGGCTTATAAATGAACAAACCAATACCCAAGGAAAATTAAGGGATAAAAAAGAAAGAACTAAGAACATGTAATTCGGGCGAAAACAATCGACCAGAATCTAAGCTCAGAGTCCAAAGAAAAAAAAACCACCAAACCAAGTAAAGCAAAAATAACTAAGTAAAGTGATCAATACACTAAGCAGAGCAAATCTAACTATGAACCTAAAAGAGCCAGGTAAACCTACCTAACTTTCACCTATGCGGATTGATCCGCGTAGGTGAGACCTAGGAGTGTTTACCTGGCTCTTTTAGGTTCATTGCTATATAAATATATATATATATCCAAGAGTATAAAATCCAGGTATAGCTCAATGTACAAGACACATCAACAGTCATATTTTCTGCTTTCTTTTTGAATTTGTAGGTCTGTTGAATTGGATCGTGAGTACAATTCCAATGTAACACATAATTGATACAACAATAGTTAATAAAAATGAACACGCTACCACCCGTCTGAATGATTGGATTTCTCTGTATCCTTGGAAACAGGAAATTATGAATTTATATGTGCGTTTAAAACTCAGTAAATTTAAAAATGAGTTATTCCAAAATTCGCTTCAAGATGAAACGGAACTAATGCTTTTAATTTAATTATATAATTAAATTTGAAGTTTTTAGCTTCAGTTTTTGAAACATGGTTATGACTGTGTAGTGAAAAAAACATATTTTAAATCAGTTAATTTATAATATTTAGGCTCTGTAAATTTACATTGAGCACTGTTTTGTAAAAATAAAAATAAAAATTATCAATAAGAACACCGGATTATATATCTTACTGTTCTTTCTTTTTATTTATATATACATAAATATTAAGTATTAACTATATTGAAAATTTTCAACATGTGTTCCGTCTGTATACCAGCAAATTTCAAATCAATCCTTAGGGTTGCGAAGCACATTTTGTAGCATTTCAGGAGTTATCTCCTCCTTCAGAGCTAATTGTATGCGTTCTTTAAACTCAACTAAGTACTGATCTTTTGATGATAAACCGTTGTTTTTTATGAAACCCGATGCAAAGAAATCTAGGCGGGGTTGAGGGTCATCAATGATGCGTTCTTGTGTACTCATTATTAATAGGGTCATGGAAATGAATGAAATGAAAATTCGAAAAGAAAATTAGACACAAAATTAGACATTTAAGCACTTCTAAAATATATTAAACATGATGAACCGAAACGATAGTGAGTTTTTAAAAAGATTGTCCGATTTCACTGAAATAGTTCATTCTGGGACGCCCTGTATAAGAAATGATGGGTGTAATCTGGGCTTTGACATTTATAGGTGTACCAAATTAAAAAATTGACCAGCCTCCACGTTTTTTGGTGGGTGGGGGTTACCTTGATTTCTTCACCCTCACTGGACTGAACACTCAAGATTAGCTCGTAATGCCGTTCGTGGAATTTGACAGTTTTGATGTTGTCAAAGACGCTAAGAAGATGAGCCTGGATCGTGTGGCAATCGCTGGCCTGGCCGAGGATTTCAAGCAATGCCGGGTCAGACACAAAGAAAAACCGCGGGAAAAGTAAGCGTTTCTTCTCCAAATATCTGAAAAATAAAAAGATAATTTTTGTTTAAGAAACTATGTTATTTGATAAGTTATCAAGCTTAGCCGAAAACATCATCAGTACGTTTTAATTTTATTTGGTTGACAAAAACAAAGTTCGTCCGCTTCATTAAGTTTGTTATCCGCGTATTGTAGTTGTCAATAACGTCTATTCTTCAGGCCACATCATGTTGAAACATCGGTTCCCGTACGATCACTGAAGTTAAGCAACGACGAACCTGGTCAGTACTTAGATGGGTGACCGTTTGGGAATTCCAGGTGCTGTAAGCTAAGTTGTGCAGGTGGTGCAATGGATAATGGATCGGAATTGTTAATCAGAGAGTCAAGTTCCCGTACGGTCACCGAAGTGAAGCAACGTCGAGCCTGGTCAGTACCTAGTTGGGCAACGGCTTGGAAATTCCAGGTACTGTAAGATTTGATGTGCGGGTGGTGTAATGGAGAATGACTGGGAATTTTCAGTCGGGGAGACGAGTTCCAATTCACAGTGGGTTCGTTATAGTCACTTACGCGCAAATAACCCTGGAAAAGTTATGAATCCACCTCTTCTCCTCTAGTTATCGGTTAATTCGTAAGAAAGTAGACTTCTTAAGTCCACTATTATCATACTTCCTAGATATACTTTCCTTCCAAAACTTTTGTCTTTGATCGCGTCCTGAGTATGATAAAAAAAAAACTACACCCGGCAGCAAGGCCTCTTATCAGGAAGGTTTAAGGAGCGTAGAACAACCTCTTAATTGAAGTTGTTACCAGGTCCAACCTGAACCTGGGTGGTAGCACCCGTTAGGGTCCCAGCTATGGGCAAATAGTGAACTCACAAACTGGCGCAATAACACTATGAAAGTATAAAATACATATTTATAGCAAAAATACTGGTAAATTTGCAGTATAAGCACCAAAAGCACCCGGTATTGAGATATACCATTCTGGTGTGAAACTGCCTGGTTATTTCGAAAATTTCATTAAAACATTGAGCTCGATTACAGTTAAGTAAGTGAGTCTTCACCGTAATCCAATTGAAAACCCTTGGGCGATAATGGACAAGCGTGATCGTAATAGGAAAGTTAACAGAGAAAATGAACATTTTTGCCATTTAAAGAAAAGCTGGAAAAATCTGGCAAAGAACGTGGACTTACTAAAGAATTTAGTCTATAGCATACCACAAAGAATTAAGGTCGTTATTAAAGCAAAAGGTTACCCAACAAAATAGTAAATCATTTTTTGATTTGTATAATGTACATATGTACACCTGTATTAATAACCTGTATTAATAAATGAATTCTATTACACATTGGTAATAATACAAAAATCGACTTTCTATGGGTACATCAATATATATATATATATATATATATATATATATATATATATATATATATATAAATCTTGCTCTCCTACCCAGAAACGCCTTCATATAGTGAATACGTTAAAATTTCCCTCTCTGCCGTGCGACGATAGCTTGTGGGTAGAATCTCTGACTGATGCTATATCGGCGGGTCTAGCCACAATGATGAGCTGTGATACACCGAAACCATTTGTCTGGCGATGACTATATATATATATATATATATAGTTAGATAGATAGATAGATAGATAGATAGATAGATAGATAGATAGATAGATAGATAATATTCGTGGTTAATATACACATATATATCTAAAATATATACATATATATATACATACATACACTTATATATATATATATATATATATATATATATATATAAGTTTCCAAGAGGATAGAATCCAAGTAGAACTCAATGTCCAAGACAGAGTTAGAATATAATAAAAAGGTTTAAACACTAATATATTTATTATATATATATATATATATATATATGTGTGTGTGTGTGTGTGTGTGTGTGTGTGTGTGTGTGTGTGTGTGTGCCCTTCTTGTTACATGTGCTACCCATTTTAGTTATCGCTTCTGTTGGAAGTGATTTTGGTTTTCTTATTCTGTAAAGCTTTTTGTTTATGATACTGTAGTGCAGGCTATAAGATCAAATAAAGAACCGCCTTCTTCCAAAATTAAAGGATTCATTCGTTTGGACCAATGAAGAGAATGGTTGTATATAGATGATATTTTAGACTTTTTTTTAATCCATCTAACAGCAAATGACATTCAAATTTAATAACATGGCTACATTCTTCCTCATCCCCTGATTTTTTTCTATGTTATATTGTTTGTTTACACCACCAAACAGATGAAGTAATAGTTGTTCAAAATTCTCCGATAAGACATTTTATTATTAAATTCCGAATCGTTTTTGTTTTCTTTTATCCTCAATATTTTTACTGCAACGCTCGCTTTTAAAAGAGTTTATCAAAGGTGATTTTACAAGTGAATTTCATACGTGGTGGTCGGTTGGAATGGTCACAATTTACACTATTTGGTCATTTACAAACGGTTGAGGGCATAATGTGACATGATTACAGATGTGGATTTTACAAGTCAGTATATGTATACCTTGTGACCTGTTGGAATGAGAATTACTGGAATTATAATTTAGTCTAACTGATAAATTACAAGTGTTTCGGGGAAACATGACAGAGTTACATGTGTGGATTTTACAAGTCAGCGTCGGCCAAATAAAATGATAATGACTGTTGTAATTTTCTAAAAATGCTAAATTACAAATGGTTCAGGAGGAATGTTACGGTGTTTACAAATAAATGAATCTCTATATGGTGTGACGTCCCCCGGTGTCGCTGCGCCAAATGTGACGTCTGCCTGGCCGCGACCGTCGTGCTATCCCGGTCACGTGACCAGTTGTGACGTCACCTCGTCTGTCTCCGCGCCGTGGCCGTCCTATCCTGTCCTGTGACGACCAATATGACTTGGTATTGGTCGCGGCACCAAATGTGACGTTCTAACCATTTGGTGATTCGGATGGGAATCTGGTTAGATTCGGTATCAGCCTTGTCGTTCCCAGCTCGCCTCCAACGTCTGGTTACCGAAGTAACTGTTTTGATTTCTAGTCTAACCTACCCACGTTGTGATTTGATCTTAGGTAGACGAAATCAATCAGTCGCCGGGCCGTAATGCAAGTCTAGTTCGAACAAGGGTAATACCACACAAGTATATGTAAAATAAAATAAAGTAATAACTCGAAAAGTTCAAATGTGTTAAAAAAAGGATAACAATATTTTATATCTGGTTACTGAATACAGGACTACGTCTTTCTACCAACCCGCGTAAATGGATTCGTGACACTTTGTGTTCGTTAGGCGAGTCTTAACATCTTAAATTGTTCTTTTAAGAAACTGGTTATGGTGTATCTTCAGGCGATATTCGTAAAACTTGTTTTGGTGGTGTGAGTCTAAGTCGTTCTTCAAAAAAAATTATTCTTGGTTAGAAGTTGAGTTCGGAATTGCGTGGAATCCTTCAGTCAGCTGTTCCGCGAGGCGACTGCCAAAAACTCCCCAACTTAACTACATCTCCAACTGAACTGCCGCAACTCGTTGCGACTCTGCTTATATGGACGCCGACCAAAACCGGGGTGGGCCGGTCGGGGTCTGAGGTTCCTTGACAATTATAAAACCGCATTAAGAATTTTTCTTTGTTTGTGGTCAGGAAAATTTAGTAATTTCCATTTTTGGAAGTCTTTCGTCCTGCCACCTTCTTCTGTTCTCATATTGGTATCTCACCATACCCTCAGAGGGTGTCAACGTTTTTCCCCCTCTCTCTCACAGTGGCATCTCATACCGTTCCCTTCAGGGGGTGCGTCAACAAGCCTCCCCTCCTACTTCACATGATTACCTTCGCCTAACGCTCACAACAGCATTCAGCCAATGGGCGCCCAGCAGTGTGGGTGTGGCCAGACTAGCCTCGGTTAAAAAAATCTTGCTCAAAGAAAAAAAAATTATCTCCTTTTTTTTCCTTTTTTCCCCCCTTCTTTCTCTTCTCCTGCCCGGCAACAAGTCCTTGGACTCTTATCTTAGCCAAATGTCACTTGGACTTTATCATCCGGGACCTTCGCCAAACAAGTGGGTGGTCAATTGGACGTATCGCACCTTGGTGCCACTTATTCGTTCTGATAAAATAATTTTGCTATCATAGCCAGCTCCTGACAATAAACAGGTGCCTTTTCCAAACGACCTTTCCGTAGGTAGCTAATGGTTTAGTCTTTTGTTTTTGTAATTCTGTGTGGTCCAGCGACATTTTGTTTTTCGGTCAGCGTATGACCTAATTAATTTTTATCTCCCAGCACCCTGCGGGAAGTCCAGAGGACATTTTCTTTTTCGGTCAGTGCGTCCTTAATTAATATTATCTCTTAGCTTCTGTTTCGTAGGTCATTTGGCCGACCTGAAATTTTCACCATTGCCATACTCGGTGCGCCGTCATAAATCCAACGTGACAGATAGGAGATCCCACCTTCTTCGCTAATGAAAATAAAATCTTTATCACTTTTCTTTGTTAGAAAATAAAAATAACATCGCTTAGTGTCCTTTTCGAGATGGCTTCTTATGACCTAAATTTAATTCTCGCCTTTTTCTTTCTTTTTTTCTTCTTCTTTCTTTCTAGCAACCTAAATAGTGTCACAATGGTATAGGAAATAAGATAAGTTGGTATGAAAGGCAAAGACTGCCAATCACACTATTTGGATTTCACTAGCATATAAAAATGTCCTAGGGTTAATCCCTGTTTTGTAAATGATTGGCAGAGCGGGGATAAGGAGAGATAGCAAAAAGATAAAATGTAATAAGGTTAAGAGATTGTAAGGAGCATAACCGCCTACGTCCTGACGGGACAGAACACGTAGAAGAAGTAGTTTCTTGGCGAAATGAAAACCATTTAATTACAATAAATTTAATTATTACCTCGAAATATCTGGGTTTGAACTCATGACTCCACTGTGTGTTTTAAGCAGTAAAATCGAAGCAGAAAATAACGATCTCCCCCCCCACATTCCTATTCATCGCGGAAAAAATGACACTTGAAATAAACCAGATGAAAGTGTTATGTAAATTTTTTAACAAAATTCAACAATCGATCCCGCAGTCTTTTGTTTGTTTTTTTGTTTTGTTTTGTTTTTTTACACCCTTCCTCAATTCTCCAAGAAGAGAATAACCAATACCTTTTTGTCACACTCCATATTGAATATCCTTCTCGAAGGAAAATCCTCTTCCTTTTTCTATTCTTCAACTGACGATCCATTTGTTGAAAACTGGTTTCCTTTAAATTAACTAGGTACCAGAAAAATGGATGCCTTTTTACCGAAATCAAGGCAAAAAAATATCGCTACCCAATGTTTTAAAATATCTGCCAAAAATCAGGGAATTCTCCGATTCAAACAAAATGTTCCTTACTTATTCATTACTGAATGCATTGTATACTGAATAGGTTATTTTATTAGAAAAATGTTTTAGAATCATTATTTTGGGGGTCTATTTCACTCATCTTTTCAATATCTTATGTGTATCTCTTTATTTGGAGAGTTTTCGTCAAATTGTACAGTTTTATGAAGTGTCATATACATTACTTCCCTTAAATGGAACTCTTCATGTAATTATTACCTCCCTTAATATTATGTTCAATTTATACAGTAATCCCTCGATTATTACGGCTAATGAGTTCATTAAAAGATACGCACTAATCGAAAACGCATTAATCGAATATAATAACTTACAGGAAATGATCTAATTTGTATCTCAAATTTTAGTCATTCACTAATTAGTGTACTTTTTAATTAAAATATAGGCACAGAAAAGGAGATACAATAAAAATACTAAGAATTAATGTTTATTAATGTGATTTTTTTAATGAAAAATATATTTAGAATGGTTTGCCGCATTATGTTCTGTTCTTTATATTGTAAATGATGCTTGTATATTATGTTGAAGAGATTAATGTAGATGCGTGTTGAAAAGCATTTAACATTTATACATTATTGAATCAAGGAAAAACAATGAAGAAACGATTTTTGTTTGAACGATAATATATATATTAAAATCAACAAATACAAAACAATTTTGTAATGTGTGTATATTAAGGAAAAGAAAGTAGTTTCCCTTTATCTGTTAGCTTGAATAAGATAAAAGTGTAATTAAGAATGTTTTTTGAATTAAATGTTCAAAGTTCTATGTTGAAATAGAATGTTGCATTCAGAAAAACATACAGTTAATTCAGTTGTGTGTTATTTGTATAACTAACAGTGTTGGTTTGTAACTTGGCTTGTTCACAGAAAACGAGTGGTGAAATGTAATTCAAGTTCTGTGTCTGTGTGTGCGTAGTGAGTAGAATCAATAGCCTGTGTAGACGCGTGTGAGTTGCTGAATTCTACTGGTATCTATCGATCCCCCCACGAGGATTTAATGTGGCACAAGGCCGAGCTTAATGTGGGGTTCCAGAGCCCGTAGGTTCGGCCAAAAATATAGCCTTCGAACCCGCCTAGGCGGGTTCAAGGCCTGTCTACCTCCCCGGACGAAACCTTGCCCTTCGGCAAAGCTTCGTCCGGGTTCCTCTCTGCTAATGCAAAGATTTCGACAGACGGCGCTGACAATCAAAGACTGTCTGCCACTGTAACTTAATACAGCTACCGTTGCTGAATTCTACTGTCTATTTTTGGAACAAAACACTGCTTTTATAACTATTGCTAGGCTCCAGGAACAAAGGCGGGAGAATTGAACGATTACAGAAAATATATGATTGGATAAAAATTAACCAATCGGTGATTTTCTCACAAAGGCATGTTTGTGAAATTCTCTGCAGAAAAAATTCAGTGTGGTGACTGCGATTAGTAAATTGTTCTGTGGTAAACAGTATTTATTATTTGCCCAATCGCAGTTGAGAAAAATGTAGGCGTGGCAAACATAGTAGTAGTCACTACAATATAATTAGCTTAGAAATTAAATTTTTATCGATGTTATTCCAAATATCTATAATTTCTTCTTTTAATTCATCGATATTTTTAAAGATGCCTTTCATTTTTCCTGTATTTCTTTTTCATTTTTCTATATATTTTCAATGGGATTTAAATCGGGTGACTGTGGCGCCCAGTCTAATAGTTGTAATTTAATATTTTAAAAAAGAACCCTATTTTATCTATATTTTGTATTTTTAGAAAATTTCCAATCATAATCATTAGTATTTCAAACTGAAAAATTATAATCTTTCTATTGTAAATGTATTAAGAAATGTAAATTTCTGTATCTAATTAAATCGTCCATTTTTCTTTTTAAAACCTTCAAAATAAATGTGAATAAAAAACTAAAAAAAAATTCAGAAAATTTTAATAGTGACAAATATTCAAATATGTATTTTAATTATTGGCTTATAAAATTTATCCATTTTGAACTTTCCATTTTTTTTAACACTACTGTCATTACTTAGATACTTGACAAACAAAATAGTTACCCATTTTAAATTTTAGAACATTTTTAATTAATTGACATCTATAAAAAAAAAATTAGTTTTCAATTATGGTTAAACTGAAAAATGATTTACCGCACTATTTGAGTATTATGGATGCACTAATCGAAATTTGGTATAAAAAAAAATAGCGTATTAATCGAAAACGCATTTATCGAATAAAAATTAATTTAATTTGTAACTACCTTTGACTTGCACTTTTCATATTTAGCATTAGCTCCGTTGCGCGCCATTTTGTTTATTAAAGCCTTAGTTAAGCTATTTACTGGTCCTATTGTTTTTATAACAAGAAACATCTTTGAAGATATTATATCAGTAAAACAAATTATGACATATCAAGTGCGAACCTACAGATAATTCGTCCCGGATATTATTCCGAAAGATTTGACTTCGAAACTTATTTCTAGGGCAATATTGGATTTTTAAGAGATTTTAAAATCTGTAGTATACATTTTTCGTCGATAATGGCGGTTCGATGGGTCGATGAGTGATGAATAAGCCGGATAAAGTTTGTAAAATGACTAAGACATTAATTACACACAGAAATTAATTCAATTTAATAAGGATTAGCTTAAAGGCTATTATCTTTCAAATAAAACCAAAATTTACCATGAATGAAGATATTTAAATTATTTAAAATGCGTTTTTGGAATTTTATACAATCAGTCAATCTCGTTATATATTCGCTTTTAACTATATTTATATATTGTGTTGATATTTTGTTTTGATATGCAACTTACAGAGAGATTCCTTAATTATCCCGACACTTGATTTGGAAAAAAAAAATGTGTCGTAAGCTAATTAAATCTAATTTTGCTCGAGGAAGATTTCGAGAAACTAGAATACTCAACTATAAATCAAAAATTGTTTTGTCATATAATTTTTTATTCACTTGGAAGTAAAAAGCAAAATTAAACACAGTGAACATCTTCGAAGTGGGTTATTTATAAATAATAAAAAAAAAAAAAGATCAGTTCTAACATCTGTGAGGAGGGGACTGCCGACCACTTGACCTCTTAAGTATCTAGCATCTCAAGTGTTGGTGTGAAAGAAATGAGAATTATACAGAGAATGAAGTGGCGCGACTATCTTTTCTTTTTATGTGCCATGTCCTTTCAGGACGTTGACGATCCTCATTATGTATCCCAGAAAATTTAACTGCCCTTTCTTGATATTAAGTACAAGCCTCCTCCTTGTTTGCATCTTCTCTAAGACCAATGGCCGTGCCACGGGCCGCGAGATCCTCTTAAGTGTGCCGCAAAATATTGTAACAGAAACCATATAGATGTGTCTGTGGCAGTTGTAATGGTACAGCTTTAGTATTTGAATAAATGAATAGAAATTAAACTATTTTTTTCAAATAATTCTTTTCACTATTCTTCGATTATGTTATTTGAAATACTTTGTTTTAATATTCATTTGTTAAAATGATCCTAATTATGGTTACCCACGTGAAAGAGCTCAATGAAAACATTGTCTAAATTGTAGTAATTCTATGTATATTACTACCCACTATAAACATATTCATAATATTACTACCCACTATAAACACTCGTTTAAAACATTACATCATTTCACCATTTTTCTAAAGATCCATTATTCATTAATCTAACTTACGTCTAAAATAATCAGGATTTTATAACTTTCCATTTTTCATATATATATATATATATATGTGTGTGTGTGTGTGTAATCCTTTGCTTACGCAGGAATAAATTTAAGTTTTTTAGCTGTTGAAATAAATTTAAGTATAAAACTGAAAATTCAAATGTAAGGTTTTTCTTTGAAACCTTTCTTAAGTCTCTCTCTCTCTCTCTCTCTCTCTCTCTCTATATATATATATATATATATATATATATATATATATATATATATATAATTCAAATGTAAGGTTTTTCTTTGAAACCTTTCTTAAGTCTATATATATATATATATATATATATATATATAAGCACACACACGCACATATATATATATATATATATATATATATATATATATATATATATATATACATATATACATACATATATATATATATATATATATATATATATATATATATATATATATATATACAATACGTTACTCTGACATTGCTGCCGTGACTTAAAATTTTATGCTGACTTCCAGTTTTTTTATACGCTGTCTCATAATTATCAATTCTCTATTTAGGTGGCCTTTTTCTGATTTGCGTTATCTGTTGCGCAAAGTGGGGACCTTGTAGAGATTAGTTGAAAAGAGGCCGTTACCGATATCTGTATAATATCACGAGCTTTGGCGTGCTGCATAAATATCGAATGTATGCGTCAAAGATTAGAGGAAAGCTGGTGGTGGCTTTAAATTTGTCAAACCCCAACAATATTTATCACAAATTTATTTCCATGCCTGCAGACGGATTTGATTTCTTGTCTCCTGTTTAGCATTATATTATCCACCATGCCTTGCAAAATCGCCAGCTTTTCGCTCATGCACACGTTACGTTTGTTACACTAACCGGCAAAGACATGCTCACTACTGAAGACCTCCCATTTAACTATGGGGTTTGATTCACCCTCCTCTCTTTTCTACCAGTAGGTGGCTATAATACTCCGGTTTCCCCTCTCCTTTCGCATCACCAATATAAAATCTTTCTTCACTCTCGCTACGTATTACAACCCTATAGCAGAAAAGAAACCAATATCTGAAAATCATTTTTTGATTTTTCTTATATTGACACTTTTGACTCTCTCTCTCTCTCTCTCTCTCTCTCTCTCTCTCTCTATATATATATATATATATATATATATATATATATATATATATATATATATCCAGCACTATTCTTATGATTTGTTTTGCATTGTTCTTCTTGATTTGTTTTATTATATATATAATATATTTCACAAAGAGAAAAAAATTCGATACAGTTTATTTAATTGTTGTAATTTTTGTTACAATTATTTGAAACAAAAACAAAGAATAGGAATGTTGTAGCTTAAAACAAAATAAAGACACAAATGTTGGATGTGCTGTTCAAACTAAAAAAATGGTAATTTTTCATGTTAGTTAATTTTTTTCATCATATATTAAATCTAAAATTTTTTGTATATATATAGCCGAATTGAGTCACTGTCGGTCACTGGGCGTGTTTCCTAAAATAAATATGCCAAAAATCCACCTTCATCTCGTGCGCCGACAGCTTAGTGGTAGGATATCCGCTTGATACCAATACAGTCGGGTTTCGATCCTAGCAAGAGGCAACCGGATGTCTAGCCGCACTGATGAGCTGTGATACAGCGAAACAGTCTGTCTGTGGATGACATTATATATATATATATATATATACAGGTTGTCATTTTAAAAGCCATTATCTTGAGAACTACTAAGTCTAGCTGAATGAAATTGAACATAGGCGTTGAACATCATAAGTTTATTATGAGAACGATGTAGTTGGTAGTTAAGTTCTTGCCAAACACGCTGTAGCATGTCTCTGGTAACATTATCCAGTGCGATTCTCTGCTTCAATTCATCAATCCTAGTAGGAAGAGGTGGGGACATAGACCAGTTCCTTCACATATCCCCATAAAAAGAAATCAAACGGGGACAGGTGACCGCGGCGGCCATTTCATCAGAAAACTGTCTTCATCTCCACCTGGCAGATTCTCATTTAGATAAGCACGAACTGTCCTCTTCTATTAAATATAAAATCTCGATCTCCTTGATTCTGTAAAAATGTGAGCTTATTTCAACAAGAATTACCAAAATTATTGGCCTGTGAAATGAAGTCAAGTTTTTGACGAAACCTTGTATTTCTGAGATGTGATATTGTAACTATTTACATTGTTCGGATTGTTGTCTTCATATTTACTGTGATATTCACAACGTTTCCACTGAACAATGTAAATAGTTTAAATAATAACAATAAATCATGTCAGAAATATAGACAGATCCTGAAGAAGGCCGGAGCGTACAACGGCCGAAATGTTATGAATATGACAATAAAGATGAGCACAACAGTCCGTATGATGTAAATAGTGTAAATAGTTACAGCATCTCATCTCAGAAATATAGACAGATCCTGGAGAAGACCAGAGTGTACAACTGCCGAAACGTCATGAATATAACAAGAAGGATAAAGACAACAGTCCAAACAATGAAATAGTATGTGTGTGTGTGTGTGAAATGTGTATATATATATATATATATATATATATATATATATATATATATATATATATATATATATATATATATATATATATATGCAATTTATTATATATATTATTTATATATTATATATGAGCGGTACTTATTTGTCTGACGATCGCAAACTCACATCACAAACTCACATCAATCTAACTATATATATATATATATATATATATATATATATATATATATATATATATATATATATCCATATGTGATGAAAACGAAAGTAATATATAAAATCCAACGTTCACAACATTAATCCAAAAGAGGGCTCGGTACCGATAGTAGAGCGATAATTATTTATTTATTATAATTTTCATGTATATTTTTTCTTCTCAAACAAATGGAAAAAGGAAGTGACGTTTCACACACGGCTTGCCTACAACCAGGATTGTTTATAACCATTTTCGATTATCACCCGTCGAAGTGCAGTTGAAATGCACTGAAACGAAGTTGCATCTTTGTAGTGAGTAAAATGGTTTTGTCTATATGATAAAATTATAATAAATAAATAAATAATATATATATATATGTGTGTGTGTGTGTGTGTGTGTCACACTTTTTAAAAATGTATATGTTTACGTCTGTGCACATAAAAGTAGAACGTGACTTCAAGAAACAATTTTGAAACAATGTACTTAATTTCATTAATAATTCGATGATTATTTTCATTCTCTTTTGAGGAAATGCTTCGATATTGTGCCGAAATATCTTCAACCCAATCAAGAACGCCTTCCGAAATCAATACCTTGAAATAGATTAAGCTGAGTATTTTTCATCAGAGAGGTTGACACTTACATTAAGATGTTTTTCAAAGAAGAGGAGAGATACTTACCCAGTCAGGGACTTCTGACACAGTTCGAGTTGCTCAAGTAAATGTGGTAACAATTGCATAAGGGTTTCGTCCCCAACACAACAACGGACGACATTGGATGTCTCGTGGGCCCTCGTCATGATCTTCACCCAAGATTTGTCAATATTTGAAAACCTTTTCGCTTCCTGCCAACAAAGAATTTAACATTTTCAAAAGAACATAAACAAACGAACGTATTTATTAAGTAATAGCAATGACTAACTGCTCGTAACCGAGTACGCCTGTCTACATAGCACTTTAGTCTTTCCCCAACACTTAGTAATATCTTCAACAAAAATAAAAAACTATCATAGTTAGCTGCAGTTTTGCTAAAAACATCGGCCAGTACATAAGTCGACACAACCACCCCATTCTAAACAAGCGTTTGTAAACATTTTGTATGTAATACGTTAAAATTTCCTTTTCTCAGCCGTGCGCCGATAGGGGTAAGATCTCTGACTGATGCCAAATCGATCGAGTTTCGATCCTGGCTTGAAGTAATCGGACGTCTAGCCTCACTGATGAACTATGATTATACATATATATATATATATATATATATATATATATATATATATATATATATATATATTATGAATGATTCATGAATTTATAAATTATATTTGCACCTTTTAATTGAAATTAAAATAACTGATCCAACGTGCAACTCTCGGATAATGAGTGTGACATTACTGTAATTATTGAACAATATAGTTCATGCCATATTCACGGAAAATCTACCAGTAAAAAAGAATTCTCTTATTGCTATTTTTGTACAAAAACGCACAACCATAAAATTTAAATTCAAACTCAGTGTTGCGACCGCACGTTCCAAAACAATAAGACATTTCTCATAGCATTTTTTCGAATTACATCTCTATTTTCGTTGTCCTCTTATTACTGAGAAGTAAAAACAAGAACAAAATCTACCTCCATACCTGATGATGTCTGTAGGAACAGACGAAAGCTTGTCAAAATTAAAAAGACCTTATGCAACTGGAATTTATAAACGGGGATCATATCATTCATATACAGCATCGGGGTTGATGTATCTTATTTATAAAGTTTGCGACAATATATTCTCACTATTTAAATCATTAACCTCTATATTTGTTTTTTGTATGAATGATTCATGAATTTATATATGTATATATATATATATATATATATATATATATATATATATATATATATATATGGAGTCTCCAAGACAAGTTTAAAACCGAGTAACTTGGAGACCTTCCTGCGGTTAGATTTGGTGTTGTATACAAACAACGTAACGTCTTATGGTGAGCCTTTGGGTCATCTTAAACGCTATTCTGAAATATATATATATATATATATATATATATATATATATATATATATATATATATATATATATATGCGTGCGTGTGTGTGTGTGTTATGTGTGTGTGTGTTATGTGTGTGTGTGTTAAGTGTATATATATATATATATATATATATATATATATATATATATATATATATATATATATATATATGTATGTCTATAAGAAGACTTCGATTCGACGTGGTGTAATGATTAGCAAGCTTGTCCCGCTAGATCAATTACTACTGAGTAGTTGACCCTATTCTCACTGAATGCCTCCTACCTTCGGCCTTGTGTCACATCTAAGCTACGCTTAGTAAATCAATATATATATATATATGTGCGTGTATGTGTGTGCCGGCGCGCTCGCTCGCGCGTGTATATGCAAAGTGAAAAATTTAAATTTAAAATGAAATTTAAAAAGTTGAATAGATTTTCAGTTCTTGCGATAATGTCTCGGCTTTTGAAATTGTGTAGAAATATTTAAATTGATAAGTTTGATAAGGCTGTTTAATAAACATATTATAATACAATATTCTTTTTTAGACGTTGATGAGCGAAACATCACAAAATATTTAGTCAGTCTTCGAAAACATCGTAAACTTTACCTGTTAATAGTCGATCATTTTACCTCTACTGTAATAGTCGATCATTTTACCGGTATTTTTAGCGATGGATCGTATATAAGAGTTCCACTTGAGGTTGGATGTGAGTTTGAGGCTTGACATTCTTTCAAGGCACGGAGCTTCCTCGAAGGGGCATCCGTTCATCGTGACTGACGGTAGTTCGGGGTCGGCGGTGATAGATTTTAATCAATTTAGTTTTCGAGACATTGAATATAACGAATCCGTTTATTCCCCACTAGAAAGTTAGTGTTTTAAAAAAATTAGACAAAATTACCAAACCAAATTAACAAAGACACTCTACCCCACACTATTAAGCATCATATTGCTACTAGCGTTCTTCCCGTTCACAGCCAACCTTCTAGGCTGGCACCGAAAAAGTTGAGAGTGGCTAAAGTTGAATTTAACCAAATGATGGAACTGGATATTGTCCCTCCATCCAAGAGTAACTGGGCGACTCCTTTGCACCTGGTTCCCAAAAGTGGTAGTACCTGGCGCTCATGTGGCGATTATAGAGCACTCAACACTGTCACCATGCCTGACCGCACCCCATCTCTCATATACATGATGTAACGGCTATTATCCAGGGTAAGCGTAGATTTACTAGATTAGACCTTATCAGGGCCTACCATCAAATTCCGGTAGAGTTCAAATATATATTCCAAAGACTGCCATAATAGCGCCATATGTGTTGTTCAAGTTTTTACGTGTGCCATTTGGACTAAGAAGTGCGGCGCAGTCTTTTCAAAGATATTATCGACTTCCCTTGGATTGTTGGCGGGGCTTAGGACAGTGCATGTCCGTTGGTTACGTGTGAATTCAGCCCCTTACCAAACTTGCTTCCCGTGGGGTCTTTTTGCTCTCGTACATAGAAACGTTAACATCTCTCTTTCCTTAAGTCCACGGATATGGAAAATGGATATAATGTTTACTAGATTCGGTTGAGTGGAACGTGACCCTTATCTCAAAATTCATCAAGGCACTTTATTTCACCTCATCTAGGGAATCTGAAAAAGTAAGGCATGTTGTGTGTTTATCTTTTAAGTACCTACGTTTTTTTTTGTTGTTGTTGTTTTTGTTCTTGTTTTTTTAGGCGTTCTTTCTTTGATCAACGTGTACAAACTCTACTTGCATCCGTTTTGAGACACGTATGACTTGTAACCTTTTTTTTTCATATTTATTAAATTTTTCAAATGTGTACGATTGTATCTCGTCTTTTATTTCTGCTTATTCAGTGTTAGTGTACCAATAGATACACTAATGCTAATATTAGTACCTGGTGAATTGGAAACTACCAAATATCTTCCTAGCATCATATTGACTGACGAACAAATCATACTAATAAGTGGTACTAATACAAATAAAAGCAACTGTATATTTTTAATATTTTAATAAAGCAACTGTATATTACTCTATTGATGGCAGCTATACATTACTAACATTTTTGATAAGGTAATTGTATATTAATGTTTTTAATAAAAGAATTGCTTATTACTATATTTAAGGCAACATTATATTACTCTATTGAAAGCAACTGTATATTACTAATATTTTTTATACGACAACTATATATTGCTATATTGAAGGCCCCTGTATATTACTAATTTTTTAGTAAGGCAACTGTATGTTACTATATTGAAGACAATAGGATATTAGTAAAGTTCTTGGTAGAAAATTTCTTTATAACTATATTAAAGGCAACTGTATATTACTTTATTGACGGTAAATCTATATTACTAATGTTTTTAAGACCTCTGTATATTTCTATATTGAAGGCGAGACTATATTAATAATGTTTTTTGGATAAAGTCAGTATATATTGCTATATTGAAGACAAATGTATATTACTAATGGTTTTGATAAGGCTAATTTATATTACTATTCCGATGGCTAATATATATTACTATACTGACGGCAACTGTATATTACTAATGTTTTGATAAGGCATCTATATATCGCTATATTGAAGGCAATTGTATATTAATAATGTTTTTGATAATGCCAAAATTATATTACTATTCCGAAGGCATCTGTATATTACTATATTGAAGGCAACTGTATATTACTAATGTTTTTTTTAATAAGATTAAGGTCGTAATTGACCAATAGTGTCATGTTTGGCAAACATGACACTATTGGTCAATTACGACCTTATTCATCTCTGATTCAAGAAAAAAGTCTATGTTTCAGAAATGAGGAGATTTGTACTGTCAATTCCAAGCATATGATTACTTGATTCTTCAAAATATGTTGGCCTTCATTATTGACCGAATAATCTGCCTCTTCTGGGAACGGAACAAACACACTTATAAAAGCTGTAAATTAACTTCCTAAATATTTTCTTCGGAATGTCTGGCCAGAAATGATAAAGCTGTTTACTCCTTTTCCAGTACATATGTGTTTACTTGTGCGTGTGAAAAAACACGAAAAACCTGAATTATAAACACACACATACACACACACATATATATATACATATATATATATATATATAACACCTAGAAAAACACAATAGTATGTTTTTGTGATAAACACTGCGCACGAGAATAACGACACTTCAGTGTGAATCTCGTCCTGAGAATTTAGAAACATTTTTTTTTTAACTCCGCGTTAGTCATATTTGGTTTTTGTCATTACAAAATTTTTAAAGTATCCGTACTTGGCAACTTGTTTCTTTTACTCCCTCCACGCTACTATCCTGACTCTCAGTGGGTGTGTGTAGCATGCATTGGGGTGTAATTGTAGCTCAGTTGACGTGGGAGTCAGACGCGAGCGGGCTAATCCATTTTCAGATATCCGAGGTGAATAACGCAGTACTAAGGGGATTTATTAGGTTGGTGCAAAAATAATGACGTAATGATGTCGTTTTTTGAAGTTAAAAATACGTCAAAAAACGACATTATTACGTCATTATTTTTGCACCAACGTAATACATTTATGTCTATTTTTATTCTAATTCGAGGAATTTGCTGAAAAATTCTAAATAAAAGAAAGAAACACACAAATAACGTGTCTGTATGTAAAACAAAAAAGTGTTGTGGTGTCCTCCCATCTAAAGAGTCTATGTTGGACTCTTCCGCCTACTATAAAATTAGTAGGAGAGAAGGTCTTGGAGAACAGTCGAATAGATTGAACGCTGGTCAACCGACACGCACTCACTAGTCGTGTACTACTCTTCTGGTGTATTTACAATTTAATATATGATATATCTGTAACACTTGTTTTGTTATTTCTTAAACCATTTACTTGGTCACAACATCTTGGAAGTGTTACAGATATACATATATTAAACAGTAAATAAACCAGAAGATTATTACACGACTAGTGAGTGTGTGTGTCGGTTGACCAGCATTCAATCTATTCAACTGCTATATTTACCAGCCTCCCCACGAGTTAGGATGTGGCACAAGGCCGAGTTTAATATGTAGGCTCGGCCAAAAATTCCCCATAGACCCCATATAAAACGGGGTCAGGTAGCTGTTTCCTAAGACGAGACTCTGCCCTTTGACATAGCCTCGTCTGGGGATCCTCTCTGCCCGAAGGCAGAGAGTTTGACCAGCACAGTGACAACATATCTATTCGACTATTAATATTTAACAGCCCCACCACGAGGGATGTATGTGGCCCAAGGCCAAGTTTACTGTGGGTTCTTCGAGCCAAAAATATTCCCTTAGAAGCCGCATTAATGGTTTCAGGGCCTGTCTACCTCCCCGGACGAAAATTTGCTCTTCGGCAAAGCCCCGTCCGGGTTCCTCTCTGCTCAAGGCAGAGAGTTCGACAGTAATGAGCAATCTATGCGACTGTTCCCCAAGGCCATCTCTCCTACTAATTTTATAGTAGGCGGAAGAGTCCAACATAGACCCTTTAGAGGGAGAACACCACAACGAAAAGAAAGAAAGAAAGAACGTATCTTTCTTTTACAGTGGTGTTCACTTTGTACAAGGACCGAGAGCCACTCGTGGTAAAGGTTTCAATAGGTATAGCTTATGTGGAGATGTGCAGAAGATAACAGTTAACTCTAGACTTGAACGAAAAAAAGAAAACATGTTCAAGTCTAGGGTTAACTGTTATCTTCCGCATTTTAGTGATCGGGGAAGCCGTTTCTTGGGAGTCGGTTCGACAAGAGAGCCGTCCGTGGGAAGTAGCTGCTTGAGTGGAATTTATACCTCACCAGAGAAATATGAAGGGAATATGATTAAGATGGACAATTATGCTGTAACACTATTTGGACAATTTTGCTGTTACACCCTGTATATATAGATTTATTATTATAATTATTATTAGTAGCAGTATCCCTTTTATCTACACTAGTAGCAGTTAATGAATTTGCTATCCAACTAGTCATTTTTGCGGTGATTGACGAATCTTTAAAGTAGGAGGGTGGTTCGCTACAATGTCCGTGGTATGGTAGGTCTTAGTCGTGAAGGTCAGAATTGGAGGAACTAAAAAGTGTTGTTCATCTGAGCACTCACCATGGAAATAGCGATAAAGCAGTGAGAGGCTTGCGACGTCTCCTTTCTGCAAAAAAAGGGTTGCGGAGTGGAATATAATTCGTCGCCTACAAGTACGCAGGGACGATTTTAGACTCTGCGGAGAATGAAAAGTGAAGCGCTGGGAAACTCCCGTCCATATATGGCAGAAGTAATCCATTTTCGGTCTGATCTGGTACTTGTAAAGGTAGAGGATAGCAGGAGGAGTGAGTTACTTTCTGAAACCGTACAGGGAACCCAGCATTTTTAGTGGTGGATCGCATGTACAAGTTCCACTTGAGGTCTGGGTTACATTTGTCCCAATAAGCGGTCAAAGGGAACACCCGTTCATCACAATTGGTGAAAGTTCTGGGTCCGACGGGCGATGGTCGAAGGTCACTAGTTCGAATTTGACCTGCCAGTTTGTTTGTTTTTTGGGTTTTTTTTTCCAACTGTGCTGCTGGAATTAGGTGAGAGGAGAGATCAAACTGCAAGAAACTCGTCATCATGCTTTTTAAAGGTGCATCCATATACCTATGTATCATCAGCATTCTCTTGGGAGTCGATCCCACAGAGAAGCAGTTCGTAGGAAGAAGGTGCTCGAATGGAACCCATAGCTTACCAAAGGAATACGAAGGGAATGAGGGTGGTTCGCTACAATATTCATGGCATGGCGGGTCTTAGCCGTGAAGGAAAGAACTGGTGGGACCAAAGAATGATGTTAATCTGAACATTTTTCATGGAAAAAACGACAGAGCAGTGAGGAACTCGCGACATCTCGTCTGTGAGAAAGGTGTTGTAGGGTGGAAAATAATTCATCAACTACAAGGACGCGAAGACGCTTTTGGACTCAATCAAGACTGGAAAGTAAAGACTGAGCAGCACCTGTTCATATATGGCAACAGTACTCAATTTTTTGCCCGATCTGACTCTTGTAAATGTACAGGAAATCGCGAGGAGTCAGGTACTTACTGGAGAGGTAGTGGGAACCGACCATTTTTTTTTCGCAGTCTCTTTAGCGATGGAACGTATGTACGAGTTTCATTTGAGGTCTGGGCTGAATTGAAGTTCTATTAGGTTGGTGCAAAAATAATGACGTAATACTGTCGTTTTTGACGTATTTTTTAACGTCAAAAAACGACATTATTACGTCATTATTTTTGCACCAACCTAATAGTAGACACTTAACGGGGCCTCTCCGAGGGAACATCCGATCGGCGATGATGGAATGCTACTAGTTTGGTTTTCGAGGAAGTTGAATCTGACCAGTCAGTTTTTTTCCTACTGTGCTGTTAGAGGTAGGTCAGAGGAGAGATCAGTTGTCAATCTTTGGTCATCTACAGTTTTGGAAGTACACACCTTATACCGTTGCATCATCAGCATAGATATTCACAACTGATCGGAGTATACTCTTAGGCAGATAGAGGCGAAATAGGGTTAGATCGAAAAGCCAACCTTGGGGATGAACGTTAGGAAGGACTTTATAACTAGGAAAACTCTTTCAGTGACTTTATAGCCAGTGAACTTAAGCAGTAACCCTTTATGCCGCACCTTGTCAAAAACCTTTGAAATATCTAGTGCGACCGTCCTTGAGATGTATTTGTTGTCAAGTGCCTCACTAATTCTGTGAGTAATCGCATTTAGGATATCAGCAGTGGATAAGGCAGATCGAAACCCATACTGCTTGTCGTTCAAAAGGTTGTATTAGATTTGTGCAAAAATAATGTCGTTTTCTCCCATATGTTACTATGTGAGAAAACGACATTATTTTTGCACCAACCTAATACTTACCGAGATGATCAACAAACTTTTTGATTATAGATTTGGCTGTGTGTAAAAAAGAAAGAAAACAGAAAGAACAAAAGGAGCAAGGAACATGTCTGTGAGAAAGAAAGAAAGAAAGAAAGAAAGAAAGAAATTGTCTGTGATTAAAAAAGAAAGAAAGAAAAAAGAAAGTGTATGTGTGTAAGAAAGAAAGAAAAAAGAAAGAAAGAAAGAACGTGTCTGTGAGAAAGAAAGAAAGAAAGAAAGAAAGAAAGAATGGAAGAAAGAACGTGCCTGTGTGTTAGAAAGAAAGAAAGAAAGATTAAAAAGGAAAAAAGGACGTTTCTGTGTGAAAGAAAGAAAGGAAGAAAGAAAGAAAGAAATTGTCTGTGAGTAAAAAAGAAAGAAAGAACTTGCCTGTGTGTAAGAAAGAAGAAAGAAAGTGTCTGTGTGTAAGAAAGAAAGTGTGTGTAAAAAGGAAAAAAGAAAGATTGTGTCTGTGTAAGAAAGAAAGTGTCTGTGTGTATATAAGAAAAACAAAGAAAGAAAGAAAGAAAGAAAGAAAAAAGAAAGAAATTGTCTGTGTGTAAAAAAGAAAGAAAAAAAAGAAAGATTGTGTCTGTGTGTAAGAAAGAAAGTGCCTGTGTGTAAATAAGAAAAAGAAAAAAACAAAGAAAAAAAAAGAAATTGTGTGTAAAAAAGAAAGAAGAAAAAAGAAAGAAAGTATCTATGTGTAAAAAGGAAAAAAGAAAGATCGCGTCAGTGTGCAAGAAAGAAAGAAAGAAAGAAAGAAAGAAAGAAAGAAAGAAAGAAAGAAAGAAAGAAAAAAGTCGCTTTACGCATATTAAGCTGGCATGGGTCCAGGTCAGTGAAAAGCTGTTAAATTTACCCGGCACTTTAACCTCAAAGAACACCTGCCCTGATTCGATTAAACCTGTTAATAATCTCCTTTCAAAAGATTGCTTCATTATCAGACGCATCAGCCAATAAATGTGTCAATTCGCCTTTGACAATTCATTTACAGCAATGCGGCAATTGTTGCGTATAAGTAAGTACTTAGAAGAAGGAGAGCAAATTAAAGAGAAGAAAATGAAAAATTGAACGGGAGAGATGAGAAGGAGTGAGAAAGAGAGAGAGAGGTTGAAAAAAGAGATAAGGAAAGGGAAATAGGAGCAGAAAAGGAGAATGAATAATTAGATATTTAATTTATATTATGAAAATATTGCGGTTGTTATTTAAACAAAGGAAGATCATGTAGCCCCGGTCATTCAAATACGAAAAGCACGATTGTCTTACAAATGGACCTGCAAAATCCTAGAATTTCTTTAAACTCGGAATTTGATCACAGGCGCGACAGGTAAGCAACCTAAAATTTCAGCCAATGAGGAAATTGGACCCCCGACCAGCCTTTCCATACTTTTACCTTGCGGAAAAGTCGCTGGAGGTTTTTTCACTTTCAAGAAAGACATTCAATTAATTGCTTTTTTTTTTAACGGGTGACAAATACATATTCATGTGTAAATAATTACCCTTTTTCATTTCCTGTGTTATGCAAAAAATTATGTTGAAAAAAATCTTTTTACTGTATTGTCATATTTGCAATCCTTTTAACAACTGCAAAGAAAATTATACGTCCAGCTAATTATCATCATATTTTTGCAACATCATACATGTCTAAATTCGCAATTCAGAAAAATTCTTGTTGAAAATACATCTATACTTCTTCATGAAAATAATAAACATAAACTAAAAATTCTTGAAGATATCTATATTAAGAAACTGAAACCAAACCGTAATAAAATTAATTATGAATACTGCATGTTTACAATAGATAGTACAAACCTCAGAATTTTAAACCAATAGTTTTAATACTTATTTCTTTAAAAAATTCTCGACAACACGATAGTTACCTCCCCTGAAATGTTAATCAAGTCAATCCCACAGTACTCAACTCAACATTCTTCACTTCACAAGTAAAAAAAAAAAAATAACTTTCAAATGAACACAGCAATTTTGTGTTTGAAAATGATGAACACTACAATCTTTGTCTTGAAATAAACAACACCCTGACGATGGCATTCTACTAAACTTGAAAGTACCCGGAATAAAATAATATGTAATGTAATTTTCTCTCTTCCTTTAATAATGACAACAAAAAATTGTCCGTGAATATGAAAGGATCCAATTAAAAATAAGTAGAAAAAAACATGTCTAAATTATTCATTGAAATATGTCACAGGGAATACATGCTGCCAAAATATACGCATTTTTTTTACTAGTATATATATATATAATTTTTTTGTGTGTGTAGATAAGTGTATTATGTTCGTATATTTCATAAGTATATATAATATCGTATATTTCATAAATATATAAAAGAATATATAAGTATATTTATTTATTTCCGCCTAACGGCCTGAATTCAAAAATATTTTATTAGAAAAATATGCGCTCTTCTGCCAGAGAGCATACACAAACACGCACGCACACACACACACACACACACACACATATATATATATATATATATATATATATATATATATATATATTCGAGAAATATTATTTTTTTATTTATTAATCCTACATATTTTTATGCCTTAACCACTATTTTTAGTGGATACTCATATTTGAATAGACGTTCCGTTCTTATTTAAGAAAAAATATGCGCCGCGGGTTCGAATACTGTCGAAGGACGGCTTTTCTTTAATAAGACTTCTCGAATATTCAGGCCGGTATACTAATAAATATACTGGTTAAAATTTAAAAAGAAATAACGGGGCGTCTACTCAAATATGGGTATCCACTAAGAAATATGTGTAATGGATAATTAAATATACCGGGTGTAAAATTGGCAAATTGTCCAAATCGTGTAACAGCAAATTGTCCAATTGTTCGATTAAGCTTTGAATCATTGTATCTTACAATTGATTAAATATATCTTACTGGAATTCTCCAAGGTTTTTATAATACTATTGGACTCTACTTTGAGCAATAAGAATGTATAATTACTCTCCAAACTTAACAGAAGAATCGTGATTAAATCGATCATAAACGAAAATGTTACTCATAGCTAAGGATCAGAAGATCATGAAGGTTTGAAGTAAAGTTTAAATACACACACACACACACACACACACACACACACATATATATATATATATATATATATATATATATATATATATATATATATATATTATTCTAGGGTCTTTTTACAACTTATTCAAGGTGATCTTCGCTCTCTCTAACCTTCTAAATTTCTGTTCTAGAATAACAAGGCAATTCACACGTTTCACATACAATTTCATTTTCAAATCTGTTTTCATTGCTCTTTGAACTGTCGTAGCTAGAACTCATCTTTCACGTGCGAAACGTCTCGTGGATACAGTTGGATCTTTTCTAATAGATTTCTTTAGCTCTAAGTTGAAATTATGATCCCTTCTAAGAATATAAGAATATATAAGATTGTATTAATGGATCTTTTTCGCATATTTTTTTGTATATATAGATTTTTTATTATAATTATTATTAGTTGTATTGCTTTTATCTCCACTAGCAACAGTTAATGAATTCGCTAGCCAACTAGTCATTCTTTGTGGTGATTGACGAATCTTTAAAGTCCGAACATCCTTTTTTGGTTTCTTTCTTGTCAGAAAGGAAGATAAAAAAACAGAATTAGAAACCTGCTCTTCAACGTGTCGTTAATCTGTTGACAATTTTCTTTTCTCTACTTATCTTCTTGATATTTGCGTGAGTCTACAGATGTGACTTCACCCTCCCTCGGTCCTTGACTTAATCGAGGAGGTAATGTCTTTGGCCTCTACGAAGCCATTCGACAAGCGGAAACATTCATAGACTCAGAAAAATGGAACAGCCTTTTTCCGAGGTTGTAACAGCTCAAGATCTTTCTGAAGAAAAAAATTAAAGGTGTCTGCTAGAAATAGGTGAACTGTGAACCGATTCACAGGCGCATGAATACTTATTTTTGAAAATAAGTTATCTTATTGACACCATAGCATCGGTTAAGGCGCCTCACTTGTCAGACACAACATCACCAATGGACTCTGGGAGAATGGCGGCATATCACCCAGTCAGGTGCTACGTTTCTAGTTATTTCACAGACTGTAGAGTTTGTGTGGGAAGGAGACAGAATAAAACTTTGGATTCAGACTGTTAGCAATGCTTTGTGAAAGCTCTCTCATGGGTTTGTGTTTTCTTTTATTTCATAGTTAAAATGCAATCTATTTTGCCATGTTGGACACAAACAGCGGATCATTCGTAACCATTTATGTTCGCCATGCTTCCTGGCGTTGATGATTCGAGTCATGAGGATCATACAAATACCCCATGCTCATTGGACGCGCGTGACACGAATCAGGAACACTGTCTTCAAGATAAATCAATAGCCTAAAATGAACCTGTACAGAGTATAAACAGGATATACTACAGACTTTAGTAAATTTCTTGTAGCCACACTCACAAGCCGAGAACTTTTTGGACAGATCTAGAAAATGAATTATTGGATATACTCAGGTGACCCAACCTGAATATAGGAAACGCCATGCTACGTCCTGTAACCGACATTATACAGGAGAAAAAAAGAGCTGCATGTTATTATATAACTGTATCTAAGATTTTACACTGCATTATATATATGTATATATCTTAGAATGTTTTTTTTTATTGATTCGAGAGATTTTTATTACTTTAAACGTAATTTTTAGTGGATACTCGTATTTGAGTAAACACTCCATTTATTTATTAAACAGTATATTTATATTTATATATCTATATCTATATATATTTATATATATATTATCTTTATATATATATATATATATATATATATATATATATATATATAAAGATAATATATATATATATATTACCTTTATATATCTATATATAAATATTTATATATATATATTATCTTTATATATCGATATATATATATATATATATATATATATATATATATATATATATATATATATATATATATATATACAGGGGTTGGACAAAATAATTGGAACACTTGTTAAATTCAAAGAAAATTTATTTAATATGGAGTTGGTCCTCTTTTAGCCTCTCAGACAGCTTTAATACGTCTAGGAATGGAATCATACAGCTTTCTGACTTCATCCAGAGGAATTTTCAGTCATTCTCCCATTAAAACCTTTTCCAGCTCTTTACGACAAGACGGTGAAGGGTAGCGGCCCCTAACTTGTTGCTCCAAAATGCACCACAAATGTTCAATAATATTGATATCTTGAGATTGGGGAGGCCACTCAATGTGTTCTAACTCACTTTCATACTCTTCATACCAATTCTTAACCACTCGAGCGGTATGTATTGGAGAATTATCGTCTTGGAAGATGCAGTGACCACCAGGGAATAAAGTCTTGGCCATTGGATGAACATGATCTCCCAAAATGTTCAGGTAATCTTTGCTATTGATTCTACCATGGAGGGCAACTATTTGACTGAGACATTTCCATGATATGGCGGCTCAAACTATCACTGATCCACCTCCATGCTTCACTGTTGGAAGAAAGCAGTCACGGTTGTAAGCTTCTTTGGGCTGCCTCCACACATAAACTCGTCCTGAAGTTGGGAAAAAAGAAAAACTGAACTTGTTTGAGAATATCACTTGCTTCCATTGGTCTGCAGACCAGGCATTGTGATCTCTGCATCACTTCAACCTCTTTTGAATGTTGCAAGTGGAGAGAAGAGGTTTCCTCACAGCGGCTCTTTCATGATATGCAGCCTTATGGAGCTCACGGTGAACAGTTTTAGTAGAAACTGAACTATTCAGATGGTTATTCAACTCAGCAGTCACTTTGGCCACATTTGTCCGATGATTTTTTGCCACATTGCGTTTCAATGCACGTCAGTTCCTGTCAGTAAGTTTGCAAGTCCAGCCCGAATTGCTACGGTTGCTAGAGGTCTTGCCCTGTTTCTCGAATTGCATCAGTGTTCTTGATATGGTAGCTCTTGAAAGACAAAACAGTTCAGCAACCTTAGTGATTGAGGCACCTGCCATGCGAGCTCCAATAATTTGCTCTTTTTCGAACTCGGAAAGGTCACGCATTTAGCTTAAATTTTACTAAATTCTAAAAATAAATAAGACAAAGACAGTAAATTAGATAAATAAACGTATTTACAATAGATATAACCTGCAATTACGAAGTTTTAGTTAAAGTTCTTAATATAATAGGTCTTTGAAATATAGGAGTGGATTTTGCAACTGTTCCAATTATTTTATCCAACCTCTGTATATTATCTTTATATATATATATATATATATATATATATATATATATATATATATATATATATATAAATTTTCGTCTACCAGCATGAATGTGCGATAAATCCTAATAAAGAAAAATTTCTACTTTCCAGGGGGAAGGCACTAAGTTTGGCATCGCCTGACCGACTCTTCTTCGTGGGCAAGTTAGTTAAGGCGTTTCGGGATTAACGGTAGCTTCATCTCGCCCGAGAGACACATATCCAAATCTTACTGGAGAGCGCAAATTTATCCGAAACATGAACATTACTGTGTTGTTCTTCGCATTTGAGCAATAAAGGAAGTTTTCCTTACAAAATGGAGGATACATTATTATTACTTAGATTTCTCGAATGCGCGGGCCGAGAGACGTAATATCCACTGTTTGTTTAACAAATAAAATAAAGTGTCACTAATAATGTTCGAAGTAATAAAAATGAAAGATTATATATATATATATATATATATATATATATATATATATATATATTTCAATGAATATTTCATACAAAAAGTAAATTGGTAAAGTTAATGATATGAAATGGCGAAATCCATTCGCTAACAAAATTTTAAAGATGCATTAACCTACTAATCACTTGATAAACTCCTACAACAAAAAATTCTCAAATTGGCATATCAGTAAAAAACGCACTGACTTAAATATTAAAAAAATTCAACCTTAGTGTTGCGAATGCCCGCTCTAAAAGTTTGTATCCGTTATCAATGGCACATTAAAAAAAGAAAAAAAACATTTTTCGATTCGCATTATATTTTTCGTCTCAGATACTACCTGAATTTTACCAAAACCCATGCCTGAAGATGACTGAATGTACAGTCGAAAGTACTTGCGTATTTAAGAAAGACATTATACACCTTATAATTTAAAAAAAACAGGGATCGTAACATTCATCGAGTGATTAGTAGGTTAATGCATCTTTAAAAATTTTGTTAACGAAGGGATTTCGCCATTTTATATCATTAACTTTACTAATTTGCTTTTTGTATGAATGATTCATTGTGATATAAATTGAACTGCACCACATATTTGATATATATATATATATATATATATATATATATATATATATATAAGTAATAAATCCGTTAGTAAAAAGTCGAAGTGGATTCTAATAATATAAAATACTAAAACTGATCCACAAGAGCTCAATGTATTATAACGAAGCATATAAATTACATAACAGAGAAATTACCTCATGAGTATAGATTATTTCAACCGAATCAATACGTTAGGTTTGTTCAACTCAAATGGTGGACTGTATCAAAACTAGAAATGTGTGTGTGTGTGTGAATAAATATAGGTTTAAGGTATGCTACCCATATAACATATAGTTTTAAGGTGTGCTATAAATATAGCATATAGTATGGGCAAAAGTGATCAATAAAAGATAATAGGGCGTGGTTAAATATAAAATTGAACACTGAAGTCAACACCAATTGACGACAATCTCTTTCCTGCTTGAATGCAATCTTCACGTCATCTGAACGCACACGAACACACACATTTATATATATATATATATATAAGAGGATACAGACATCAAAACCAAGCGGCGTCAATATTCAAGCTTAAAGCCTGAAACAAACTGTCAGGGCTTGTGGATTACCCCAGTGTCCTTTTTTATATTTACATACCATCAATCTCTTGATATTCAACACTTTTACCATACATTTAGAATACCATAAAACTGTATTTCTATCAGTTATACATACTATATATATATGTGTGTGTGTTTGTGTGCGCGCGCGCGCACGCGCGGTGCTATAAGGTCACGTGTTCCACTGACTGATTCCCACTGTCAGATTCTTACGCGCTATTGCATGCAGTCATTAGGAGGCTGGTAGTGTTATTTTTTTTTTTTTTTTTTTGTTGATATGGGTAATTATACCCCCTCGTCTAACCCAACCTGTTACAATAAGTGTAGCTGGTGAAGATACATAATGCTCTCACCAAATAAGATCATTGATGGGGAAAATACTCATACAGTATATGATATGGTAGTATCTCCATACCGGAGAAAAAAAAAAGATTAAAAAAAAACATCAGAATAAAAATGCATTGGTGTGTAATTAATAGTGCTTCCTTCTGTAATTATTTTTTGCTATATACTTTAAGAAATTTTTATGTTTATACGTTCTTTTTATAGATACAAATATTTAAGTAAATGCTCTGTTTATAATAAACAGTATTAACAACATTTACCGGCCTGAATGTCTGAGACATTTTCATAGAAAATATGCATCCTCCGACAGGAATCGAACCTGTATCCTATACGGAACAGTCATATAGCCTGACATGCATTTACCGATTAAGCCACAGAGGAGCGTTTCGGATAGCAAGGTCGATTTTATTGTATTTTTTTTTATTTATTTATTTTTTTTTTTTTTGAGAATTGTATTTTAAAAAAACCCAGTAAAATCGACCTTGCTAACCAAAACGCTCCTCTGTGGCTCAATCGGTAAAAGCACGTCAGGCTATATGACTGTTCCGTATAGGATACAGATTCGATTTTCTATGAAAATTTCTCGGACATTCAGGTCGGTAAATGTCATTAATATTGTTTATTATAAGCAGAACATTTACGTAAATATTTGTATCTATAAAAAGAACGTAATAAACATAAAAAACGTTTTTAAATAATTGTCGGACTTTTTCCATTTCATAATATGTGATACATATATATATATATATATATATATATAGATAGATAGATATACACTATATATATAAGATAGAGAGTGAGAGAGAGTGTGCGCGCGTGTGTGTATGTGTGTAGTCATATATCTGTATTTGATTATTTGTGAGCAGACATATATATACTGTACCGCGCGAAAGTGTTTAGCAGCTACTTTTTAAAATCATTTCACGCCCAAGTCAATAAAGCCACTAAGATGCAAGTGGTTACTGAGTTTTCTGGAATATGAAAAATACCAGCCAAGAGAAAGAACAATTAAAGAACAAGAATTAGAAGACAGAATTTAATGATTGACGTTGCACGAAATGGTTTGAAAATCAATGTTGACTTGGAAGCAATAAAGCAGAAGAGATTTCCAAAAGCGACAAGTGAGGGAGAAGAAACTGTTAGCATAGAACTTATGGTTTCAGCTAGCTATTTCAAGTGTAAAATGATGAGACCTTGTCGTCAATCTTCACTTAAATTCTAGGTATCATAGAGGAAAGTTCATCTGAATAATTACCATGAAAGTATTTACAGAAAAAGCACAGGGAAGCTAGATTTACGGTGGTTTGCAAGTGACTGAAGTCGGAATAACAAGTGTGAACCAATAATATTATGGATTCTTTTTTGGATTTTATCAAGAATATCTAAATAAAGCAAGAACACTAGACAAGACGTGGCAGCAATAGCCAACGCGAGGAGGAATAGCAGACTTATAAATATGCAAGATACATTTTGGCGGCAAAAATTGTCTAGTACGACACGATGGAGAAATTTTTTTAGCAGCAGACCTAGCAATCGGTTCAATATAATATATTGTAAGTTTTTAATAATTGTCAGCTTATAAGTGGATGTCTATATTTCTGAGATGAGGTATTATGTACACTATTTACATTATTCGGACTATTGTCCTCATCTTTGTCGCCATATTTATTACAACGTTTCGGCCTTTCAGTATCTGTCTATATTTCTGAGATGAGGTATTATGTACACTATTTACATTATTCAGACTATTGTCCTCATCTTTGTCGCCATATTTATTACAACGCTTCGGTCTTTCAATATCTGTCTATATTTCTGAGATGAGATATTACGTACACTATTTACACTTTTCGGACTATTGTCCTCACTTTGTCGCCATATTTATTACAACGTTTCGGCCGTTGTACGCTCCGGCCTTCTTCAGGTGGTTGGAATGTCGAACTTAACCCTCTATTTCGCTCACTGGGGTAGACTGTTCTAGTTCCACATGCCATGTTTTAATGGATGTCAGTTATCAGTTATCTCCTGTTAATTTCCCTCTGAAAGTTCTCCACTGCCTTAACCAGGTATTGAACTCACGCTCCTTGAGTCCTGTCACTGGATCTAACTAACGCTTTTATCCACTGTGCCATGTGTCCTTGAGTCTACTTCAGCGAGCGAAATAAAGGGTTCAGTTCGACATTCTAACCACCGGAAAAAGGCCCGAGTGTACAACGGTCGAAACGTTGTAATAAATATGGCGACAAAGATGAAGACAATAGTCCGAATAATTATAAGTGGATGTTTGGCATCGTGTTTTTTACATATGAAACATTGGCCCAGTTGGAGTCATTTACGTACCTAATTATAATATTCTATAACAGAAGTTCTGAATAAAGTGGGGGTGGAGATGCGAGATGACGTCCCTATACCCCCACCCACCGAAAATGGCCGTGTAAAAGGTTTCGGCCATCTCACCATTTTGCTGTTTTCTATTTTGTCACTCACCTTGGGGAGTTGTTTAGCAATGTCTCCACCCACAAAGACGGCCTCCAGGTAAACCCACAAGTTCTGAACTGTCAGCCAGTTGTCGATGATCTCTGATGAATTGGATAAGTTATTCACCCACTCTTGAATGGACTTCTTGAAAGGGGCATTGTATCTAAAAAGGAAGTATATATATATATATTTATAAAAAAAATTTAAAAAATGGGGCGATTATGAATATATACAGTTAATGACGAAATTATTCGTACACCCATCAATTTGAATATCTTTATACATTTCTCAGAATCTAATGCCCGTATGATGCCAAGTTTTTTTATATGCTAATAAGCAAAAAGAAAGAAAATATAAAACACGATTTTCAGAAGAATAATTTAAATATAATAAATTTGACAGGCGAATTATGAAAAATAGGAAAAGACAAAATTATTCGTACAGTAGAAAATATCGCTTTAAATTGACTGATTCGTCGGAGTATAAGTAATTTACATAATTATTCAATCGATGAAGCCTACTAGACTATTTATTCAGTAGAATATTTGGTAATTCCAGCAAAGAACATAACGTGGCGCATAGAGTGTCGCCATTTCTATTCTTACCTTAACAAATGGTGAAGACAAAGGAGCTTAACATTAACTTGAGACAGAGAATTGCTAACTTCCACAAGACGGAAAATAGTATACAACGCTACTTCGAACAGGTTAGCTATTCCTAGATATACGGTACAGATCGTTATAAAAAAGTTTAGCCAGTTTGGCACGTCAGAGAATTTGCCTGGACATGGAAGAAAACCAAATTGTCGCCGAAAACTCCACAAAAACTATTTCGCGAGGTTAATATAAACCCAAGTGTTGTTTTGAAAGACATCGCCAAAAGTTTGGATATGATGGGTATCAGCGAAAGTATTCACACAATACAACGTTGTTTAAATAGAAATGGGTTGTATTGGAAACCGACCACGACGAACCCATCTTCACAAACCATGTCACATTGTTGCTCGTTTTAATTTTGAGAAAAACGTGTTTAGACAAAGAAAATTGCTTTTTGGAACTAGCACTATGGAGTGATGAAATAAAAATTGAGCTTTCTGGGCGTAATGATGTACAGACGATTTGGTGCAAGAAAGGCGAGGCTTTCTTCCCAAAGAACACAGTGGCAGCATTAAAACATGTAGGCGGCTCGATGGTTACTTTGCAGTTGTTTTAGTTCAAGGCGGACTGGACAAATACTTGCAATAAGAGGAATAATGAAATCTGCAGACTATATCAAAATTATGGATGAAAATCTACAACTAACAGCGCAAAATCTTCACCTAAGCCGGTGATATGCTTTCCAGCAAATATAATGATCTCAAACATACGCCTAAATCAGTGACTGCGTGGCGTCAGAAAAAGAAAAGAAAATAACAGTTATGCCATGGCCTACAATGAGTCCTGACTTGAATCCTATTGAAAATCTATGGCAAGAATTATAAATTCGAATAAATCGTCGATTGCTAAAATACCTTCAGGAATTAGAACGTGTAACCATTGAAGAATGGAAGACAATCCCAGAAAAGACTTATTCAAATCTCACCAAAAACTTTAGAAAACGATTGCAGCAACTTATAAAGATGAGAGCTGCTGCCATTGACTATTAATATTGTGAAAATTATTCAATTTTATTGTATTTAACTTATTGTTCTGAAAACAGAGTTTTATATTCCTTTTTTTTGTTTTATTTTCTTTTTTAGCCAGATTTTTGTTTGGCCTTAAACTATTTGAGAAAATTATTTCGATTTAAAGAAATAGTTAGTTGGACCCTAAGAAGCCATAAAAAACAATATTTTATTGAGTCAAAAATAATTTCCGTTTTTATCATCTTCATTCTTTATTCAAAGCATCAAGTACACCGTTGTGCAAATGGGTGTATAAATAGTTTCGTCGTTCACTATATATATTGATTTAAACACTTATATTTAGTTAATGCTAGTGTAAAATTAGTTCAGTAAAATAGTGCCTGAAGTTTAATAGGCATAAACTTATAAAATACCTTAGCAAATTACTCGTCTCCTCCACGTTTAATTCTGTAGTAAATGTCAATAACAAAAATGAACGCAATTATACACACGCTGATGAGTCCCAAATCGGACGAAACGGTCGTCTAGTGCCTTCTGAAATCTGTTGAAGATTCTTCTAGACTCGATAAAATACTAGATTGATTATTCTAATTCCATAAAATTCTGACTTGTATATTCTTGCTTGGCCCAGCTAATGCTCTGCAATGGAGTGGCTGAGGAGAAATGAAAGACGTTGCTTTTGGGGCACAGCCCCTTGGGTTATGAATATTTGGATGCGTATCAACACGGAATCTGTGAGTAGCGGCACTATATCGAGTCTATTCAGTTTCTACTTTATCGCCGAGGCCCGTTGGTATGGTACTTTCGTTGTATGAAAACGGACCGGGGTTCGATTCTTGGTAGTGGATGCACACTGCCGATGAATCCCAAATAGGCTGAAACGGCCGTTCAGTGCTTTTTGCATTCTGTTGAGGATTCTTCTAAACTGGATGAGTTACTATATATATATATATATATATATATATATATATATATATATTGATTGCGTAACTCGGAGTTTCATAGGTTTTGCATTCTTCAGGTGCATTTTTTTCGGTTAACGCCGCTTCTATAATATTTCTGTTTATTACGTGATATTTAATGTATTTATCCACTTGTCTATATATATATATATATATATATATATATATATATATATATGTGTGTGTGTGTGTGTGTGTGTGTATGTGTGTGTGTGTGTGTGTGCGTGTGTGCGTTTGTGTGTGTGTGTTATAAAATAAAGAACATGTAGGAAATGTCTTAATCCAACGTTTCACTTTTATTAAAGCTTAGTCAGAGATCTAAATAGAAATGAAAAAAGCAGAGACACAGAGTACTTGTTTCTGTTTATATATATATATATATATATATATATATATATGTATATATATATTGTGCGTGTATTTAGGCAGTATTTTTTAAGAATTTACATAAAATAAATAGACAACACTTGTCTATATTATTTAATGAAACATGTATATACATTTAATGAAGCATATATATATATATATATATATATATATATATATATATATATATATATATATTTAAAGAAAACATTCATGTTTAAAATTCACTTTGTCAACGCTATTATATACGGATAATATTAGACACGAAAGATACCATATTACGGTGTTTCATGTAAAAAAGCAAGAGTAACATAAACAGTATATATTTCTCTCTTATGTACTTCACGGTAAGAAGATGTTCGAGTGGAACTTACTTCTCACCAATGGAACACGGAGGGCAAATGTGGGTTCACTCAAACAGTTTCTTTCCGCGAACCACTGCTCTGTGGAATCGACTCCCAAGATGTTATTTCCCCGATCTCTACCATCTTAACCTGATGAAGTCTCGGATTAACCGTTATTTTCCCCTCCTATCCGTATAAACTGTCTCTTAATGTAAGCCTCTACCTCGAATGGAACCTACTGTAAAAATAAAAAAACATTTGCCAGAAATAGACATCTTTCATTGCGTAGGCGATCATGGCCCTCCACCTCCTCCTGTCCCTTGTAGCTCTTAGTAAGTTTTGTCTTTTTGTTATTTCTCCCAAACCCTGTTCTGCCATCCACTTTCTCAAGCCCATTAAGTAAATTGCGTGTCGCTTTCCCCAGTCACTTTTCCTTCTATCAGATTTTCCAAGCTTTCCTTCCTCATTGCGAGTCCCAGATGTTAAGAATAAGTTTCCTCTTTGTTTCCATTGTCTACAAAGCCTCGTCCTTGCTCACATGTTCAGTCTATGGTAACATCAGCATCTTTCTGTAGAATTTTCAGCTGCCTCTTCCTGATGTTAAGAATAAGTTTCCTCTTGTTTCCATTCTCTCCAAAGCCTTGTTTGGTCTATGGTATCCTCAGCATCTTTCTGTAGAAATTTAAGCTGCCTCTTCCTGATGTTAAGAATAAGTTTCCTCTTGTTTCCATTCTCTCCAAAGCCTTGTTTGGTTTATGGTATCCTCAGCATCTTTCTGTAGAATTTTCAGCTGCCTCTTCCTAATGTTATGAATACGTTTCCGCTTTGATTCCATTCTCTCCAAAGCCTTGTTTGGTCTATGGTATCCTCAGCATCTTTCTGTAGAAATTTCAGCTGCCTCTTCCTGATGTTAAGAATAAGTTTCCTTTTGTTTCCATTCTCTCCAAAGCCTTGTTTGGTCTATGGTATCCTCAGCATCTTTCTGTAGAAATTTCAGCTGCCTCTTCCTGATGTTAAGAATAAGTTTCCTCTTGTTTCCATTCTCTCCAAAGCCTTGTTTGGTTTATGGTATCCTCAGCATCTTTCTGTAGAATTTTCAGCTGCCTCTTCCTAATGTTATGAATACGTTTCCGCTTTGATTCCATTCTCTCCAAAGCCTTGTTTGGTCTATGGTATCCTCAGCATCTTTCTGTAGAAATTTCAGCTGCCTCTTCCTGATGTTAAGAATAAGTTTCCTCTTGTTTCCATTCTCTCCAAAGCCTTGTTTGGTCTATGGTATCCTCAGCATCTTTCTGTAGAAATTTCAGCTGCCTCTTCCTGATGTTAAGAATAAGTTTCCTCTTGTTTCCATTCTCTCCAAAGCCTTGTTTGGTTTATGGTATCCTCAGCATCTTTCAGTAGAATTTTCAGCTGCCTCTTCCTAATGTTATGAATACGTTTCCGCTTTGATTCCATTCTCTCCAAAGCCTTGTTTGGTCTATGGTATCCTCAGCATCTTTCTGTAGAAATTTCAGCTGCCTCTTCCTGATGTTAAGAATAAGTTTCCTCTTGTTTCCATTCTCTCCAAAGCCTTGTTTGGTTTATGGTATCCTCAGCATCTTTCTGTAGAATTTTCAGCTGCCTCTTCCTAATGTTATGAATACGTTTCCGCTTTGATTCCATTCTCTCCAAAGCCTTGTTTGGTCTATGGTATCCTCAGCATCTTTCTGTAGAAATTTCAGCTGCCTCTTCCTGATGTTAAGAATAAGTTTCCGCTTTGATTCCATTCTCTCCAAAACCTTGTCATTACTCACATTTTCAGCCCATGCTATCCTCAGCATCCTTCTGCCGAATTACACTTCTATTGCTTCAAGCTTTCGCTGTCATACAGTGAAACTTGCCTGTCTCGTAATACTCAGCCTAGATTTTGGAATGCGTCTTTGGCCACGCTAATACGTCTTCGGATTTAATCTCTGTACCTGCTTGATTTTAATGCCCCCGGCCTGTAGTGTCTTCATTCATGAAACCACTAGATGAGTTTGCTAGTGTTAATGTATCGTTGAAATAAAAAGTTTTATTTGTTTTAATTTTCTTCCTTTTTTTGCTGTCCTTTTCACTTTTCTATTAAAGCATTTTTCCCTTACTTAGTGCCATGAAATGATAGAAAAACTTTATGATCACTGTGAATAACACCAGTCATACAATGTTTTAAATCTTTTTTGAATTTTCCATTCATCAGAATACCAAATTTGAGAATGGCTCGCCGACACATTTCTCTTTATTGCAAATTACTCTTCCGTTTCACGTTGGAATCATTGTAATCTTGCATGTGTCGCGTCCCTTAACGACTTGAGCGATATTGTCTCTGCAAATATGACCCATAGTGTTTTTTTCTCTTTGTTAAGGCACTCACTTCCCGTATCGCTATACCTTCAAACAAAGCAGTTAATCAGGCGACTCGTTAACTACCTCTACAACTCTTGCCCTCAGTATGCTTGAAAAGCCTAATCCTCAGCCTAGATTTTACAAGTCCTCTTTCCACATTCTGGGTATAAGTGTTCTTTTTCTTGCCATTTCCATAAACACCTCCTCGTTTGCTTACTCGCTCCGCTCATGGAAATTCTCAGTATCCTTCTGTAGAACCACAATTCTGTTACCTCTAGTTTTCCCTTTATCTATGGAGAGACTGTACAGCATTCACTACAATATAAGAGTATAAGGAATATCACATAACAATCCAGTATTCTTTTCTTTGACATTGTATTCAAACTAGATTTCGCGTCATCTGTTGTCCTAATTTATCATAACATTTCGACAGCTATGCGCTTCGGCCGTTTTTTGAAGTGAAACAGTTTCAAATAAAAAATATTTCAGTATTATCCATCTGGAATTTATCTGTATGTCTCTGTTGGGGCGCACCCACCTTCTCATCAGAATGGACTGATCTCTCTACTACTAATAGGACAGTTCTATAGAGTTCTTGTGGAGATCAGGTGACTATCACACTTCCGTCTCTCTACCGGAAGATACAGTTGGACTTTATATTCTTTCTTATTGTGACTGATGAACCTGCGTTCGTCTGACTACTAATCTCTCTGTTGTAAATACCTCTTCGAATATACCAGGATTTTTCCCTACGTATGTGTTTGTCCTTATTTCAATACAGTCACGGGGAAAAATTCAACATCTCAACAGTCTATGTCTCTATTTCACCCTCGCTTCCGCTCTCATTCTCTCTCCCTCTTCATATATATATATATATATAGAGAGAGAGAGAGAGAGACACCTAGTGAGCCAGACAAACCTACCTAGGTTTCACCTAAACGGATCGTCAGGGAAAGCGAAACGAGTCTCGTTATCTGTATTTGTATGTATAAAGCTCTAGGTTATTCTATTGAGCACTGTTTTAAATCGACTAATATGGAACGTGTAGACATAGGTTATTCACTTAAAAACATACCTATACCTGACCGTCACTCATAAGAGTTATGTTTACTAAGAAAAATAGAAAAATTTATAAACATGAGGTGCGAGCATATTTTTGTCTAAATAATAAACCTAATTGTAAAACCAACGAGAGCAATGGATTTAAGACCAATGCCCATCCCGCGTATGTTAAGGAACTCAACAACTTCGAATCGGAGTTAATCGGCATTATTAAAAAATTAAAATATAGGAAGATAAAGAATAATAACGTGCAACAACAAATTACTAAGAATATAAAAGATATAAAGGAAGACAAGAACATCTACGTAAAAGCTGATAAATCTAAATTCTTGTATAAAATGAGCCCCAATAATTACAAAAAAATATTACATAAAGAGGTAATAAAACATTATATAAAAGCTCCAAATGACATAGAGTCTAAAATTAACGATGAGGCTAGTATTTTAATTAATAAATTTGAATTAGGTAATCGGGTTGAGAAAATAAACCTAAACACTTGCTTTATCACCATAAAAGATCATAAAAGTAATTTTATTAATAACCCTGAATATAGACTTATAAACCCTACCAAGACAGAATTAGGTAAAATAAGTAAAATAATTCTGCAGGATATATGTAAATTCCTTAGGACTTTCCTTAATATTAACCAATGGCAATCTACTAAGGATTGCATTAAATGGTTTGAAAGTTACAACAAAAATAAAAAATGCTCATTCATTAGGTATGATATTAAGGAATATTATCCGTCTATTTCAGAGAAAACCTTAAATGAAGCCCTCAGCTTAGCCAAAGAATACATGCAAATTTCTGATGATAAAATAAATATAATTAAACATTGTAGAAAAACATTGCTATTCCATGATAATACTTTATGGATAAAAAAAGATAATATTAACGGTTTTGACAACCCTATGGGAGCGTATGATGGAGCAGAGGTGTGCGAGATAGTAGGGTGCCTGCTACTCCATAGGCTTAATGAATATATAGATTTTAATAATCATGGGTTGTACCGCTACGACGGTTTAATCATAGTGGACAATAGTAACCCACCAAAAAGTGACAATATCCGTAAAAAACTGCACTGGTTTTTTAAAAAATTCGGATTCAATCTCGATATAGAAACTAATTTGAAAATCACCAACTATCTAGATATTACGTTGAATTTACAAAATAGCACAATATCCCCGTATAAAAAAGAAAACCAAGAACCCCAATATTTAAACATAAAATCTAACCACCCAGCCCATATCATAAGGCATATTCCAAAAAATATTGGGTTTAGACTTTCTACTAATTCCTCCAATAGGGACATTTTTGTGGCCAATAAATTAAGTTATGAGGAAGCCCTATTTAAGAGTGGACATAAAAATAAATTAGTATATATTAATACAAATAACCACAACAGTACTCAGAATAAACGTAATAATAGGCAAAGAAAGATTTTGTGGTTCAACCCTCCTTTTAATTTAGCGGTAAAAACAAAAATTGGCAAAATATTTTTTGATTTATTAGAGCAACATTTCCCAAAAAAAACTGAGTTACATAAAATATTCAATAAAAACAATGTAAAACTTAGTTATTGTTGTATGCCGAACGTAGGGACTATAATAAATGGATTGAATAAGAAAAAAACTAGGAATAATCCACACAGTAATCCTCCTACTTGTAATTGTAGAAACAAAAACATCTTCCCATTACAAGGAAAATGTCAGCAAGAATGCGTGGTTTATCAAGTGAAAATTTACAAAGATAGCGAGGATACTAACCCTAAAATATACATAGGTGCTACTCAGGATAAATTTAAAAAAAGATATTATAACCACACGAGTAGTTTTAAAAACGAAAAAATTAAACATAGCACCACGCTATCAACGTATGTATGGAAAACCAAACAAGAAGATAATATAGACCCCATCCTTAAATGGGAAATATTAAAAAAATGCCCCAAATATAAAGCAGGCCATAAATTTTGTAAATTATGTGCAGAGGAGAAATTAGCCATAGATTTATATGATCAACCTAAACAGCTATTAAACTCCAAAACTGAAATCCTTAACGTATGTAGGCATAAAAAATCTTGGCTACTAAATTAGACGTTTTCCCGTTTATTTGTCATTCCACCATAATGTCCTTTTTTTTGTTCACTCCCTCCCCTATTTTTGTTGAATAAATATTTACCCCCACACACCCACTTAGGTGTTGTGTTTGTGTTTTTTTGGTCACGTGGTATAATTTTAGCTATCGCCTATAAATATGCGTTTCTCTTTGCCTCGTTAGCCACGCTTTCCCTGACGATCCGTTTAGGTGAAACCTAGGTAGGTTTGTCTGGCTCACTAGGTGTATCTAGGTCTGCTCTACGGTTATATTGAGCTCTTTTGTTAGTTAGTTGTTTACTCATATCGGGGTTTTTTCTTTGGGCTTCAGACCGGCATCTGTGCGATTTGTTTCGGCAGAAGTTCATGTTTGTAGCTCTGTCTTTTTTAAAACCTTTTTTTCCCTTGAGATTGATTTGATTATTGGCAAATCAAAAATTCGAGGTTTTTTCGAAACGAGTCTAGTTATCTATATTTGTATATATATATATATATATATATATATATATATATATATATATATATATATATATATATAATGTGTGTGTGTGTATGTATTGAGACATTTTTTATGTTTATACGTTCTTTTTATAGATACAAATATTTAAGTAAATGCTCTGTTTATAACAAACAGTATTAACGAAATTTACTGGCCTGAATGTCCGAGAAATTTTCATAGAAAATATGCGTCCTCCGACAGCAAACGAACCTGTATCCTATACGGAATCGTCATATAGCCTGACGTGCTTTACCGATTGAGCCACAGAGGAGAGTTTCGGTTAGCAAAGTTGATTTTACTGTTTTTAAACTACAATTTTCTTTCATTTTCTCTCGTACATTCATATCTGCTCGATGCGTATCCAAAATGCAAACAAATGATGTCACACATTATGAAATAGAAGATGTGGTTGAAGCTAATGGCAATTTTATTGAATAAATTTAGTTTTTAGTATTTCAAGGTATTTTTGTGCAATTTTGGTAAATATTTCTGTTAAAATGAAATGTCAGTGTTATGTTCATTTTTGCGTCATTTAGACGACAATTTAACCACCGTACCCTGTACGTCAGTAGAATCAAATCTTTGTCGCTTCATCTGTGAGGAGATTGTCCTACTTTCGCCGCCATATAGGATATTTTTCTGCAGCTTTTCTTTGTTTTTGGGGAATTTTTCCAATCTATTAATACTTTGCTTAGTTTCTGAATGAAAACTTTGTTTATTTCAATACACCTTCGTCTTCCCGTGTTGTCCCCCTGGCCATCGTGTTTTTACCCAGACAGTTAAATTTTTGCCCTTACTTGATTCTAACGACCCCGAGACATAAATCACTCCATGTACTGCCTCCTTTATTGACAACTATGTTTTCTCTCTTCTTACAGTTAATAGTCCTTTCTTCTCATTTTCCTTTACTATCTTGTAATATTAGGTTGGTGCAAAAATAATATCGTTTTTTGACGTACTTTTATTTTTGCACCAACCTAATATAATGCTACTAGCCTATCTATTAAGATTAGCCCACCATTAATAAATCCTGGTATGGCCTTTTTAATTCTCTTAGTTTTGTCTTGCCGTATTAGCTAAATATACCCGGTGAGATAACGTATATCTGTCTTATTCCTGTTTCTATTTTTGTGCATTTACTGAACTTGTCGCCTGTTACTTCTTCTAAGTACCGTGTCCCTTCAAATTTACGGGACTTGCAGGAAATATCAGATTTTTCAAGACATTTTCTTGCTAGGCAAGCACTCTAGGACGGTATACGCGTCTTTAGGTAAGTTATATACGGCAAGGTATTACTAGGGTCTTACCTGTTGCTCATGAGAGCGCTTAGAATAATAAGCGAGTCTTCCATCAAACTGACGATTTTTTCTGTCTTCTTACAATTAAAAGTCCTTTCTTCTCACTTTCCTTTACTGTCTTTGAATATAATGCTACCTGCCTATCTATTAAGATTAGCCCGCCAATAATAACTCCTGTTATGGCCTTTGTAATTCTCTTAGTTTCGTCTTGCCGTATTAGCTAAATATACCCGGCGAGAAAACGTGTATCTGTCTTATTCCTGTTTCTATTTTAGAGATTTTACTGAACTTGTCGTCTGTTGCTTCTATGTACCGTGTTCCTTCAAACTTATGAGACTTCCTTGGAACATGAGATTTTTCAAGACAATGTCTTGCTAGGCAAGCACTCTAGGACAGTGTGTGCATCTTTAGGTAAGTTATATAAGGCAAGGTATGACTAGGGTCTTACCTGTTGCTCATGAGAGCGCTTAGAATCATAAGCGAGTCTTCCATCAAACTGACGATTTCGCTTGTTGAATCTCCACGAAGCAGCTGCTCTCCACGATTCTTGAACGTAGCAAAAGTGAATTGCTTGTTGTCCCATTCTTCGGTGACTTGCTTCAGCTTAGCTTCAATGTCTTTTTCTTTATCGGCCGAGATACAGATGTCCTTAAAATACAAAAGAAACACTGATAATAAAATAAAAACCTTACATTCGCCTTGATAAAATCCCTCAGTGGACGAAATGCGTCGGCTAAGTTCTCCTTTTGATTTATTCATATTCTCCCTTTACGGATATACTTGATCTGAAAATTTTAAGCACTGTTAGTAGATACATAAGCATGTCTAAATATCTAATCAGTAAATTCCGATACCACAGGAACCTTATATGGCTTGTAGCAACATCTCTATTCTATCGATTACAAAAATCACCGAGAGCCATGAAAACTGTCGGGGTTTCTATTTTTCTCTGTTTTATTTTATCTGTAAACGACGAGTGTAGGCACTTATCAGGGTTTTATGATATTGTCATGGGTCCTTATTTATAACTACAGAATTAACTCTTCCTAACACTATGTATACTACGCCTTTCAAGAGAGGGCGAATCGAGCCGAGCTTTTCGGCTTGACGGTCGAACTCTCTGCCTCTGAGCAGAGAGGAACCCGTTCGGGGAGGTTGACCAACCCGATCCCGTTTATACGGGTTCTACGGGCATTTTTTTGCCGAGCCTACGGGCTCGGGAAACCCACGTTAAACTCGGCCTTGTGCCACATGCAACCCTCGTGGGGGGGGGGCTAGATACCGAATCGTGACGAGCCGATAGTAGTTCACTCCAAACCAGACTGACAGTCATACTAACACCTTCCACGTCTTGTAATATTATTACGTATAATATACCTTCGTTATTTCTACTCTTGTGTTCGTGTTGTTCTTCCTCGGTCCTAACCTAGACCATAACAGATATAAAATAGTTCTTTTTTTATTTTTAACTATTTTGAGGTGAATATTTTCATCTTTTCTATAACAATATTTTAAGAGTTATCTAGTCTTCGTGAATTCGGAAAGAATAATTGATATAGCAAACCTACGGACGATATTGGGTATGTCCCCATACTCCCATAAATACAGTAGTAAATACTGTATGTTGGTCTGCAGTTGGAGATTCGTCTCCAGCTGTGCTGGCCAAACTCTCTGCCTCCGAGCAGAGAGAATCCACAGACGAGGCTATGTCGAAGGGCAGAGTCTCGTCTCGGAAAACAGCTACCCGACCCCGTTTTGTAAGGGGTCTACGGAGAAATTTTGGCCGAGCCTAAGGACTCGGATACTACACATTAAATATAGCATACCTTACAACTATTTTTATATTTATATTTTATCATATATATATATATATATATATATATATATATATATATATGTGTGTGTGTGTGTGTGTGTGTGTGTGTGTGTGTGTGGCATAACGAACAATTTTAGGTGAAAGAAGTGGACAAAGTTTTCTTGTGACACGTTTCATCCGATGATATCCTAACAGATGAAACGCGTCACATGGCATTTGGCTCTTTGACATATATACACACACACACACACACACACACACATATATATATATATATATATATATATATATATATATGTGTGTGTGTGTGTGTGTGTGTGTGTGTGTGTTCATCGCAGTTACAATACGTTTGTCTTTGTAATTTACTCCTGAAGATGATCTTAAAAAAAGGTCAAAATTACTTGTGTTAAAAAAAATCTACTATTCCTTGATGAATTTTATCTCAACATCAAGAAATCGATGAGACAACTTGAAAGGATCAGTATAAAAATAAGTAAACACAATATGCCTATAGTATTCAATGAAACATGTGTTAAAATAGATAGATAGATAGATAGATAGATAGATAGATAGATAGATAGATAGATAGATAGATAATGGACAGAGTGAGATAGATATGAACTGATTGAGATAGATAGATAGATAGATAGATAGATAGATAGATAGATAGATAGATAGATAGATAGATAGATAGATAGATAATGGACAGAGTGAGATAGATATGAACTGATTGAGATAGATAGATAGATAGATAGATAGATAGATAGATAGATAGATAGATAGATAGATAGTGAGAGAGATTCGCTGCTTATGCAAAGATTTAGCATTCATTGACTGAGTAGTATGGACAGACTGAGATAGATATGAGCAGACAGATATGGACAGACTGATAAAGATATGGACACACTGAGATAGATAGATAGATAGATAGATTATTTATTCAAAAATTATAACACAAACATGTTATAATATCACTACAAAAATAGCCATTTTGTTTCAACACTTCTGGTGTCTTATCAAGTGACCGTGATGAATGTAGAATAAAGAGTTTTAAAAGGTTCAAATCAACCAAACATCCCTCAATAGAGGAAACGCTGTTACATAAGCTACAATGACCAATCAAAATACAAGTATATGAGAATTTAAAAAACTTGACACAGAATCTTGGTTATATATTATCAACGTCCGAAGTTTTTTGAATTATCATTATTGTCATTATTACTATAATTATTATTATTTTTATATTAATATTAATGATAAAGTTGTTATCATTTTTTAAACAATAAAACTAATTATAAATTAAAAAATGTATTCAAAAAATGATGTCCCCAAGGGTGTGCGACCTTACATGGTGTGTGACCTTAAAGGGTGTGTGACTCCCAAGCTATAGCTTATGTAGCTCATAGGGAAAATCCAGCACTGTAACTTTGTCAAATCTGGTCGATTTGCTTGAAAAAGACATGAACAGATTTAGCAAAGCAAATAAACGATGGAAATTCACGCGATTTTAGAGTGACATCTCACACGTGACAAAATGTCCTCCTCTTATTTACATCTAAAGCAAATAATACGACGCAAATGAGGTCTGCTTGAAGAGGTAGCACGCAAACAACGGAAAAAAGTTTAGAAAGTTGAGAGCTTACTTCAATGTCTTCTTTGTACTTGAGTATTGGTGCCTCCAGGATGTTTTTCAAGAGAAAGTTGTCGCCTTCGACATCAAATGTATGTCCGGTAACTTCCGTCATTCTCCGCCAATGACGATTTTTCATCGCTTTATTGCTCATGAGTTGTAGTAATGGGACAATCTCATTGAAATCGTCAATCTTTTTCTTCAAGTCTGCATAAGCCTGCCAGTCCCTCAGAGCCCGCGGCAGCTTACGGCATCTGAAAATAACCCAGAATCATTGAGTCAGTTTTTTTGTTTTTAGTGTGTACCATATTGCAGAAATAATATTTATTAAAATAAAGATATGTAAACTTTCTAAACCTTTGTGGTTGTAAATAAAGTTTACTAAGATAGCTTTAATAATTTTAATAATTATTTTAAGACTTAATGTCATAAAGTGTGTTCCAATAACTTGGACCGATTTTAAATGTGAATTAAGTTGAAGTGTCTAATGATTTTTTTCTTTTTCTTTCAGATTAAACAACTTAAGTATTTGGCAATTTCAACCATGAAAGGATTAACAATCAAACAACGTGTTAAAGTTATCGAAGCCTATTACGAAAATGGACGTTCAAACAGAAATGCATTTCGCGCACTTTGCGATATTTTTGGTCAGCAAAATCGACCAACCGAGAGTGCAATTGGAAACGATATAACGTTGTTGTGGAGAGGTTCAATTCCTACGCGCGATGACGAATAAAGGTGTCTGGTTTTTCGGCTACATTCTCGTACTCTGCAGCAATTTCTTCAGCTGAACGGCGTAAACGAGCACGCAGCGGTGTTTTGCACGACTGCCACCGACCTAGTTTGTTTGAATTTACAAACAATTTTTCAGTTTTTTCTCAATTGCACTCTTGAAACTTTAACACGGGCGACAGAATCCACCAACGATTGCCAAGAGACTCAAGTATACGACGAATACTTACCTGGAGAGTCTCTTATGAGTAAGTATTTACTCTGTCCCTCAACTATGACGAGATGTGACACAAGGTCTATTTTTAGGTGGGGACCCGAGCGCGTACACTCGGGACAGGTACAAAAATTCCCCTCAGCTTCCGCAACCGAGCACCGATCCCTCCCTCTGGTGCAATGGAAGGGTACGGCCTGGGGCAGCTGTTCCGCAGGGCTGGGCAGCCCTCAGTATAATTTTCTCAGTTGCCCCTCTGTCCTTTGACAGAGAAGTCCCTGAGCGCATTCAGAGGACAGAGACGCAACTAAGAGATCATGTCAACGTGATCTTACTCAAAAAGAGTAATTCGCACTCTTATAAGTAGAGTCAATATGTATCTGCCCTTATAATTTATAAACATGGGCAATGTTTATCTACATAGTCAAATATACTAAACAACAGATTTTGACATAATATGACCAAAAGAAACACTCGGGCCGATAAAAATCGACAGCCCAGTAAGTAAGTTTCGAGAGGAGAAGTGAAGCCCTTATTTTAAACCTTCTACTGCCTTTCAGTCATATCCTCACACGGTAAAAGCTATAAAAGTAAATCCAGACAGAAAACCCGGAATAGAAATCCGAAGGTGGTTGGTTGTCAACACTGATAACGTTCCTGCAACTTCAACAGCCAAGCCGTCCACATATGTAATGCTCTGTATTCCACTGGATCTTGTCAGTACGGCTGAGAGCCGGGAGCATATGGTTTGGGTAACACCCGGCCTCCATATAACATCAACAATCTAGAGAAGGAAGACTGAATTTAGACCATCTGCTGCCTCTTTAAACTACTGAGAGGAGGCATAGGGCATCCTCAAAATCCCCGGTGAAAAAAGGAACCATTGCACTATTTTTCCTTGAATGACACCATGAACAACAATTGTAAGATGAAAGCGAATGGTGACCACTGCAGTACAAAATGCGTTAACTGAATGAATCAATGAATGATAACCGGACAAGTGCTGATATTATAGATGTTATAACAGATATTAAGTACTATTAAGTACCTGTACTGGATATGACGATAAACTACACCCGCGTCCTGGCTAAGACTATAAACTACATCCGCGTCTTGGGTAAGACGATAAACTACATCCGCGTCTTGGGTAAGACGATAAAACTACATCCGCGTCTTGGGTAAGACGATGAACTATGTCTGCGTCCTGGCTAAGTCGATAAACTACATCCGCATCTTGGGTAAGACAATAAACTACATCCGCGTCTTGGGTAAGACGATAAAACTACATGCGAGTCCTGGCTAAGACGATAAATACATTATCAGGAATACTTTTTAAAAATATACCAGCAATACAAACAGCTATACATTCTTTGAAAAAAATATTACCATCTATAGATTTCTTCAAGAAATAGATTTTTGAAGAAGAACATATTACCAGCAATAAAAATTTTGTCAGCATTAAATAACCCATTGAGGTTGATATGCCGTAAAACAAAACAAAACAAACCAAACCAAACCGATATAAATCTATTTCAAAATTTTATTGGCATTAAATGACCCACTGAGGTTGATATGCCATAAAACAAAACAGCCAAATCTACTAATTACTTCCAGGCCATCATCAGGTGTTCATTGATGAATAATACTGAATTAGAAAGGAATTTCTAAGAATGTTCTAATGTATTATTAGGTTGGTGCAAAAATAATATCGATTTTTGACGTATTTTTTTAAGTCAAAAACGATATTATTTTTGCACCAACCTAATAAATAGCTTTTCTTTAAATATATATATGGATTTTGTTTTTTAATCATTTCACCCGAAGCAAGGCAATAAAGCCACTAAGACACAATGTTATTGAGTGTGAAAGAATATAAGAAAAATAGTGTTTAGCCACTTTTTTTAATCATTTCACCCCAAATATGGCAACAAAATCACTAAGACGCAGGTGGTTACTAAGTGTTAGAGAATCTGAGAAAAAAAACATTATTAAGAAGAGAGAACAATAAAAAGACAGGAATTAACAAGACAGAAGAAAATGATTGACATTGCATTTAAATTTTTAAGATCAAAGTTGACTAGAATGCAAGAATCCGGAAAAGAATTCCATCAGCGAGAAATGGGGAAAAAGAAACTGTCAACATAGATTACGTCTAACCATTTCAAGTGGAAAAATGAGACCGAACCGCCAACCTAGTACTGCGCTTAAATTAATAAAGTCTAAAAATGTTCGACAAAATATTTTCTTGTTACTAATTTCCGCACTAGGAAGAAACGTTTTGAAAGTGAAATAAATTATTGACAATATTGATAAAGAATATTGCATCTCGAATAAAAATGGCTGTTCACCTGGTTTGGAAATCCTGTAGTTCTGTATTAATCCCGTCAATGTTGAGGTCTGCCCACAGGATGTCCTGATAACCGTTTACAGAATCAATGACGTTGTTGTAAAGTCCATAGAGTTTCTGCAATAGCTTCAACTCTTTACTGATCTGTAGCAGCTGTTGGTACTGTGTGACAGGCAGGCCAAACAGTTCTTCACCCTGCGTATATGTAACATACTTCCGGAACAGATTGTCGAAATTGTTCTGAAATAGGATTAATCGATCCGATGCGTCACGTGGATCGATACCTGATACCATCGGGCCAGACTGAAAGAGCAAGAAAAAAAGAACTTTAACCGAAAATGTAACAATGCAAGTACTACGACCCTTGCTGATTTAGGTGTACGGCCATTACGATCACTGAAGTGAAGCAACGTCGAGCCTGGTCCGTACCTAAATGGGTGACTGCTTGGGAATACTTGGCCTTGTATGTTTTGATGTGCGGGTGGTGCAATGGATAAAGGCTCGAAAATGGAAACCGAAGTGTTGAGTTCGAATTCCAGTCAGGTCCGTTATATTCATTTACGCACAAATACTCTTGGGGAAGGTATGAATCCATCATTTCTTCCCCAGCTATGGGTTAATCAGTAGCACTTGTATCAGCAAATCAATATTATCTCCAAACAAACTCTTACGATCTAAAAAATATTTTCTGGCTTTAAATAATCTGCAAAAGGTAAAATAAAATCGTAACAAACCGCAAGCTTAAAAAAAAAAATCAAACTTGCAATTATTTAAGTTTAAAATAACGCCTTCTTTTTTTTTCAAATATCTTACTATAATTATAAACCATAATTTCGTAAAACGAAACTTTAACTAAAACATGTTTGAAAATTTTCATCTGAAAAAAAAAAAAATATGAACTTTGAGAAAAATGGTAAAAGTATATAAAATGAAGAAGCCATTATTCAAAAAGTAGCACCAGCAAGTTATAGGTAAATAATGTCTGATAATATCTTCATGATAAAAACTAAATATTACTACTTACTAACACAAACCAAACCTACATGCTTGTACAAATTAATTGAAACAAAACGAATAATTCCGATATTATTTACTTCTTTTTCGTATTTTTCCAATGAAACATGACCCAATGCACATGTTAGTACTTCGTACGTCCATTCCACGGAGTCTTTCCTTGAAGATTGACCACAGATTCTCAATTAGATTTAAATCAGCAGAGTTTCCGAGCCAGTCAATAGTACACTGATTTGCTCACTGGTAACGCTTTCCAATGTCTTCGTGCAGCGTTACATATTTTCGTACGCTTCCTTGGAGTATCGTCCATTGCAAACAATGGCCGTAGGATAACTAATCGACAGTAGAGACAATAGTGTCTGGGTGTGATAAAAATTTGATGCAATCGCAGATGAGGCAATATTTTTCGAGGCCAAACAAATTTCCTCATACACCCGAAAAAGATTTATATTACTGCACACCACTGCAAATGACCTATTCTAAGGTTAAAATAGAAATCGATTACACTATGTCACTCCAGTGGGTCTAAAACTAACCGCATGGTGAAAGAAAGGAAACTTAAGCGGTTGTTTCAATTAATTTGCAAAAGGGTTTATATTTACCATTTTAAATCTATTGTATATTCCAACGTAAGAAGATAGAAAGCATAGTCGTCGGCAAAAAGAAAAGCCGAAAACGCGAAATACAAATTGGAGATCCCAAATCGAAACAAGTACAATAATTTAAATATCTAGGAATTGTTTTAATGAAGGACTGTAAGGGTGACACCGAAATCCGAAGACGCATTGAGATAGTGAAAGATGCCTTTCACAATTTCGCTAAAAACAAAGAAAAGATACCTAAATGTTATGCAATATCGGCCCTAACGATTGAAGACATTCTAGTCAAGAGAGAGTTCTACAGAAAGATGCTGAGAATATTATGAATGGAACATGGGATCAACGAAGAAGCTTTAGAGAAAACGGAACCACGCAGGACACTTATACTTAACATTAGAAACAGAGTTTCAATTTCTAGGATACATAATGAGGAAAGAAAGTTTAGAAAAATTGACACTCACTGGATATTATTGACGGTAAGAGAGACAGTGGAAAGCAGCGAATAACCTACCTAAGGAGCTTTTGTAAATGCTTGGCAGAACCGGGATTAGGAGAGATTACAAAACAGGAAATTGTGGAGAGCGATGATTAAACATGTCCTGAAGGGATATATACGTATACAGAACCAATGTCTACATTTTAGACTTTAGTATAAAACCGAACCTATGTCTTTTTTTCTTCTGTTTCAGCCTCAACTTGTGTCTACCTATCAATTAAATCACTGTGATTTTTTGTCTTATAAGATTAAAGTTCTCCACTGACAAAGATTACATGTGGAAAGATTATATTGAATCAATTTCTAGGTCTGCTGCTAGGAAGGTTGGTTCACTGTGTCATGCTAGACAATTTTTCTATGTTACATATTTATAAACCTGCCATTCGTCTTTGCTTTGAATATTTCTGCCATACCTGGTCTGGGGCTCCTGCTACATATTTAAAGATTCTTGAAAAAATCCAAAGAATCTGCAAATGCTATTGGTCCTGACCTGGCATCTCGGCTTCAGTTACTTCCATCCCACCTTCCGTAACTTAGATTCCCTGTGACTTTTCTATAAATATACTCATGGTAATTGTTGTGATGAACTTTCTTATATGGTATCTAGGCTTCATGAATTGAAGCGCAGTACTCGATTGGCGAAAAGGTCCCTTCATCATTTTATAGCAAGATGTTTCTTCTATGGCGCCTCTCGCTTGTGGAACTCTTGCTTCCCCATCAATTTTGATCTTCAAACATTTAAACGCCAGGTATATCACGCGTTGTTTTCCCTTGTCTCTCTTTCCCTCTATTCGACTATTGAGTATCAGATTCTTCAGGCTCTCCTTCCTCATTATGTGTCCCAGAAACTCCAGCTGCCACTTCCTGATGTTAAGTATAAGCTTCCTCCTTATTTGTAACCTCTCTAAGACCTTATCGTTGCTTACACGCTCGGTCCATGATACCCTTAGCATCCTTCTGTAGAACCACATCTCTGTCGCCTCGAGTCTCTTCTTCATCTTTGAGGAAATCGTCCAACATTTGGTGCCGTAAAGAAGAACAGATGTCATGTAACAGCTCAGTATTCTTTTCCACGTTCCTAAAGAAATCTTCCTGTCTCGCAATACACTGCCTAGCTTTTGGAATGTGTCCTTGGCCATTCGAATACGTCTGCAGATGCCAGTGTCATGGGTTAATAGCAAGACACACTGGGTTCTATAACCTTTGGTGGCAACGAGTCTGAGAAAAGGAAAACTCTGAATTCAAAGCTGCATGTAGTCCTGACGAAGCACACAGTATACAGCTAAGGAAATGAAGGTTTGCATTGGCTCCATGATCCCGACTACGATCGACTCCTTTTTAGGAATGTTTTCATTAAGACTTTCCTCGTAGAAATTTGAGTATCGCTATTTCCAGCGGGCGATTGAATAAGAAACTCTAAAAACCCACCCTGCAACGTACATTGTAGCGAACCAACGTCATTCCCTTCGTATTCCATTGATGAAATTTAACTTTCACTCGAGCAGTTTCTTTCCACGAACCGCTCTTTTGTGGAACCAACTCCCAAGATTATGCTCACTCGGTAACTACATTCTTAACCTGTTCATGTCTAAGATTAACCGTTATCTTCTCCACATATCCCTATAAACTGTGCCTCTTACTCTGTAACACTCTACCTCGAGTGGCTCCCGAGTTTTGTATAGAGTGAACATCATTGTTAAAAAAAATGTATATGTACTGCCCTCACGACCCTAATGGGTTACGGGACGAGAGATGTCGTAACATCAAAAGAGTAAACAAAACGACTTCTTTGAAAGAGATAGAAGGCGTAGAAAAAGTATCATTTTCATGATTATATTTTGGAAGTTTCATCTCGTATAATTCAATAAACAAGCGTAATTTTGTAAAAAGTTATTTACTACGTTTCAAAATGGTTTGGTGTAAAAAGAAATCTGTCGTCTGCTTCAGTGAAATGTAAAATTATGTGGCTACGTTTCAAAATGGCTTGGAGTATAACAAAAAAAAAACTGTCGTCTGCTCCATGAATTATGAAATTATGTAACTATAGAGAAGGATCTGATCGTAATGGAAACGTATCAGGGGTATAAAAGTCTTATAAATGTATTGAAGCCTATCGTAATTGTAAAAGCATTCAAAATTAATGAGATTTTAGACATTTTTGTTGTAAGGTTAATTTCAAAGGTGTATTTTTCGAATTCATTTCTTTTTATTGAAAAAAAAAGAAGAGTTATTTTCTCCAGAGTGGTTCCATTGTTTGTAAATTTGATCCATCTCATTCAGGACTGACAATGAGAAATAGTATTTTGTTACTGCTATCTGGGCTAGAACGATTGGTTTGACAAAAATCTCTTTTCTCAGTCAACCATAGTAGCGTACCAATTAAGAAGTTTTTTTTTGGGGGGGGTCTGGATGGAGAGGAGTTCAGGGTAAAGTGAATGCATGCTGATTCCAAGGATATAAGTATAAAAATCAATATAAACATCTTCAGTCGGGATTTAAATTCAATTCTTTCCATCGACTCTGTATATTTGTATTTGTGTGTGTGTGTGTGTGTGTGTGTGTGTGTGTGTGTGTGTGTGTGTGTGTGTGTGTGTGTGTGTGTGTGTTGCGCGCGCGCTCGCGATGAAATTAGCCGTTGATGCGCAGATAGTGTGAGGGTGTGCTGGGTTCAAATTCAGGCAAGGTCCGTTTCGTTCAATTCTCCCAGGGGCTTGAGACGAACGTCGCCTCGAGAACGATAGAACATTAGTTAAGCATTTTGGAAAGACATGAATTTTATTAATTCTAAATTTCTTTAAAAAAAATTTCGGGACAAGTAAAGTTGTTTGTCCGTACAGTTTTGGAACAATGATAAAAAAAATACCCTGGATCCATGCCTTATACTGAGGACCTTGGTAAGGTCAGGAGTATGTAAAATAGCAAGGTAAACTGGGTTCTCTTGCCTTTGGTGGCAACCAATCTAGTCTAAAATCTACTCGGAATGTAAAATCTTCCTGAAGAAGTATGATCTCAATCACGCTATCTTACCTTAGACACACCTATTATTGCTAAGGCTGCATTACATTTAGTTGTACTAAAGGGAATAATTAAGGGAATAATTGGGTCACTTCATATTAAATATTAAGCCCAAAGTTTTTAATTGCCAGAATTTGTAGTTGTATGATGGAATCTAACGCCAATTTTTCTAACGTCGCTAAAATCTAACGTCCATTCTTTTAAAGTACGGCTGCTTAAAAAGATAAAATATAAGTTGCATTTTCCGTTTCTAATCGAATAGAAAATCAGTGCGGCTCCGGTTGAATTTGAACAGCAAATCGAAACTTCAAACTTGCTCGAAAATGATTAGTAGGCATAAGAAGATAATACGTTGAAACACCGGTTCCCGTAAGATCGCCAAAGTTAAGCAATATCGAGCCCGGTCAGTATCTAGATGGGTGACTGCTTGAGAATGTCAGGTGCTGTAAGAATTGAATATGCTGGTGGGTTAATGGATAAATGGCTGAGAATTGTTAATCGGAGAGACTGGTTCCAATTCTCGTTAGATTTGTTATAGTCACTTACGCGTAAGTACCCTTGGGAAAAGTATGAATCCTCCACTTGTCACCCCAACTATGAGTTAATTAGTAAGACTTGTATCACTAAATCATTATTAGCCAGCGAAAAAGTTCTTACACTCTAAAAATATTTTCTGACTTTAAATAACCTGCAATTGGTTGATAAGCCGTAAAAAATGAATCGATCAATCAATCAAATGGCTAATCCAGTGTTTTTGTTTTTAGATGGTTTCTATATCGATTAAAATTCCAGATTTTTTAAGAAGAGACTAGTGCTGTTAAAAGTTTGGAAAAAGAAAAAAAATCGCAATATTAACATTTTGGGATCATATCGTAATTCCTTCTCTCTAGACAAAAATTTTCCCAACCCCTTTCCACTTCATGTCAACGGAGAATGATAACCCGAGACATGAAGTGGAAAGACTATATTGAATCTATTGCTGGGTCAACTGTTAAGGAAGTTGGTTCATTTTGTCGTACGAGACAATTTTTCTCTCCAAAATCTATTTGACATATCTATGTCTACCTTTCGTCCATGTTTAGAATATTGCGGCCACATATAGTCCTGTACCCCTGCTATTAACTTTGAGCTTCGCTATGGTTTATTTCCCCATCCCCTCCCTCGTTAGGTGGTCAGTGATGTCAGTTTGCTGGTGGATGCTGGGCGCTTTTCGTTTCGCGTTAGTGTTTTCATATTTGTTGTTGTGTCTCAATGAGTGCGTCTCATTGTGAGTGATTGGGATCAATGAAAGTTTTATATTATTATAATCCGCATTGATTTCGGCCAGTTAACTGATATTTCTGCCACATTTAGTGATGGTGGGGGTTTTATTAATAATATTATTTTCTTTAGTTTCTTGTAAATAGTTTTGTTTTTAATATTGTAAATACTCATTCGGGCTAGTTTATAGAATTGTTGTTTTATTCCCCCTTCCCCTCCCACAGACAATGAATTGTATATATGGCGACTAGTTAATATTTTCATAGAGACAATGAGGTATTATGATAGATGTTGTAAGAAAGGTACGTAAGAATATATATATATATATATATATATATATATATATATATATTAAAAAGAAGAGAAGGGAGGTGCCGTAAACGTTTTTGGTTGTAATGTGAATTTATTTAGAAAAAAATATTATGCTTTGTTTTACATACTGTTACACTACACGTGTTTCTGGTCTCGTGACCGTCTTCAGGTAAAAGCGGAGATTTCCACATATTTTTAAAAATAATTAATTTTTTCTTTTGTTTTTCAATGTTAAATATTCTCGATATGAGACATTTTCTGTGTTTGTAATCCGAATTTCTTTCTTGAATTGAATTCAAGAAAGACAAAAAAACAAAAGAATGGGCCAAAGGAAAGATTTAAGCAATTTTAATTTTAATTCTTCTCCGCATTTGTTTTCTTTTTTTTTTTTTCTTTTCGGGTACTGTCAACCTAGCAATTTACGTACCTTGTCGTAGTCTTCATAAAAACTGTTGCAGTCTTGCACAAAGATCTTGACATTGCCGATAAGTTCGTGTCTGAAATCAGGTTGTAGCTCCAGTAAGTGGCTAGCTACCTTGGAAGCCTGAACCTGGAGTTTTTCCCAGGAGTAACGCAAAGTGTCGCAGGGGTCCGTTTCTTCTCGGGCTACGGGCAGTTTGTGTTTGTTCAACATGGCGTAAGATTCCTGAAAAACCATAAAGTGCATTGCAAATCAAGATGTAAAAGATGTAAAAGGAAGCAGTAAGAAAGGATGAACCCTCAATTGCCAGTGAAAAGAAGATATGGTTGTTAGCAAGATGTAAAAGAATGCAGTAAGAAAGGATGAACTCTCAAATACCAGGAAAAAAGATATGGTTGTTAGCAAGATGTAAAAGATGTAAAAGAAAGCAGTCAGAACGAATGAACCCTCAATTGCCAGGAAAAAGAAGATATGGTTGTTAGCAAGATGTAAAAGATGTAAAAGAAAGCAGTAAGAAAGGATAAACCTTCAATTGCCAGTGAAAAGAAGATATGGTTGTTAGCAAGATGTAAAAGATGTAAAAGAAAGCAGTAAAAAAGGATAAACCTTCAATTGCCAGTGAAAAGAAGATATGGTTGTTAGCAAGATGTAAAAGAATGCAGTAAGAAAGGATGAACTCTCAAATACCAGGAAAAAGATATGGTTGTTAGCAAGATGTAAAAGATGTAAAAGAAAGCAGTAAGAAAGGATAAACCTTCAATTGCCAGTGAAAAGAAGATATGGTTGTTAGCAAGGTGTAAAAGATGTAAAAGAAAGCAGTAAGAAAGGATAAACCTTCAATTGCCAGTGAAAAGAAGATATGGTTGTAAGCAAGATGTAAAAGATGTAAAAGAAAGCAGTAAAAAAGGATAAACCTTCAATTGCCAGTGAAAAGAAGATATGGTTGTTAGCAAGATGTAAAATATATATAAAATAATTATATGTTATATAATGTAATCATTGAGAACTTTCAAATATGGACTTCAAATAAGTTTAAAACTTCATAAAGTCTGTAAAAAAAACGAATATAAATTTCATACAAAATTATTATTATGTTTTGTTTGTTTTTGTTTTTTTTGTTGTTTTTATTTTCCAGAAATCTACGGTCAGAAATAGCATCAAAACATTTTTCATTCAAAGAAATAAAAATAAATATGGCTTAACATTTTACGTAGAAAAAGGTCCTTTGTCAAGTATAAGCTGTACTCGCGAGAAGAACCATTTGGATACCAGGGATCCTTTCAACATGTCTATTGGAACCTTTTCAAGTTAAATCCAGAGACCCAAACACAACTGGAATTATTGATGAATACACGTGACGCATTTTATAGATTTCCACTTCAAGATCCTGGTATTTTAATAGTCTTTTAAGATCTTCCAAGATGCATTGCAGTCTCAGGAAAGAGTCATGTCAACAAAAAAACACATTCTGTTTTGTGATCTTTGATCACTATTTCTGGGTGATTACTTTTCATTGTTCCGTCTGTGTGTATTCTAAAATCCCATGTCTGTAACCGTGTCAGCGTTGTGTTCATACCTGGCACAGTGCTATCTGATACAAGATGATTAATTGTTTTTGGACATTCATCAAAGAATCTGCATTTTGGCTCAACACAATTTTGCAGTCGCTTCGCTTGATAATTTCTAATGAGCAAGCATTGGTCCTTCAGTTTCAGCTTTTAATCCTGCACTACACAGCCACTGATGCGTATGAGGTTTGTCGACATTAGTTTGTTTGGCACATGAAGATGTTCATCTTGGCATCGTTTCTGCATGTGGTCCACTGCATTCGCATTTGCCCTTCTGTTTTAGGTTCTTTGCCGCTGCAGTTTTGGGATTATCGCTTACTAACATTTCATTTGTTTAAAATTAACTTTTGACTTTGTAATTTTGTTAGACAATTCTAGTTGAACTAATCCTCTGCCTCCTTCGAATCTGGACACATACAAACACTCGACATCGGGTCTTAGGATGAAATATGTGATGACATGTGAGAAGCTTTCTCATTTTTACATCTATTCGCTTAATGTTAGTTACAGTCCAGTTAAGAATGTTGAAGCTGTATTACACCAGAGTGACAGCCAAACTGTTTATAGATGTACATTATTTACACAATTCGGACTATTGTCCTCATCTTTGTCGCCATATTTATTACAACGTTTCGGCCTTTCAGTATCAGTCTACATTTCTGAGATTATGTATTACGTACACTATTTACATTATTCGGACTATTGTCCTCATCTTTGTCGCCATATTTATTACAACGTTTCGGCCGTTGTACGCTCCGGCCTTCTTCAGGTGGTTGGAATGTCGACCTGAACCCTTTATTTCGCTCACTGGGGTAGACTGTTCTAGTTCCACGTGCCATGTTTAATGAATGTCAGTTATCAGTTATCTCCTGTTAATTTCCCTCTTCAAGTTCTCCACTGTCTTAACTGGGTATTGAACTCACACTCTCTGGGTCATGTCATTGGATCTAACTAACGCCTTTATCCAATGTGCCATGTGTCCTTGTAAATAGTGTACATAGTACCTCACCTCAGAAATATAGACAGCTATGATTATATTGTTCAAGAGAGCATCCCTTCTGGATTCTGTTCCACAAAGTTCTCGGGATGAAGCTGAGTGCACCTTCCTTCTCCACCAATGAAATAGGAAGGGAATAAGGATGATTTAAGTTCTCCACTGCCTGAAGCGGGTATTGAACTGTTGAGGGGTCCTCCCCTTTTTACACAAATGGACCCACCCAGTATATACATATATTAGGTTGGTGCAAAAATAATGACGTTTTTGACGTATTTTTAACGTCAAAAAACGTCATTATTTTTGCACCAACCTAATACTACTGCTACGTGAAGACCCAAGAGTGCAAAACCGAAGAGGGAGAGTGAAAGGTTAAAGGTAACAGACAGACAGACAGAACGAACGTAGCGAGCAATAGTCACAGTGAGCGAGCACGTAGACTCAGTAAGAAGTCATACAGCGATACTTCAATACCAAAGACTGTATAGATATTTTGCTACTAACCCGTATTCCTGGAACTACTAACCTGCATTACCAGTTTGTATTATTACGTTAATACATTATTTTCCTATATTCATTCTTGGCGTTTGTTATTTATTGGTACCGGATTTCATCCCGGAATCCTCAACTTGGCAAAATTCTCCCTCGTCAACTTGGCGACGAAGATATCGAGCTCACACAGGAAGAAAAAAAAATTCTCCCGCGTCAGCTTGACGACGAGGATTTCGAGCTCACACGGAAGAAAAAAAATTTTCTCTCTCGTCGACCACAACAACTTGGCGACGAGGAAATTCGAACTCACACAAGAAGAGAACAAAGAAAAATTCTCCCTTGCCGACCACAACTTAGTGACGAGGAATTGGGACCTACACAGAAAGAAAAAAAGTTTCTCTCTTCTCACCACAACAGCTTGAGCGACAAGAATTTGCACTTCTCGGAGACTCAAAAGAGAAAATTGCCGTTTTTGCCAGTATCAACAAATGCGTAAGAAAGAGTTACGAGGATTAAAATACGGAAAATCGAGTTTTTCGTAAGACTGTTATCATGGATGATTTTAAAAATATTTTAGTAGAACTTGTAAAATACCAAAATGAACAGCAAATCCAACTTCAAGAAAGACAAATGAACAGCAATTACAATTCCAAGAAAGAATGGAAAAAATATTTCTACAAACGTAGAAGGAAAAACATGAAAGAAAAATGCAAAATGAAGAAAGACAATTACAACTAATTGTAAAAGTAGCGAGTAATACACATCAACAAAATATTGAAAAAGAGGCGACTTTTTCCCAAGACGCAGTATGGAACACGATAGAAACATTCAAATACTCCCTAGAAGAGGATAAAAATTTCGGGAACTTTTTCAGATGTCATGAAGACATCTTCAACATCGATTGTCAAAACTGAACGGAAGCAAAAAAGCTACTACTATTACTCAGGAAATTAGGAACGGATGAATACACAAAATTTGTGGATTACATTTTGCCAAAGAAGACAAATGTCTTAACGTTTGATGAAGTAGTTACATGCCTGACGGAGCTTTTCAGCCCGAAAACGTCACTTTTTCACAAAAGGTGGAAATGTCTTAACCTCGTAAAGGATGAAAATGAGGACTATTCCACGTTCGCCGCAATCGTGAATAAACATTGCGACGATTTCAAGTTGGCAGAATTAACCCCAGACAATTTCAAGTGTCTTATTTTTGTACAAGAGTTGGTCTCAGCAAAGGATAGCGAAATGCGCAAAAGAATGCTTACAAAACTGCAAAATGAACCTGGATTAACGCTACAAAAACTATCGGAAGACTGCCAAAAATGCCTGAGCATAAAGAAAGACTCGAAGTATATTGAGGAGTCAGGAGTATCACATATACGTAAATTAAACAAAAGTTCACCTTCACCGGAAAGAAAAGAAAAATTCTATAATAATGAAAAAAGTAAAACGTAGAGGGCAAATAATGACGAAAATCAAAGCAAATATAAGCCCCCCCCCCACCATCTGCATGTTATCGATGTGGAGGACTACACTGGAATAAGGATTGTCGTTTTAAATATAAAACTGTCTTGCACGTAGACTCCGTAAGAGGTTTTACAGCGATACTTCAATACCAAAGACTGTATAGATATTTTGCTACTAACCCGTATTACTAGTTTGTATTATTACGATAATACATTATTTTCCTATATTCATTCTTGGCGTGTGTTATTTATTGGTACCGGATTTCATCCCGGAATCCACAACATGGACTCACACTCTTTGGATCCTGTCACTGGATCTAACCAACGCCTTTATCCACTGTGCAATGTCTCCTCAAGGAGAGGTGAATTAACACGAGATAACTGATAACTGAAATCCATTAAGCATGGCACGTGAAACTAGAACAGTCTACCCCAGTGAGCGAAATAAAGGGTTAAGTTCGATATTCCAACCACCTGAAAAAGGCCGGAGCGTACAAAGGCCGAAACGTTGTAATAAATATGGCGAAAAAGATGAGTACAATAGTCCGAATAATGTAAATAATGTACATAATACCTCATCTCAGAAATATAGACAGATACTGAAAGACCAAAACGTTGTAATAAATATGGCGACAAAAATGAGTACAATAGTCCGAATAATGTAAATAATGTACATAATGCCTCATCTTAGAAATATAGACAGATGTTTCTAGATGGTATCCTCTTTTGTGAATTCAGCTCTGTATTCAACACTAAACGCACACTCCTACAGTATTCTTTTCTTACATTTTCCTTCATTTTGGTGTGCTGCATTCTATCTCCTTGGCTGACTCCTTGGTATGTATAAGTTTCTTCTTGCTATAGTCCTGTAATCTTTGGGACAAAATCCTGATATATTGAGTGTGTATTGGTAATTATCTTCCTTTCGCACATTTATCTAATCCGAAGTCTATACCGATGTCATCACTGAAGCATTGTAGAATATATTGAAGAAACGTTTTAATTCATTGTTGTTTTTTGTACAAAATGTTTTACGTCATTCGCCTGGAATAAGTGTTTAAATACTTTGTTATTCATTATGTATCCATAGCTGCTACCGTTTAGTTCAGGCAAAAAATGGAATTAGGGACAGATAAAACAGAACAGTGACTGGGAGTTTCCTCGATATATTGCTCGTCGGATATTCAAGCGATTCGCGCGATTTAGGTATAATGTAGTTTTCTTCATTCCCTGCTATATTTAAGGAAATTTACTATCAGGAGACTGTATATTGCTAGTGCCTTAACAGTTTTACACACTATTAAAGTCTTTATGATAATCTATCCAAGCTATGTTGAGATTTCTACCTTCTTTCCATAGGAACCTCTTCGGTATCGGCGTCCTGGGTAAGACGATAAACTACATCCAACAGCAAGGCCTCTGATCAGGAGGTTTTGAGGAGCGTGGAACCACCTCTTAATTGCTGGTGTTCCCAGGTCCACCCTGACTCGGGGTGGTAGCACCTGTTAGGGTTCCAGCTATGGGAAAACGGTTAGCACCAGACTACATCCGCGTCCTTGGTAAGGTGATAAACTACGTCCAAAAGCAAGACCTCTGATAATACGTTTTTGAAAAAATAATGTTGCCAGCTGTACGTTTTTGAAAAAATAATATTACCAGCTATACGTTTTTGAAAAAATAATATTACCAGCTATATGCTTTTACAAAATAATATTACCAGCTGTACGTTTTTGAAAAAATAATATTACCAGCTGTACGTTTTGAAAAAATAATTTTACCAGCTGTACGTTTTTGAAAAAATAATATTACCAACTGTACGTTTTTGAAAAATCTTATTACTAGCTATACGTTTTTGCAAAAATAATATTACCAGCTATATGTTTTTGAAAAAATAATATTATCAGCTATACATTTTTGAGGAAAAAATATTACCAAAAATAGATTTTTGACAAAACAAAAATATTACCAGAAAAAAAAGTTGTCGGCATTAAATGACCCCTTGAGGTTGATATGCCGCAAAACAAAAGAAACCAAAACAATATTCGGTAACCTTTCTCTTCCAGGGGAAAATGTTGTTTTCATCGAGAAAAAAGTAAGTACAGTCGTTACTAATTTATACTGATTTTCTAAGCGTAACTTACATGTGGCAAAAAAACAAAAGTATGGAGCACTGAGTGAGGATCAAACTCATTCTCTAGTCATAACTACTTTAGCGAGACGAGCTTGTTAACCTCGCCGAAGTGCCTCAGGTGTTACTAATTTGTATGTGGTAGACAGACATGTTAGGTACTTTGTCATTAGCTGGGGATTTCCATTTTAAGGATTTTGTTATAGCTTGCCTTGTAGTATTACTATTAATGTTTATATTTTATTTACATTCTTGTACAGTTCTCTTTTGATCTACTCTACATTGAAATTATATTTCTTTCAGCTGCTCCAAATATTCTCCCCAAACTTTCGCACTTCAATAGATGACGGCTTTTTAACGTCTACAATTTCTTTTCCGATTTCCCTGTAAAATTTCTTGATGTCAGTATGGAACCCACAATGCTTTACACATCGTTTTGTTCTCTGTGCATTTAATTGCATTTCCTGTTTAAGAATTTCCTTGACTGGGAAATTTCATTTACTGCTTTAATTTTATATTTTCTCTTGATCTTCCTGCTTTTCAGTGTCGAAACATTTTTTTTTTTAAATCTCATCCCGTCTCGATAATTCAGCTCAGATTTCCTCAATTTCTCGTTTTAATTTGCCTTCCAAGCAGGTTCTTTCTGTCTGTTGTTTGATCTTTTTTATTTGTTTAGACATTAAATTTTCCAGTAGCTCCTAAAGCTTTTGCATATACAGGGTGACCCAAAAAACGTGAACTTTTTAACAATCCAATAAAACCAAGAGTGATGGAAGAAAAATATTTTATTCATAGTAATTGAAACCTTAAAACATGCCATTTAAGAAACAATGATGGAATTTTCATTTTTTTAAAAATTACGTCCTGTAAATGGTGTCCTCCTGTACGAATGCATTCTTGAAATCTGCTGTTGAGATTCCTCATTGATTGCTGCAACATCTCAGCTGGGATACTGTGAATTTCATCTTGAATTCTAAATGGTGAAATGTTTACTTGCTCACGGTCACTGTCTCGCAGCGTTGCCACTTGCTCATGTCTGGCAATACGCACTTCAAAAATTCACGTTTTTGGGGGTCACCCTGTCTTATATTATTTACTTCTGTAATATTTTGTCCAGTTGTTAGTCCCTTAACAATGTTTACAATGCAGCGTTTATAGATTTGTACAGCATGTTTATTGGACTTTTGGAAGCTGGTTTGTTTCTGAACATTCTTGTGCGAGTTATTTTGCTGATTATTTCAATAATATGTTTTCCCTTCATTAGTTTCAACTTCATTATTTTCAAGGAATTATGCTTCAGTTTCGTTTGGTTCATCTTCATCAGTGACATGGATCTGAATCAGTGAAACTATTTATGTCGGGGTTAGATTCTTCAGTTTAATTTCCTGGGAGGTCAATGTTTCGTGTCTCATTTATTTTACCTTGTGGCCCATCCTCTGACATATTATGTATTTCCACAAATGTTAAAGAGCTTATTCTGTCCATGAAACACGTCTATCGCCAGCCGGACGTCAACCCGATATTTCTAGGTCACAAGGATTTATCATTATTATTATTATTATTATTATTATTATTATTATTATTATTATTATTATTATTTTCTTTGATTGCTGGTGTGTACTCATTTCTTTCCGGGTCCCAACCAGAAACCTATGGTCAGAAATTGCATCATGATATTTTCCATTGGGCAATTAAAAAAAACAATTTTACATAGATAAAGCCCTTCGTAAGGTGTTGGTTAACTCGGGGGAACAATTTTTGTATTTCTTTAAGGCATGGGCTACCAGGAATCCCTTCAAAGTGTCTTATCATTATTATTATTATTATTATCATTTTTATTTTCTTTGCTTTCTGGCGTTTACACATTTCTTTCCGGGTCCCACCCAGGGACCTAAGGTTAGAAATGGCATCATGACACTTTTCACTGACAAAAAAAAAAAAAAATAAAATAAAATAATTACATAGATAGAGCCCTTCGTAAAGTGTGGGCTGTACTTGTCAGAACAATTTTTGTATCTCCTTGAGGCATGGGCTTCCAGGAATCCCTGCAATTAATCTACTGCAACCTTTTCCAACCAGTCCTAGGGCTCCAACTACAACAGGGATTGTTGATGTTCCCATATACCACATTTTCGAGACCTCTATTTCAAGGTCCTTGTATTTTGACAGCTTTTTGAATATCTTCAAAGATACATTGCAGTCAGCAGGGACTGCCATATCAATAAGGATGCACCGTTTTTGTTTGTGGTCTTTAATAACAATATCTGGGCGGTTGGCCTTGATTGTTCTGTCAGTGTGAATTGTGTAGTCCCATAGAATTGTAACAGGTCCTATCTCCGTAACTGGGTCAGGGTGGTGTTGGTACAAGTTTCTTTCAGTTTCCTTCCCGTAGAAGTTGCAGATTTTCCAGTGCAGATATTGGCCCACTCTGTCATGTCGGGTTTTATATTCAGTGGGTGCCAACATCGTGCAACCTGATACAAGATGATCAATCGTTTCTGGATATTTATCACAGAATCTGCATTTTGGGCTGACACAATATTTTAGTATATGTGCTTGATAATTCCTAGTTAGCAAGCATTGGTCCTGCGCAGCAAGGATAAAACCTTCAGTTTCCGCTTTCAACCCTGCACTGCGTAGCCACTGATGGGTACGGGTTTTGTCTACATCAGCTTGTTTGATACGGGCAGAGTATTGGCCATGAAGCGGTTTATCTTGCCATCGCTTCTGTATCTGGTCGGTTGCATTCGTCTTTGCTGTCTTTTTCAAGTATTTTGCAGTTTCCGCCGGTGTATTGTGCTGTAGTTGCATCTCTACGCCCATTTGAAGCTCCAGTTTGAATTTGTTGGCTTCTTTCATTACGGAGTAAAGACGCTTACTACTTTCATGTTCCTTGACGCATACCATCATCCAGTCTTCTGTAGTTTCCAAGTATTTTTGGAGGCCAATTGTTGTAGTTTTGTAGGACAGTTTTAGTTGAACTAATCCTCTGCCTCCTTCGGATCTGGGCACATACAGACGATCAACATCAGCTTTGGGATGATGCATGCGATAGCAAGTGAGAAGCTTTCTCGTTTTGGCGTCCATTCGCTTAATTTCAGCTATGGTCCAGTTAAGGACATTAAAGCTGTAATGCACCACTGGGACAGCCAATGTGTTTATAGCTGATATTCTATTTTTTGAGTTTAGTTCAGTATTTAGTATCAGACGTACACGCCTGTAGTACTCTTTTCTTATTTTTTCTTTCATTTGGGGGTGTTGTATGCCATCTCCTTCGCTAATTCCTAGGTACTTATAAGCTTCTTCATGCTCCAATTCCCTAATCTTTGTGACAAAATCTAAATCTATTGAGGGTGTTTCTGTAATTCTACCTTTCTTGAATGTTACTTTTGCACATTTATCTAATCCGAAGTCCATACCTATGTCGTCACTAAAGTATTTTACAATATTGAGGAGGCCTTTCAACTCATTATCGTCTTTGGCAAAGAGTTTGAGATCATCCATGTATAGTAGGTGATTGAAAATTTTCTTATTTATTTGTTGTTCAGTTCATGTGTAAGAGGGGTTAAGGATAAACAAAACAGAAGGGGTGACAGAGAGTCTCCTTGAAAAATTCCACGTCGGATATTCAGACGGTTGGATATGGCAGTGCCCCCGGTGTGCCTAAGGTATAGTTTTGTGTTCCACATCCTCATGCTGTGCTTAAGAAAGTTTAATACCACAGGGGAGACTTTGTACATTTCCAAAGCCTTAAGGATCCAAGAATGTGGAACACTATCAAAGGCTTTACGATAATCAATCCACGCTGCACTGAGATTTCTGCGTCGTCTCCTGCAATTTTCCAGGATCATTTTATTTATCAGAAGTTGATCTTTGCAGCCATATGAACCTCTACTGCATCCCTTCTGTTCCAGCGGGAGAATGCTGTTTGTTTCGAAGAAGGAGTAAGTACGGTTCGTCAGTACAGACGTGATCAACTTATACGTTGTGGAAAGACATGTTATCGGTCTATAATTTTTCGGGTCGTCTGTTTCAGTTGTTTTTGGTATGAGGTATGTAATACCTTCAGTAACCCATTCCGGGATTTTATTGGGATTATTTACAAGCGTTGATAATGTTTTTGCAAGTATGCCATGGGTAGATGAGAGATGATACAGCCAGAAATTGGGCAACTTGTCATTTCCTGGGGATTTCCATTTTTGGGATTTCGTTAGTGCTTGCCTAACATCATCTGTGGATATATTTACCCATTCTTGCAGAGGTGTATCCAGCAGTCGTTCTTCTTCACGCCGTATCCATTCTGCATTTGGGTTACATTCCTTTGGGTTGCTCCAAATATTTTCCCAAAATGTCTGTACATTATCAATCGATGGTGGCGTTTCGACATGTATAGGCGTTTTTTCAATTTCCCTGTAAAATTTCTTAAGATCTGTTCGGAATATTTTATTTTGGCGATAGAATCTACAACGTTTCTCGTATCGTCTTGTTCTCTGTGCTTTTAGCTGAAGTTTCTGTTTCAGCATTTCCTTGATCGATGGAATATCAATTAGGGAGTTAATGCTATATTTCCGTTTGATCTTTTGGGATTTACGTGTGGAAATATTAGGGTTTCTGGTGAGCTCATCTAATATAGACAGCTCACATCTGATTTGTTTTATTTCTCGTATCAGTTTGGTTTTCCAAGCTGGTTCTTTGTGTCTGTTAATTTTATTTATTGTCTTGACACCAAGCTTCCGAGTCGCTGCTAGAGCTGTTGCGTATATGACGTTGTTAACTTCTGTTATGTTTCCCGGTGGTTTATCTGTTAACAGTGTTTCCAGGGCAGCATTGTATATTTTCACGATGTGCTTGTTGGGATTTGTCATATGGATTTTCGGGAGCTGGTCTCTGTCTGACAATTGTATGAAAATTATTATTATTATTATTATTATTATTATTATTATTATTATTATTATTATTATTATTATTCATAACATATTATGTTGACATTTGAAGAACTATTATGTAGAATGTTTTTCTCTTGCTTGTTTCGGGCTATATCATATTGACACGCCAATTGTCGTACGATCACCGGTTAAGCAACGTCGAGCCTGGTCAGTACCTAGATGGGTAACTGCTAGGGAATATCAGATATTGTAAACTTGAATGTGCGGGTTGTGTAATGCATAATGGTTTGGAATTGGAAATCGGAGAGCCTTGTTCCAATTCCAGGAATAAAGAGCTACACAAGACCTGGTAGGGTAAATCACAATAAATGCATCCAGCAGCAGCAGCAGCAGCTCACGTTGCTCTTTTAGAGGTTAGCGAACTCTGGACTATTTCCAAGAATCTTTCCGCCTCTCATAACCTTTGGGGGGGACACTTGACATCATTGGGAGTGCGCAGGTGGCAGCGCTGCTTGAAACAGATCAAGCGATGTGCAAAGTGTTGTGTCTGTAATGTGCGGAAAGAAGCTGAGACGAAGCCGTAATCACCTGGCCGAAACATCAGAGAGGATCTCAAATAATAATAATAATGAAATCGAAATCTCAAAAATGTGATACAGGAGAACATCAACAATCCCCGTTGTAGTTGGAGCCCTCGGATTGGATAGAAAAGATCCCAGTAGACTAATTGAAGGGATCCCTGGAAGCCCATGCCTTAAAGGAATACAAAAAATTTTCTCGCGAGTACAGCCCACACCTTACGAAGGATTTTGTCTATCTAACTTTTTTTTTCTTTTTTTTTTCTTTTTTTGTTAGTGGAAAACGTCAGGATGCCATTTCTGACCTTAGGTCTCTGGGCGGGACCCGGAAAGAAATAAGTACACATCATAAATCAAAATAATAATAATAATAATAATAATAATAATAATAATAACAATAGGTTATAAATATTCAGAAACAATTAGCATCAAGTTGCACGGTGTTGGCACCCACTGAATATAAAACTCGGCTTGATAGATTTGCCTAATATCTGCACTGGAATATATGAAACATTTACGGGAAGGAAACTGCGTGAAACTGGTATGAACATCGCTCAGATCCGATTACAGTGATGGGACTTGTCACGGTTTTATGAGATTTTAGAATACACACAGACAGAACAATCAAATCTAATCACCCGGACGTTGTATTGAAAGACCACAAAAACAGAATGTAGCTTTCTTATTGGCATTTTAGCGCCATCAGATTGACATGTATCTTTGAAGATCTTCAAAAAAACTATCAAAATACAAGGATCTTGAAGTGGAAATATAAAAATTGTGGAAGATGAGGAAATCAATAATTCCAGTTGTTGTTTTCGAGGCCACCGGATTGATTGCAAAAAGGTTCCGATGGTCTCATTGAAGGGATTCCTGGTAGCCCATGCCTTAAAGAAATACAAACAAGGTACTCACAAGTAAAGCTCACACGTTACTAACAGCTTTATCTATGTAAAATGTGTGTGTGTGTTTTAATCATCAGTGGAAAATGTCATCAAACCGTTTTCAAGTTTCGGTTTCTGGTTGAAACCAGGAAGGAAATATGTAGTAGTAGTAGTAGTAGTAGTAGTAGTAGTAGTAGTAGTAGTAGTAGTAGTAGTAGTAGTAGTAAAAATCATCATCATCATCAAATAAGTTTTGGAACAAACAGCTGTAAAATGAAAGAAAATATTTTAGATACGCCCTAACATCTCTTGCCGAACTACTGAAACGATTCAGAAAAAACCCTCCTATTTCTTGGCTTTTCGATTAAAAATTATCAACTCTAAAGATTATGAAATCGACATTAATCTGCCACTTAATCCGGAGATTAATGTAAGCTGTCATTTTATTTTACGTCCCTCTCATCTCGTTCATCCCTATAAAAAAAAATATTTTGTTATTAATGTCACATTTAAATAAATAAACAGTGTCCTTGTAAAGAGTGGTAAATACCCTAAAAAGTTTAACAAACATGATTGTTGGCTGTCAACCTCACCTCAATGGGTCCAATGCTCATGTCGATTCGTATTTCATTCTCCCTAATCTCCTTGAGTGCCGCCATACAGTGTCGGATGTCGTCTAAGTCCTTAATGGGACGAGACAGTCGCTTACCAAGATCTTCAATAAAGGCAAAGTTCTCTTCCATATCAGTTCGGTACTTGATATTACAGGCGCGACCATAATGTAAACGCCAGGCTTTAGTCTCTGTCAGTAATCCCACTTTTAAATCTTCTGTTAAAAGAGAAGCAGAAAAAAATAAAGCTGCAAAAATATTAGTTATTTATATGCCATGCGTGATATACGCTTAGGTGATCATGTATTTTTCGACTTTTTCCCCCGCAGTAGGTTACCATTTCTTTCTGCGGTAGATCAGTTGCCATCCAAGTTTATAGAACCAAGTCTGTCCTACTATTTACCCATAGCTGGGGATTCATAGAAGAGAAGTCATACCTTTCCTAAGGATATTAGCACGTAAGTGAACTCGGCTCTTCGATTCCTCAATCCGCTCCGCTCCGCTATCCATTACTCCACCGTGCCTCCCAAAGTAGGGAGTACCCAGTGAGAATTGAACTCACTACTCAGGCGCAATTGTTCTAGCGAGATAAGCTTGGTAACCATTACACTACGTTCAGGTACCTAGTAGACGAAGACATTCAGAAGAGTATTCCTGTCTTTTCTTTTTTAAGAAGTTCACTAAGTTTCAATCTGTGTACTTTCTCTCCGAACCAATATATTTTTTACTTCGTATCCCTTTAGGAAGAAGATGATCACGATTTCCCCGAAGGATTATCTTTGCCATATTAATATTAACATGTACAGTTAGAAAAGATAGCAGAGTCGTATTTCTTTTTACTTTCGCCAGGGTTTGAAATCCCTTCACTTAGACAGGTTGCAAGCGAAGTCTATAAAGTTCAGTCTACGCTGCTATTTAATCCATAGTGGGAATCCAGAATATGTTTCGGTTTTAAATGATAAGAAGTAAAAAATCGAATCATTCAAAAATTTAAAAGTCAGTCTTATTTCATTTTTTTTTTTTTTTTTTTCAAAAAATAATATTAATTGAAATTTTTCAAAAAATAATATTAATAAAAGCATATTTATACCATTAAAAAAAGCACCTAAGAAACATTTCGGTCAACCCTTCTTCAGAGATATATCGCTGGCGATTTTTTTTTTTTTTTTTAAATAATACGGACGAGTACACCAAAAATAATTAGGGGACTAATAGCATAATAGAACACTTTCAGTAGAATGCTTCCATTATTATTATAAGCTTTGATAATTTTTTTACAATAATGTTCACCCGGTCTAAGACCCAAGAGCCACTCAAGATAGAGGGTTACATTGACTGATTGATTTTTAAGGCTTACCAACTTTGCGCAAGTTATTTAAAGCCAGAAAATATTTTTAAATTGGAAGAATCTTGTTGGAGATAATAATTATTTACTGATAAAAGTCCTACTAATTAACCCACAGATTGGGGTGAAGAGATGGATTCTGACGTTTTCCAAGGATATTTTTGAGTAAGTGGATGTATCGAACTCGACTGGAATTGGAACTCGGCTCTGAATCGTTATCCATTACATGAAACACATAAAAGTTTACCAGCACTTGTTATTCCAAAGCGGTCACTCATCTAGGTACTGGACGTTTTTAACTTCAATGATCGGTCGAGAACCGGTTATTTCAACGTGATATAGCTTTGTAAGCATTAGGAGAACAATAGTTTTAAAATGGAGTTAAGTAGTAAATCTGCTTCTTTTCTTGTCAGAACCTTTCCGGTTTTTATCAAATTTCATTTCGCAAATATCGAATAAGCTCTTAACTCTGAAGAAATGGTCCAAGTTTTTGTCGATTTGAGAAAGGCATGAAACAATATCTACTTGGTACTTGGTAAACTAATTGACAAAATCTCTGAAATGCCACGTTACAAGGATTGATTTGTGTTTTTTTTTTTTTGCTTTTTTTTTCACGTTTTATCACACTTTTGTGGGTTTTTAAAGCCAACACCTATTTCAGATTGTTACTTACAATACCCACGGTTCTAAGTAGTTTCCCATCTAATTATTGACTAGACTCAACGCTGCTTAACTTGATCGAACGAGGTAACCGGTATTTTCAGTGTGATTTGACCGTTAACCAAAGGGAGTATACTTGACAAATTATTCTTCCAGGCGGTAACATTTGTGAAACTTCTACACTTATTCTCATTATTAAGCTGAAAACTCGCATCATGTTCTTAAAAAACCTTGTCAGATCAAGTCGATTATAAGGATGTTATGAATAGCGCCAAACCCGTTCAGAAATATATAAACTGTAATACAACCACATTCTAAGATCAATGGTTAAAAATGGCTTTGAGGGAATAAAGCCCACTATTTACATTATTCGGACTATTGTCCTCATCTTTGTCGCCATATTATTACAACATTTCGGCTGTTGTACGGTCCGGCCTTCTTCAGGTGGTTAGAATGTTGAACTGAACCCTTTATTTCACGCACTGGGGTAGACTGTTCTAATTCCACGTGCCATGCCTAATAGATGTCAGTTATCAGTTATCTCCTGTTAATTCCTTTCTCCAAGTTCTCCACCGCCTTAAACAGGTATTGAACTCACACTCTTTGGATCTAACCAACACCTTTATCCACTGTGCCATTGGGTCTTTATTGAAGATCACACTTCTTCAAACACTGTGGACTGATGCTACTGAATCACAAATGATAGAGCTCAAATCATTTGAGGATTTCCAACAACAGTAACGACTAAAATGAATATCACGTGTAACGTGTTGATGGATTTATTTGTTTTTCACGTCTTATCAACTCTTTGCGTGTTATTTAAAGCCAGAAAATATTTTTACATTGTAAGAACTTTTCTTTTAGATACTAATGGTTTAGTTATATATGTCTTATTAATTAACCCATAGAGGGGAGTAAAAGTGGTGGAGTTATACATTTACCAAGGTTATTTGCGCGTAAGTGAATATAACGAACCCAAGTGGAATTAGAACCCGGCACTCCCTTTAACAATTCCGAGTCATTATCCGTTACACCACCCGCACGTCCAAGTTTACAGTACCTGGTATTCTCAACCGATCACCCATCGAGGTATTGATCAGGCTCGACGTTGCTTAACTTCGGTGATCGTACGGGAACCTGTGTTTCAACGTAATATGGCCATAAATCACATGTAAACACGAAAAGAAAATAATAACATAATGAAGATGTTGACATTCCACACGTATTCAAACAAAAGGTTAGGAAGGAACCCTCTTACATCAATACTAGAAAGAGCAATAACAGCTACTGGAGTTGACAAACCTATTTTCCTGAAAAACTGTTTCAATAAAAGGTTTTATAAATTTCAACCAGCATTAACACAAGCTGCTCTGTCAATGAATGGCGAATATTTCTTTAAAAGGAAACTGCTAATGTTAACATTGACAGATAGCAACGAGATGCTGATTTAACTTGTCTAGGTTTGTAAACAGGTGCACCCCTGAAAACAATTTACGGTATGTAGGCTAAAATTCACGCAAATAAATAGATATGTAAAAATTCACTTACCTGTGTACATAGCGATGGGCCCGACATCGTAATATTCTGGCTCTTTTATTATTTCCGATTCCAGTTGTTCGTGGTAACATATTTTAGTTTCGAATTCCGATAATCGGGGGTCATCTTTGAGAAACTGCTCAAGATCATGCTCACGGTCCAGTTCCCAAATTGGCCGGTAATGATCAAACTGTTCCAAGGCGATCGTTACTTCCTAAAATCATACACACATATATATATATATATATATATATATATATATATATATATATATATATATATATATAATTATTTATTCGAAAATTATAACATAAATGTTATAAAATCACTACAAAAATAGCCATTTTGTTTCAACACCTTTGGTGTCTTATCAAGTGATGATGTTGAATGTAAACTCTTTATTCTACATTCAACACCATCACTCTGATATCAAAATCCATGATATGCCACCTACTATCTCAATTCTATCTCAATTTTTATGAGATCGTATAATGCAAATTTTATTGTATCCTAATTATGTACAATAATGGATCATAAAATCTAGGTGACCAATGAATATAATGTATCTAAATACAAATTAGAGACATATCATAATAGATCATTCTATTTTAAATAAATCATATCATAATAGATCATTCCATCTTAAATCATAATAGATCATTCGATCTTAAATAAATCAACTTTCAATTTTTCTTGTTAAAATGTCGAAGAATTTTAGCACATTCGACATTATGGATACAAAATAGTCGATTTTATATAATTTTTTTTTTCAAGATTTAGCAGTCTTTACAGAAAAGACTGAAACTGAATTCAAACCACCTGCTGCCTTGTAGGTCCTGCCTCTTTAGGCAAAGGCTAGAAGAAGGTAACTTAAAAAAACAAATCCACCGCTCAACGAAGAGGGACGGGGTAAGCTCAACGTGCCCAGTGCAAAAGAAACCGGCAACTAATTGTGACATGGAGAGGAGTTATAGGTGTTGTATGCCCCGGCCCTCGCTAAATTGTTATCTAATATCAATCCGACTATATGGCAAGATTACCGTGGACGAAAGATTTGAGTAACGAGAAAGTTTTAAGTCTTGTGTTTAGAATCAGAAAAAAATACAGTGAAATTTCTTGTAAGCATAATTAAGGAAAGAGGGCATGGAGAATATGATACTCGCAAGATATATTGAAAGTAATAAGGACAGTGAGAAATGGCGAATAGCGTACCTAACGATCTTATTTAAATGGACGGCATAATTTAGACCTGGAAGTGGTATCACTTGGCAAATTCAGTAATGGTTTCCAGTCGTTCTCTACAATGATTTTTTCGGAAACGGTCATCATACATAAGTCCATTCATTTTATTCTCCCACCTTTACTGGAGTTTTGCTGGCGATTAAAAGTCGTGGATGCTTTACATTTGAACCGACACTCGACCGGCTTTGAAATTCGCGTACATTTTTAAGCATTCACCCCAAGCAAGGAAGGAGCGCTACTAGCACGGGGGGAGTTACATAGAGTGAAAGTGAGAGAAAAGAATGGGTGTAGGGGGATTGAGGAAAGAAAAAAAAGGACAGGAATCAAGGAAACAAAAGCTGGCGATTGACACTGCATTTATATTTTTGAAGATTGTAGATATTAAGAAAGCAAGTGAGAGGTTGGGAGTTCAATAAGGGGTGGGGCCTAGATGCCAATCTAGTAGCATGATTAAATTCATATAGTCGGCACACCATAGAAAAAAAACCTCGTCAGAGCCATGAAAATATTTGTAGAAAACACAGAGAGAAGACAAATGAGGTCTGTGAGAGAGTGTCTGAAGTCGAGAAGCCAATTCAAGACCAATTACATTGCAGATCGTTCTTTGGATTTTGTCGAGAACCTCGAGATGAACGGCAGCGGCACCAGACCAGATATGGCAATAGTATTCAATGTAAGGACGAATGATAGATTTGTAGATGCTTGAGATGGACACTGACGAGAAATCCAAAGAAGAATCTGTAATTTTATTGGCCCTGGCTTGGCATCTCGGATTCAGTCTCTCTGTGATATGATTTGTAATTGTTATGGGGTCCACCCCTTTTTCATATAAGTGGACTCTACCAAGTGTACCTGGACTGCTGCCATAAAATACCCAGAGTTACAGTCAGTGAGGGTAGTCGGTAGTCGGAGAGTGAGAGAATATACGAACGGAGATAGTGTGAAGTAACCTCTTGTAGAAGTCAGTTACAAGCACGTAGACTCTAAGGAAGTCCTACTTCGAGACTGTATATATCTATCTGCATCTGCTACTAACCATGTTCCTGGACTTACTAACAGTATTACTCTTTGTATGATTGTGTAAATACATTTTATTTCTTATATTTAATTATTGCGTTTATCATTTCTTGGAAACCGAATTCATCTCGGAATCCACAACATATGGCAATAGTATTCAATGCAAGGACGAATGATAGATTTGTAGATGTGTAAGAGGGACTCTGACGAGAATTATCTTTTGGCACGACACAGTGAACCAACTTTCCTTGTAGTAGATGCAGCTACTGCTTCAAGTTCCACTTCAAGTCAGTTGAAAACGTGATGCCAAGAAGGCGTAGTGAGACGCTCTCACGGAGACGAGCATCAACAAGGCCTGATAGTGGAGAGCAGGGACGTTTCTCTATGGTGATATATGGTTTCGATCTTAAAAATAAAACTTTCACCAAAATCTTGACGAAGTATTTCGAAGATGACAAGCAAAATTCGATGCAGGTCCGTTTCTTGGATCTGTCATAAATTGCAAAGATCGCAGAGCCGTTCCAACACAGTCTTACTAACATCATCGATATATGTGCATCACTTCAACTTTAATTATTATGGTTTGAAATGATAAAAGAAATGGATTCATTTTTTTAATTTTTCGGAAAGAAAAAAAAAATCTTCTAACAAACGGTCCACAAAGTTGAAAATCTATCACATTTCGAAAATTCGATATATAAATATCTGATATCCTGAAGTTCAGAAGATTCGCCAACGTGCGAAAATCCTCGCCAGAAGAAAAATAAACAGATATATAAGGGAAAATTAAAAACAATTATCACTGGATATTAGAATGAAACAGGCTTTATTGATTAGATAGGGCCAGCGAACGGTTGTGTTTCAGTATCCTATTGCAATAAGGTTGTAATCCCCGATTCGATGTTTGACATTTGAAGAAAATAAAGAAAACGGTTTCGTTTTTCGAAGTGGATGTAGCTGGTTTGTGTACCTTTCCATTTGACCGTAAATTACTAAACATAAGGAATTAGGATTTCTTTATAAAAGGAGTTTTGCCATTAAATTTTCTTAGTAGGATGGTTGCCTCTTAGGAAACACTGCTAGGAACTGGGAGTTTTTCTCTCTCTCTCTCACTCACTTGCTCTCTCTCCTTCACAAACAAGTAATCGGTAAAATTCCCCCACCAACGGCAATAATAAAAGCAGTCAATTAACATTATATATGCTCTGCTGTTTAACACTACGAAAAGGAACCTTTCTCTCAGTGAAAAAGATAATTTAATTCGATTTTCAGCAAGTGGCAACGACAGACCAACTTGAGTATATTGGTCCCAAGAAAGCCGTAGAAAGAAATGTAGTGAAGTAACCGATTTGGTCCAGGTCGATGCAACAACCATAGCCAAACACTCCTTTCGATTTAGGAGAATGATCAACAATCGTACGATGATGGGAGTAGAACCAAAGACCTACAGCCAGATGCCTAACCACAAACTAATATACTGCGACAACGTAACAAAGAGTCCATAGCTGAAAAGCTAATGGCAGACTGATTGAGTAGAATGGAAACCATTGCCTAGTGGTCTTCTCGTTGACCTGAGACTACGAAATTCGCCTGCGTTTACTGATAACGCCATCTTGTTATTGGAAAAACAATAAGAAAGCCAACTACCGATAGAATCCAAACCACTGGAAGATCGGGGAACATAACATCGGAAGTGAAATCAATGGTCTGGAAAATTGTATAAAATCGTGAAACTTACCTTTTTAGTCGAATTGATAGCCGTAGAAAGTACAGACACCAACTTTGAAATTTCTTTATTCTCTGATACGAACTTGTAGTAACTCTTCGACAAGTGGTGCACGCTGGAGAAATTGGTGGAACCCTCGAATTCGATTCGGCTGCGACTGCTTCTGGTGACCAGATCACTTCGAGAACTCTCCGAAGCAGTGTTGCTCAACAGACTGCCTCTTCTGTCGCGACAGTCGTTCATCGATTCCTCCTTGGATTTCTCTGTCCTCTGTCGCTGTTTACTCCAGAGGGCCACGTGTTTGGAGACACCGACGATCAGATGGACTGCCTTATTGATCGCCTGTTGGACTTCGTCTAAGGCCGGCTGCATGGTAATGTTTGGAATGGCCAGAATAACGCTCGCGCGAAAAAACGGACGATTCTCCTTTCTGTTGGCATCGTTGTACTTTTGCGCTTCTGCAACAAAAGAGAACAAGGAAGATAGAAAAAAAAAGATGAACGAAAGAAAGAGAACAGGGAAGATGAAAAAAGGAAAAGAAAGAAGAACGTAAGAAAGAGAACAGGGAAGATGAAAAAAAGAAAAGAAAGAAGAACAAATGAAAGCAGGAGAACAAGTACTTTTTTATTCATTGACTTGTGTTTTTACGTCTTATCAACCTTTTCCAGGTTATTTAAAAACCCAAAAATATTTTGAAATTGTAAGAAGTAATAATGATTTGTACTGATGTGGCCTGGCATTGAACTCACAATCTTTCGGGATCTAACCAATATCTTTATCCACTGGGCCATTCCACGTGGAACTAGAACAATCTACCCCGGTGGACGAAATAAAGCGTTCGGCTCGAGATTCCAACCATATGAAGAAGGCCGGAGGGTTGAATGTGGAAACCCGTTAAAGATTTATTAAAAAAAATGCTATAGATTTAACTACTGTCTGTGGAGAAGCTTTTTGTCAATTTTTTTTTTTTTTTTTTTTTTTTTTACAAAACCTGTTTACATAGAAATTAACTCATTTTTGGGCCCGGGCCGACTCCAAAACTTTGAATTTATATATTCATACATATTAACCAATAAGCAATGTCACATGAGACGCGCGATAGTCTTTGAATTTCCAGACAATTAATCTTTGTTGCTTGATATGAAATTTTGATGGATCACTTCAGAAAATGATCAACAAAATTGTCCCTCCTTAAAAATTATATTTCAAAATTGGGGAATATTTATTAACCAATAAACTTATGAGACTAATAAATCTAATGTTTGTTGTTTTTTCTTGAGCCGATGTTTCGTTATAAAAGCGATCATTCACAGAATCAGTTTGTCAGTTAACCATTGACCAGGGGCGGTTCGTTTGTTATACAAATCTAAATTCTCAAACCTTAATTACTTACATTTTCGCATATTTATTCGTGTATACTTTATTACAAAAAAGGCTTACTGATATTGACACATAAAAAATCATACAGACTGGAGTTGTTTGCAAGCGTAAGCAGTAGTATTAAGCCTGATCACTGCCTATCAGTTGACAAATGCTAAAAAAATTACACGCATGCATAAAACAACGTAAATACGTGACACACATTCTGTTTCTTCTATACTAACGCAACTGATTCAGTTATATCGTAAAGAAAAGCAAGCAAAATATTTTTTGTGAAGTTGTTTCATTTAATTCATTTCTTTCAATATCAAAGAAATTTAATGCTCAATAGTAAAAACTTATTTAAATTTGTAGAGCGGCGTTTAATATTGTATATTTCTTCGATTTATTCACGCATAGTGTGGAGGACGTAGCCATGGTTAAATACAAAACAAATACAGAACTGTCCACCAAACAGAATTGCTAAAGTTTGCAATAAGCAATAACAAGAAAAAGAAAAGAAAGGATTGGGTCAAAAATAATAAAAAACAAGCAAACAATATATGCAAGACATATTAACTATAATAAGAAAAAGCAACAGTAATATAGCAAAAAGTTCACAAACTAAGAATTGGCGTCGTCACACAAAAGCAGGTTCGGACAAGCGAACGCAGCGTTCTGACTTCAAGACAATACAGACTGGGATTTTATCAGATGAAACCTGGAAAAAAAATCCCAGCATGTATTTGTCTGCTTCTGCCTATAAAAGGGGATGGGGAAAGTATTTTTCAGTCATTCCTAGTCAAGATTGGAATTAATACATATTCCTCTCTCTCTCTCTCTCTCTCTCTCTCTCTCTCTCTCTCTCCACACACACACACACACACACACACACACACACACATATATATATATATATATATGTGTGTGTGTGTGTGTGTGTGTGTGAAAATATATAGAAAATGGAAAAGAACTAGTTAGGTAAATAATCCAAAGTTCTTTAGTATTTTTATTATTTTTTTAAAAAAATAGTGCTCGATACAAAAGTAGAGCATAAATATAATTATTTGTTTAAAAATATGATTCCAACACGCTACATAAGAGGTCTCATGTTTCAAAACAAGTGTCGAAAACTTTAATATAATTATTTGAATTAAATTGAGTTAAAGTAAGCTCTGTTCCATCTTCAAGCGAAATTTTTTCCAAAAAAAAATTTTCCGAAAAAAATTTGTGACATCACAAGCTGCGACGCGATTTTCGCTTCCGCTTCTCGTGTACATGAGTTTCTCGTTGCTTTGAAATCTTTCATGCAACAAAAACAGACTATCATTATTTTTTCTCCTAGTATTGTTTAATATATTGAAATGTAATTGTCATCTTTGATAATGTCTTATGTAAACCGAAAGCTTAGATTGGATTTAAACATGTATCAATATGGTGATTTCCTTTCGTCTTTCAATGATAATGTTATTAAGCTTATCAGACAATATGAAAGGAACTTACTTAAAATAAATTGTCAAAACTTGTCTATATTATTTAATGAAACATGCATCAATATATATATATATATATATATATATATAATGATTTAAAGAGTATTTTTACTGAGATTTTTAAGGATTAATTAATATAAAAATCCTATTTATTCTAACGAGTAGTGTTTATTGAATGAATCGTCAAATGATTAATATAAAAGCACATTGGATCTAAAGAGTAGATTTGATTGAAGGTTTGATAAACTCATTAATATAAAAATAAAATCATTGCCAGATCGAAGTGGATAAATATGTATTTGATTTTCTTTTTAATCACTGATGGGAAAATAATCATGCTAAATATAGCAACATTCTTACTTTTACAATCATTTATCTAATGGTAAAAAAAAAGCGAACAGTTTTTTCATGGACAAAAAACTCACCTATATAATGCAACATAGAGTTGCTGGAAGATATCCTTTTACGTATTGCTTCAAGGGTGTTTCGGGTGACCTTGAGGAGAGCATCGAGGTTTCGATGGTTGAAATGGTTTAGTAATTCGATGGCCTCTTCTTCCATGCGTTCTTTGGCTTCTTGCTTACGTCTGGCTACAATTTCAGCTCGGCTTGATGAGGGATGAGATCTGGCCGATCCATGTCTACTCTCGGTATTTGAGAGGCGGGAAGAGGCCGTTGTCGGTTGGTTTGTATCTGCACCTTTGAAAGTAAACGAAAAGGAAATAAATTTATTTCAGGTCCTGCTTAGATTCATAAAAAAAGCTCATAATTATATATAATTACGTGGCTTCATAATACCTCTATTCCTATAATAACTGGTCCATTTGAAAACATATCACACGCTAATTGTAATAAATAAGTAATTATAAATCGGAAAGGGACAACTCAACACTGCCAACTCAACACTTCCAACTCAACACCGCCGACTGAACCCGGGACAACTCAGGACCGCGACAACTCAGCACCAGAAAAACAACTTTTTTTTTATAAACGAATAAAAGTAATTTATTAAGGATTAAAACCTTAATTAGTGAATATTTTTCTTCAAATAAGGTATTTGAAAAGGCATTATGTAAAATATGAACCATTTTTTTTGTTTTTAATTATTTTTAATAAAGTAAATAGTAAATTATTCAATTATTTTTATATAAATATTTTAGAATACCGATTTAATTTATTAAAAAATAAATAACGATTTACTTTATTGAAATAATTAAACACAAAAATTGCTTTATTTTGTTTTGCAATTTTCGATTTATTTTATTGAAAAAATAATTAAAAACAAGTATGTTTTATTGAATTATTTTTTATATGTCAATTTGCTTTATCAAAAAATAAATTTCTTTATGAATTACTTTATTAAAAATAAGTAAAAACAATAATACTGGTTCATATTTGACGTAATCCTTTTTCAAATGCCTTATTTGAAGGTAAATATTCACTAATCCTTAATAAATTACTTTTATTTGATTATATAAAAAAAAAGAGTTATATTTTTCTGGTGATGCGTTGTCTCGGTACTGAGATATCTTGGTGTAGGTTTAGGGTTTGTGACATCTAAAACGAATGACATAGCTGCCTGGAGACAAAGTTGTTGTTGTTTTTCTAATTGCAAGGTGAAAAATGTTTGCGAAGCGAGCAATCGTCTCTAATTTCCATGCCATATTTGTTTACAAGAGAATAATTATTCGGTTCAGTAAATCGTAATGTAATTTATTTTTTAATAAAGTTAATCAAAATTCTTATTTTTTAATGTCAATTTACTTTATTAAAAATAAATTTCTTTACAATTTACTTTAACTAAGAACAAAATAAACTGATTTATATTTTACATAATGCCTTTTCAAATGCTTTATTTGAAGAAAAAATATTCACTAGTTAATTACTTTTATTCGGTTGTAAAAAAGTTATCTTTTTCTGGTGCTGAGTTGTCTCGGTCCTGAGTTGCACAGGTGTTCAGTTGGCGGTGTTCAATCGGTTTTGTGTTTGCAAGTGTTGATTTGTCCTGCACTCGTTATAAATATTACAAGATTTATTAACTTACGTCGAGCCAGACAATTTTTTCCTCGACAGAATCCATCTGTAATGTTATTGGTCCTGACCTGGCAGCTTTATTCCCTTGCCATGACGTGGCTTCCCTCTGTCTTCTCTATAAATATTTTTGTGACAAGTGTTCTAATGAGCTCCCTTTCTTGGTACATCGTCTGTATGAATTTAGGCGTAATACTAGATTGGCAGATAGGTCTCATTCTTTTACTGTTGAAATGCCAAGATGCAAACGTAATTTCTATTCTGATAGTTTCTTTCCTCGAACCTTTTGCCGGTTTCTTGTCTCCCTACCACACACGATCTTCAAAACTTTAAATGAAACGTCAGCCACCATTTTCCTACTTCCTGAATCATGTTCTTTTATTGCCCTTCCTCTTCACAAATGTTTTCTCATTCTCTATCACTCTCATTGACTCGTGGTGTCTTTAGTGATATTATCGCCTTGCTTGAGATGGAATTTGTCTTGTTTTTATTTTTGTTTTTTTTAAAGCGTTTATTTGGACAATCACGATAGATCTCACTTAATTTTAAATATATCGTTTTCCTTGAATATGACCACCCACGGAAAAACAAAGAACAAAAAATGCGACATGATCAATATAAATTCTTCTATTTTTATATCATTTGTTGCGTGTTATCAACCGGTTATTCTTAGCTAAAACAGTCCGAAAATAAAACTCTGGCAAATATGGACCTTCGTGCCAGCAATTAATTTTCCCATGATACCGCGATTATTTGAAGTACCACTCTTCGGATGTGTTATAAAGAGATTATTAAAATGGCGATAAAACCTAAACCTATGAAAGTGTACTTACACATTTTCATTGTGTTTGAGGACAGACAAAAATTATTTCTTTTCTCATTGAATTGTTCACATATATAAAATGATATGATCCATTATTGTACATAATTAAGTTACAATAAAATTTGTACTTTATATGAATACTACTTTATGAAAATTGAGATGTGGCGTAGAGTAGAAGGACATAGGCCCTATATATATATATATATATATATATATATATATATATATATATATATATATATATATACCGGCCATATATATATATATATATATATATATATATATATATATATCGGTCCTATTATACGTATATATATATATATATATATATATATATATATATATATAGTGCCGATATATATATATATATATATATATATATATATATATATATATATATATATATATATATGTATACAGCTTGTCCATAAAGTTCGTGTGCACTTAAAAAAATTATAACTTTATTTGTATTTGCGATAGAAATAATCTGTAAAAATGTTATAAATGTTCCTAGTTTTAAGTCTAGCTAAAATAACTAATGTGATTTCAGGCATTACTGTAAATCAGTTGGCAAATGTTTTCCATGAACTGCAAAATCGTATTACGCTTTGTATTGCTAATGATGGAGGACATGTGGAAACTTAAATAAAATTTCAATAAAACCTTAAAAAATATAGATTTCTTTCTTTCTAATCTTTTTTTTTACAAATTATTTCTATCACAAATACAAATAAAGTTATAAAATTTTTAAAGTGCACACGAACTTTATTGACACCCTGTATACATATATATATATATATATATATATATATATATATATATATATATATATATATATATATATATATATATATTATATATATATATACACATACATACATACATATATACTTACATATATATATATATATATATGCATATATATATATATATATATATATATATATATATATATATATATGTATGTATGTATGTATATATATATATATACATATACACGTCGGCTAAATATTTTTTTCTCTTGTCCCTTCGTATTTATTTTGTTTCTTCTACAGACACACACTGCCTGAGAATATGTATATGTATACGCTACAGAAAGTTTGAAGCAACCCCAAGAATTAGCCTGGGATGAACATGCCAAACGAGTGAATAAAAAATGAAAAAGAGCTTTTAGATTCATTGAAAAAAAGAATGGAAGCAATTATTAAAATTTTACTTTGAGAAACTTTTGCAATGAATGCCAAAAATTTGTGCTGCAGCAATCAATGCTAAAGGAGGATAATTTGACGAGAGCAAAATTTAACCATAAAGTGTTTTTTTATTCTTTTTGTTATAATAAAATTTCTAATAGAAAATCACGTCTCACTTTTTTTAATAATGTGTAATAATTTTCTTTCATTTAAAGTAAAAAAAATCTACTTTTGGGGCTAATTAAAAAAAATTACTCGTGACTCCTAAAACTTTTGAATTGTAGTATATATATATATATATATATATATATATATATATATATGTGTGTGTGTGTGTGTGTGTGTGTGTGTGTGTGTGTGTGTGACACTATTTACGTCGCTAGAAAGAAAGAAGAAAAAAAAAGGAAGGCGAGAATTAAATTTAGGTGATAAGAAGCCATCACGAAAAGGACACTAAGCGGTGTTATTTTTCTGACAGGGAAAGTGGTAAGATTTTTATTTCCATTGTCGAGAAGGTGAAACACGGAATTTAATCTGATTTATGTTACGGGGCGGCGAGTAAGATATATCCAATCTGCCCATGGCAATGAAAAAAAAAGATTTTTTCAAGTTGGACAAGAGACCTCCCGCAGGGTGCTGGGAGATAAAAATTAATTAGGTCAAGCTTGACCGAAACAAAAATTTCCGTGGAACCACCTCCATGTAATTTGGGAAAAACACCTGTTTATCGTCAGGGCTGGCTATGATAGCGAAACTATTTATCAGAACAGTTAATTAACAACAGAATGCAAATACGTCCAATTGACGATCCACTTGTTTGGCGAAGGCCCTGGGTGATAAAGTCCAAGTGACATTTGACTATGATAAGAGTCTAAGGTTTGTTGTCGGGCAGAAGGAAAGAAAGAGAAAGAAAGAAAAAGAAAAAAAAAGAAAAAGAAAGATAATTTTTTTTTTCTTTGAGCAAGATTTTTTAAACTGAGGCTAGTCTGGCCACACCCACGCCGCTGAGCGCCCATTGGCTGGATGGTTGCATGAGCGTTAGGCGAAAGTAATCATGTGAAGAAGGATGGGAGGCCTGTTGCGCCCACCTGAAGGGATAGGTGTGAGATGCAACTGTGAGAGAGAGGGGAAACCCGTTGACACCCTCTGAGGGCATGGTGAGATACCAATATGAGAACAGAAGAAGGTGGGAAGACGAAAGACTTCCAAAAATGGAAAATAATAAAATTTTCCTGACCGAAAACAAAGAAGTGGATTGTGGGTTAGAATTATCAAGGAACCTCAAACCCCGACAAGACCACCCCGGTTTTGGTCGGCGTCCATATAAGCAGAGTCGCAGCGAGTGAAAAGCAGTACCAGTTCGAGTTTAAGTTGAGTGAAGTTCGCAGTTGGAGTTGCACCCGCCTCGCAGATAACTGACTTGAAAGATTCACGCAAATCACGACCTCAACTTCTAGCCAAGAACAATTTATTTTTGAAGAACGACTTAGACTCATACCACCAAAACAAGTTTTACGAATATCGCCTGAAGATACAACAAGAACCAGTTTCTTAAAGAACAAACAACTTAAGATGTTAAGACTCGCCTAACAAACACAAAGTGTCACGAATCCATATAGCGGGTTGGGAAGAAGTCGCAGTCCTGTATTCAGCAACCAGATATAAAATATTGTTATCCTTTTTTTTAACACATTTGAACTTTTCGAGTTATCATTTTATTTTATTTTACATATACTTGTGCGGTGTTACCCTTGATCGAACTCGGCTTGCATTACGGCCCGGCGACTGATTGATTTCGTCTGCCAATTCACAACGTGGGTAGGTTAGACTGGAAATCAAAACAGTTACTTCGGTAACCAGACGTTGGAGGCGAGCTGGGAACGACAAGGCTGATACCGAATCACCAAAAGGTTAGAACGTCACATTTGGTTATACATTATATATATGTTTAAAAAATCTTGTTGTATAGACTAAAATAAAAATTGTGAAAAAAAAGTAAAAATGTAAAACATCAAATTATTTTTCTAGGAAAAACACTGGAAATCCAGTTGTAATTAACAAAGTTTAATTTTAATTTCTCTCTATAAAAATACATATATTATAAATAAATATAAATATTTGGTGCCTTTTTACCAAATCTTATTTAGTGTATATATATATATATATATATATATATATATATATATATATATATATATATATATATAAAATGTGTGTATTTAGGCAGCATTTTTTCATTGATACATGTTTCATTAAATAATATAGAAAACATGAAAACAATAACCTAAAAATTCTTGAAGCTATATACATAAAACAGTTGAAACCTAACCGGAACAAAATAAACTATGAAATGTCCACAAATATTCTTAAATGCCTATAATTGATAACAGAAGACATTAGTTTATACCAACGGCTTCCCATACTTAATACTTCTCGAATTCACTCTCAGGTGGTCATGCGTGACGTCACGAGCTCTGGTGCGATTTTCGCTTCCAGCGTCTTATATGCACGAGTTTGCCGTTGCTTGGAAATCTTCCATGTAAACAGAAACAGACTATCATCACTGTCTTGTCCGTGTATTGTTTAATATATTGTAATGTAATTGTCATCTTTGATAATGGCTTATGTAAGCCAAAAGCTTAGATTGAATTAAAAATATGTATCAATATTGTGATTTTCTTTCTTCATTTAATCCTAATGTTATTAAGCTTAGACGATATGAAAAGATTTTACATAAAATAAATAGACAACACTTGTCTATATTATTTAATGAAACATGTATCAATATATATATATATATATATATATATATATATATATATATTTGGTTGGATTGATGTGAGTTTGTGACCCTGGGTTTCACGCTTTTGCGATCGTCAGACAAACTGATTAATTTTTCAAAATTTTGGGTTTATGTAGATTGCGTGTATTGGTGTTATTATGGAAGCGGGGGGAACGTCGTCGTGATGTCATCGTGCTAACGCAAACATCGATGTATGGTATGAACATACATCGATGTTTGCGTTAGCACGATGACATCACGACGACGTTCCCCCCAATGAAGTACACAGACACACATATACACTTGGTCGTATGTCGGGACTCATGCATATATAAACATATATGGGCAGTTTCGGGTATGACATATGTATGTATACGGGTGGTGTTGTGTCTATACATACGCATTTGTATGTTGAAATTTAAAGATTGGAAGTGTGGCGGAAATGTCTCATGAATGTCTCGTGAATGTCTCGTGAATGTATACATGTTATTTTTCTATTTCCGCTGAATAATATTTCCTCGCGTGTATGTATATACGTGTGGTGGGGTTTGTGTAAAATTATGATAGGTAAAAATTATTATTATTTATATTTATACTCACATCAATGCAACCAAATATGTTAACTCTATCTCTGATATTGAGCGCTTTCTAATAAGTACCGCGCATATAATATATAAATAATTATATATATATATATATATATATATATATATATATATATATATATTTTATATTTATATACACACACTTTTCACACACATATATATATGTGCGTGTGTGTGCGTGTGTGTGTATTTATGCGACATATCTTCATTCAAACATGTTTCATTGAATAATATAGACATGTTATGCCTATGTTTTTTAGACTGATCCTTTCCTGTTGTCTAATCAGTTTCTTGATGCTAAGATGAAATTCGCTGAGGAAGCCATTAAAACTGAGTGTCAATGACTCATGTTTTTCATATAACTGTCAATGGAATCGGTAAAATATCTTTTGTTTGTATGTTATTAGGTTGGTGCAAAAATAATGACGTAATAATGTCGTTTTTTGACGTATTTTTTAACGTCAAAAAACGACATTATTACGTCATTATTTTTGCACCAACCTAATATCTAATCAGACAATATGCCCATGTTGACCTCCTAATATAGAATACCCGAACGGTCATAACGTCTTCTCCCGGTCCCCAATAAAACCTGCAAACAGGATAAGAGAATAAGAGAAAGCAAATAAACAGTTGCTCTAAAATGAGATAAAAAATAGCCGAATGATAATGACGTTCGTGTATTTTTATAGTAAATAGAAGACGGTTTCCACGATACGAGTGTCTGTTCATTTATCTCTTTTCATTGAAATCAGTTTCCGCAGTAACATTTCAACTGCCTACCAAGTTCAGACATGTCCAATAGACCCCCATAATGTATTGATTCTGTCCGCCATTTTCATTTTCTTTTTATATCGTCACGTTCAAATCGCTATGTGCTTATGTCGGATCTACTTAGTGGTTGAAATGGTATTAGGTTGGTGCAAAAATAATGTCGTTTTCTCGCATATGTTACTATGTGAGAAAACGACATCATTTTTGCACCAGCCTAATAGGTTTTTTTAAAGTACTTTTTTATTTATACTATTGTTCAACTAATACAAGACCCAAAAGCCACTCAATCTAGAGGCTTACCGAATAAGGTTGCAGTAAGGGCGTAAAAGAACTGGTGCATATTATGAGTATATGTAGGAAAGATACATGTTGACTCTAGACTGGAACAGGTTAAAATTGCGGTGATCGAGAAAGCACCCCTTTGGGAGTCTGTTCTGTTAAATATTCCTAGCTGGAAAGGTCTGAACTAGTGGAGCTAAGAAATATATCGTGTCTGAACATTTGCCATGGAGATGATCGTAGAATGATAATAATAATTGGTTTGTGGCCGTTGTTCAAATCTTTTAATGGAGTGTAACTCTTAATTCAGAATCTAAAACAATCACGCTACTTATCAACTGTCAGTGCGTCTTTTCAAATTGTTATGTCACTTCAGGTTGAAGATGATTCTATTTCTGTTATCTTTGAATTACTACCGGTGAATTATTATTACCTGTGGATCATTACAGCCGACTTATTACTTCTGGATCATTAACTTTGAATTATTACCAGTGACTTAACATAACGCTTTGAGAAAAATAGTGGATTGGTTTCCCATTGCCTTCCCCCACGGATTTTAAATACAGAGTAGTTTTTCTCTTAATCTGGCTACGACCCAAGGCTAGAGGTCCCAGTCTAACCTCCTATTTAACCAATATCTGGGGAAGGTTTAGGCTTATCTTACACCAATTGTTCATAACGTGCCAGCTTTTATTTATGATCCGTCAATTAACATAACTTTCCGGAAAGGATTGGCTTCCCCACGGAACAAAAGAAACGTGGCTCATTTGAACATTTGCCGTGGAAATGATGATAGAATACTGAGATATGTTTGGGGCACTGGATCTGTAGGAATGTCGCTATTGAGTGGAGAATATATCCCACCCTCCAATAACACCGTGTAAACGATTTTGAACTATCAAGGCTGAAAAGAGAAAAACGAGTACTTCCAGCCAAGATACAGCAGCAATACTCCACATGTCTGGCTTATCGGATATCAGAAGGAGTCTGGCACTTCCAAGAGAAACAGAATGAGTCGACCATTTGAACAGTATTATTATTATTATTATTATTATTATTATTATTATTATTATTATTATTATTTTATTTGTGCATGTTATGTTTCCTGCTTTGAATCATGTAGAGCTGAGTCCAACTATGCTACTTAAACACTAGAGGAGAATTGTCATTTAATTGATACCATTTTTATTAGTATTTGGGATGGTTCCAAGTAGGGTGATCTTCTGGGCAATTTTTATGTTCATGTTACCTGGGACACTGTAAAATTGCTCATTCCTCTTCTCACGAGTTCCAGTGCTCTGATTACTATTGGTACAGTCTTAGTCTTCATTCCAACATCCGGTTAATCTCGATCTCCAAGACGTTGTATTTGAACAATTTCTCGATTATTATTATTATTATTATTATTATTATTATTATTATTATTATTATTATTATTATTATTATTATTATTCCGTCTTCTATTTCTTCTTCTTCTTCTTCTTCTTCTTCTTCTATTATTATTATTAATAATATTGTTATTATTATTATTACTCTGTCTTCTATTTCTTCTTCTTCTTCTTCTTCTTCTTCTTATTATTATTATTATTATTATTATTATTATAATTATTATTATTTCTTCTATTTCTTATTATTCTTATTATCATTATTACGTCTTCTATTTGCTCTTATTCTTCTTTTTCTTCTTCTTCTTATTAATATCATTATTATTATTATCATTATTATTATTACTCCGTCTTCTATTTCTTCTTTTTATTTTCTTCTTCTTCTTCTATTATTATTATTATTATTAATAATATTATTATTATTATTATTATTATTACTCTGTCTTCTATTTCTTCTTCTTCTTATTATTATTATTATTATTATTATTATTATTATGTCTTCTATTTCTTCTTATTATTATTATCATTATTACGTCTTCTATTTGTTCTTATTCTTCTTTTACTTCTTCTTCTTCTTCTTCTTCATCTTATTATTATTATTATTATTATTATTATTATTATTATTATTATTATTATTATTACCCAGTCTTCTATTTCTTCTTCTTCTTCTTCTTCTTCTTCTTCTTCTTCGTCTTATTATTATTATTATTATTACGTCTTCTATTTCTTCTTTTTGCTTCTTCTTCTTCTTCTTCTTCTTATTATTATTATTATTATTATTATGTCTTCTATTTCTTATTATTATTATTATCATTATCACGTCTTCTGTTTGTTCTTACTCTTCTTTTTCTTCTTATTATTAATATTATTATTATTATTACTACTACTCCATCTATTTCTTATTATTATTATTATTACTACGTCTTCTATTTCTTCTTCTTATTAATATTATTATTATTATTATTATTACTCCGTCTTCTATTTCTTCTTTTTCTTCTTCTTCTTCTTCTTCTATTATTATTATTATTATTAATATTATTATTATTATTACTCCGTCTTCTATTTCTTCTTCTTCTTCTTCTTCTTCTTCTTCTTATTATTATTATTATTATTATTATTATTATTATTATTATTATTATTATTACCCAGTCTTCTATTTCTTCTTCTTCTTCTTCTTCTTCTTATTATTATTATTATTATTATTACGTCTTCTATTTCTTGTTTTTGCTTCTTATTATTATTATAATTATTATTATTATTATTATTATTATTATTATTATTATTATTATTATTATTATGTCTTCTATTTCTTCTTATTATTATTATCATCATTATTACGTCTTCTGTTTGTTCTTACTCTTCTTTTTCTTCTTCTTATTAATATTATTATTATTATTTTTACTACTCCATCTATTTCTTCTTCTTATTATTATTATTTCGTCTTCTATTTCTTCTTCTTAATATTATTATTAATATTAATATTATTATTATTACTACGTCTTCTATTTCTTCTTCTTCTTCTTCTTCTTCTTCTTCTTATTATTATTATTATTATTATTATTATTATTATTATTCACTCGACTTTCATTATTCTATGTTAGTCGAATCGCAAATTTCAGGCCGATCTTCTGTAAACCGTGTAGATCTGAAATGCACAAGATTAAAACTTGCACTCATTATCTTTCTCTGACTCGATTAATATGACTACGCTTTATCGATTGCATCTAATTGTGTGTCACATTTGAGTTTTAGTAGCCTAACCAGTAAAGACGCCGTCACAGTAAGACAGGGTCCCGTGGTTAACAGTTGTAGTACCAGTACGCTAGTTATCCAAAAACATTTAATAATGAGCCAATTTCTTACCTGGTAAAATGCCATCTATTGTTTTGCTTTCATCTGTCTGCGCATTGCTGGCGTCCGACTTGTCGGCTTCTTCGGGCTCTTCACATAGAATTTTTATAAGCTCATTGACCGCGTCTTCGACGTTACGACTTTTTTGGTTCAACAACTGGATCCCCTTGTAACAAAGTGTCTAAAAGTGTAAGAGTCAGAGAGGCATATAAAGGATGGTGACACTTCGGTTTGGAGTGAATGATGCTGTGGTGCGAGATTTTAGATTCTAATCTCGAAAGATAGTTTAACTGATAAAAAAAGGAAACACTGATATCGAAATGAACAACGCACAAGGCCAGATAAGATAGAGAGATAAATATAGAAGGGGAGGGAGTGAGACATCTAACATATTGAAAATTTCAAGCCTACTAAAAATTTGAACAGATATATAATTAACAGACTGAGATAGATAGATAGATAGATAGATAGATATGGAGAGACTGATAAAGATATGGACAGACTGAGATAGATAGATAGATAGATAGATAGATAGATAGATAGATAGATAGATAGATAGATAGATATGGAAAGACTGATAAAGATATGGACAGACTGAGATAGATAGATAGATAGATAGATAGATAGATAGATAGATAGATAGATAGATAGATAGATAGATAGATAGATATTTTTAAAACAATATGTGAGTTGATTATGTTTAAATATAATTGAAATTGACGAAATTCCAATTTGCCCTTAAACTTTTATTATCGGTAGAAATAATCCTAAGAAAATAAAATACACAAATGACACAGTAATGATGGTAATCACAAAAAGAAAATTGAAACAACTTTTAGACAAAGCACACTTTAGTGCCTAATACATGGGGGAGGGGGCTGTCTTAAGGAAATACTTCAACCCCACTTTTACTATGACCGACCTATTCAAAAACCTTTCAAATGATTTTCTGACGCATTCTTTAAGATCTCCCGTTTATTACATATTAAAAAATCCGCCCCAAATTTTTAAGAACCACTTGTATTAGGCCCCTAAGAGAAATAAAAAAAAATCAAGTAGAAACGGTTAACGATAAAATGTAAAAAAAATAATGCATGGTTGTAAAGAAAAATGGCATCCATTGTTTGACCAACGGATCGGATATATGAAAAACAATTAGATGTAGAAATTTAGCCATTTATGTAGTGTTGTGACGAAAACTACAAGACAGAAAACCGAAAGCATTTAGGAATGTTAAAAGATGTCTTTCAAAAACTAAGCAAAAAATTAAGATATCGGAAATTGTTTTGTGTGGTTTGTTTTGTTTTACGGCATATGAAACTCAATGCGTTATTTAATGCCAACAAGATTTTTATTGCTGGTAATAGTTTTTTCCAAAAATCTATTGATGGTATTAAAACCTATTTTTACACCTTCATAGTGTTTTGACCCCAGATTTGGGGTTAACTATTTGCCCATAGCGTGGACCGTAACAGGAGTTACCATCCCAGGTTAGGATGGACCTGGGAACACCAGCAAAGAAGACTGTATTTCTCTTTATAGAAAATAGGCTTCAAGGAAATAATTGCTAATCAATATACATGCCTGTTTTCAAGTGCCACGTCTTAGGCAATTATGACGAGACACGGATTCTTTTTCATTATTGTTTTTCAACGGCTGCCTTATCTCTAGAATAGTTGCTAATCCAAGCTAAAGAGTACACTCCATTCAGCTATTCGAGAATAGTTGCTAACTCAATCTAAAGAATACGTTCCATTCAACTATTCTAGAATAGTTGCTAACCCAACCTAAAGAGTACATTCCATTCAGCTATTCCAGAAAAGTTGCTAACCCAAGCTAAAACGAGTACATTCCATTCAGCTATTCTAGAACAGTTGCTAAGCCAAGGTAAAGAGCACATTCCATTCAGCTATTCTAGAATAGTTGCTAACCCAAACTAAAAAGAGTACATTCCATTCAGCTATTCTAGAATAGTTGCTGACCCAAGCTAAAGAGCACATTCCATTCTGCAATTCTAGAATTGTTGCTAACCCCAAATGGAATATACTCTTTAGAGTATGCTAACCTAAGCTAAATAGCACATTCCGTTCTGCTATTTACTCAATATCTGGGGGAGAGAAGATGGATCTATACCTCTTCATAGCTTGTTTCAAATACCAAATTACTTGTGTAGAGAATTCGATCACTAATGTCTTCAAGTCTTTTAAAAATATGCCAATCGCAGACAATCGCATATGCTGAAAAATAGTTTCTTATTGAGTGATTCGCTATTTTGGCCTCGTGCCAAAACTTTGTTGACTAAATACTATGAGCATACAAAATATTGTCCGAGGTTTTTTTGGTTTTTTTTTATTTTAAAATTTTCATTCAATCTGAACGCTGGGAATTTTTCACACTCTTCAGAACCTGTAAACCAAAATGTCAAGCCTATCAGAGTGTTATCGAGGATGGGATTGTTTGATGAACATAAATACACCCTTTATACATACCTGAGTCCTTTCTAAAAAGTACTTCACTGTCCAAGGCTCACTGTCCGGCAATTCACACAAACAGATCGTGCTCATTTCGTGCAAGATGGCGTCCACGCGGAATTCACATAGATCGTTGATTCGATCAAAGAGGAGTGACATTTGATGGAGGGCCCTGTGGACGTTGTTAATGTACTCCAAAATGTTAATTGCCGTCCAGGTGAGTGTGGTCAGTCCGGGTTCGATGGCTGAATCCACCTTAGCAGTATGAGGGCCAAGAAGAGGCTCAAATGCAGAAGGGACTTTGCTGCGGACCAAACGATTCTCTTGAAGCATTAGCTGTTTAAAGCAAAAGAAAGAAGAGAACAATTCGTTGATTGATTTTACGACATTTCAAACCATTATGGATCATTTAATATCGTAATCGTTTGAATAAAATGAATAGATCGATAAACATATTCCGTTAGGAAGAAATGAAAAAAATGTTTTATATTAATATTGATTATATATTAATACTGATTCAGAAATCTTTTATCATTAAAAGTAATATATATATATATATATATATATATATATATATATATATATATATATATATATAGGTAACTACACTCGTCTCGGAAAACCTTCGGTTTCTTGATTTGCTAATGACCAAATCAATTTCGAAGGAAAAAAAAGTTTTTAAAAAAAGAAAGAGCTAGGAACATGAACGTCTGTCGAAAACAATCGTACAGCATACAGGTCCAGAGCCCAAAAGGAAAAAAAACCAATACGAGTAATCAACTAACTAAAAAAGTGCTCAATACAAAGTAGAGGATATATATATATATATATATATATATATATATATATATATATATATATATATATATATATATATAATTGTTTAATAAATTTGTTCTTTTTTTCAAATTGTATCAACTTTATATTTTATGGGCTTTGAATTTCTAAAAAAGAGATGGATTTTTTAATTATTAATCCGACAGATTTCATCATTTTAAACGGCATTTTTAGTGGATACTCACATTTGAGTAGACGCTTCGTTTGTTTATTAAAATGTATACCGGGTGTAACAGCAAAATTGTCTAAATGGTGTATCAGCATAATTGTTCATCCTACAAAATATTTAATATCTAAAGAACTACTAAACTAATTGAGCTTCTTTTTTCCGGGTTTTCAGAGAAGACATTCAGCCATCTTAACATTTTTCGCAAGAATCACTGAACAACACTTTGATTTATTCAGCTTAAAAGAGAATAGGTTCGACCTAATCTCTTCCGAAATGAGCAATAGTGTGAGGAAAAAGAACATTCAGACCTTCAATAATGTTACCAAAATTCATACTCTGGCTTCCATCTTCAAAGTCTATTCAAGAACCATCAAGAGAACGGTGAATAAATTTAAAAAAGAGGGAACAGTAGACAGGAAAACTGGATCAGGAGATCATGACAGGAAGAGGAATCATCATTTCAACTTAGATGTAAAGAGATCAATTAAAAAAATCTAATTCAATCCATAAGCCGTTTAGCACGTGAGGGAGGAGTTTCAGCTATGACAGTCCAAAGAGCAGTGAAAAAAGACTTGAAAATGAAATCGCACATGAAACCTGTGAGGCACCTCCTTACTGTAGGACAGAAATTTAGAAGGTTAGAGAGGGCAAAGATCATCTTGAATATATATATATATATATATATATATATATGAACTTTATTTCAATATCCATGAGCTTCAGATATGATTAATTAATGATGGACATCCTTTTCGTTTATGATCGATTTCATCACGATAGAGTGTCTTTAAGTAAAATCGTTCTCGTTGTAGATTCTCAAAATTTCATAATTTCTTAACCAAACATATGCAGGCCAATTTCTAAGGAAGTGTAACGGAAGTAAAAGCAGGATGAACTACCGACTACATTCGATGAGGCTTCCCGTCGATCAAAAACGCAACGTTTGGTGTGCTGTATATGCAGGAGAGAATGGCCGATGCGAACCCGAGAACGTCCGCTTACAAAAAATATGGTCGTAACGGTAGGCTAAGCGGTGCTTAGAACTTGTTTATGGAAATGATTCGTGTCGTGCATAGTGACATTACCGATATTTCTGAACTCAATATAAACAGGCGGACTTCTGCATGTGTGTGTGTGTGTGTGTGTGTGTGTGTGTGTGTGGAATATGCCGTCTAGGTATTTGCATTTCGAAAGTTAAAAGAGAAAGCGATCAAATTCACCAATGTAAACGATAGTCCTGTTCGAAAAATAATGACTCATTTAAAACACGATCTGAAATAACGATACTTCGTTTCACCATGTTTGAATCCATAGAGGACAAACCAACCCATTTAAATTGACTTTTATAGTGTTAGGTAAGCGAAAATTACCTCTTTTCAGCAAACGGCAAAACATTTTAGAACAGAGACGATCCTAACTCTCGACAGGTCAACTGTGAATTCGTGGCAAACATAATGACGTTTCTCGTTTCCTTCTCCACAGTTCGATATTCAGAGGGTTTTTTTTTCAGTCTTGTTACCACAAAAGGCTAAAGTGCCCAGTCTATACTAGTATTTCACTCATATACCTTCTTGATGCGAAAGTGAACGCAACAGACTAGGTCGAAATTTGAACCCTGTCTGTCCATTCCCCTTTTAACACCGTTAACCGATACGCTTGTTTATAGATCAGGCTATCAATTAATTCAAATTCGTTTATAAGAATGTACTTTTAGTCATTTGGTGCGATTGGAATGGTTGTTTTTTTTTTTCATTTAATGACAATAAGTACGTTTTGAGCCTATCAGCATGAACAAAATTCTAAAGTAAGCAAATATTACTCGTTTCGACTAGAGTCTATAGGCATTAACCATATATTTCCACGTAAAAGGCGATCTACAGAAAAGACGAAACCCAAACGCTAGGTACAATTTCGTGATTTTATCTGATATTGCTAGTATAAGACGACCGACTGGGACCCATATGACGAAACTGTAAATAATTATGGGATCTGACATCTGAAATGTTTTATTGCTTAACACCACCAAAAAATACCGTATCATATATGTTATTGAAAAAAATAATCTTTGCATGTTATGCGAAATGTTGTTATTTAACATCACAATGATAATGAATTTTAATTAGAAATATGGATTTTATATGTCTTGTTTCCGCCTCCTAATTTTTAAAACCGCTAATAGGGGACGCTCTCCGGACTATAAATAATCTACGATATTTTTTCTCATTGTCTTCTCACTTCATCCGCTTATTCGTCAACTTGTAAATCTCTCGCAGAGAATGCGTTCCCTTTGGGAAATATGAACAATACACACACACACACACACACACGCACACACACACACGTAAGTACGTACGCACATTCATTCACTACACATACTTTGGACTAAAAAGGTTTTTACATTCATTTGACACGCACATCTTTGTCTTTGTTACTTGCAACACTTTGTTGTTAATACATTATCGTTTGTTTGTACATATATATTGGCTCGTTTCCTGTTCTCTCTATTTATTTACGTGGTCTCACATCCCGAGTCTGCCATGTTTGTAGTGGGTGTTTTCAGGAGACGTGTTTATTTCTCAACAATAAGTTAGGTTTGCTTTGGTTTGGTTTGTTTAACGATATATGGGTTATTTAATGCTGATAAGATTTTATTGCTGTTAATATGTTTTTTTCAAATATCTGTTGTTGGTAATGTTTTATTCTTCAAAAATGTATTGCTGGCAATAATTTTGTTTTCCAAAAAATGTATTGCTGGTATTAAAACGTTTTTTTATACTTTCACTGTGTTTTGACGCCTTTTGGGGGTTAAATATATGCCCATAGCTTGGACCCTGACAAGTGTTACCACCCTAGGAAAACCAGCAATTAAGAGGTGGTTATACGCTCCTCAAAACCTCCTGATAAGAGGCTTGATGTTGAATGTAGTTACCCAGGACGGAATAAGTTAGGAAACGCATACACTGGCCCGGAACTTATTTTATGTTCTTTAACACTACTATAAGAAATAAGGATTGGTGTGAACGGAGACATAGCTCTGGAAATCAAGAACAAAAGATTTGTTTACTTGTTACTTGTGTTTGTTTCTTAGCACTTTTGCATATTGTTGTTTAACCGACTCTTGAATATTGCATTTAAATGTGAAATCAAGAAATAAAATTAACTTTATTACATTTATAAATGTCGTACAGCATTATAATGTGAATTTTTGCAACTAGAAATATTTACATCGATAGTTACTACCCCGAGGCAATTGTTAGCCTATCGTGATCCATGGCGCAAGCATACTAGCTTAATTACTAGTGCCGATAAACCACAGGATTTATGGTTAGCTTTTTGAAACTGTTATATCAAACAAGTCCCTACTTTTAGGGGTAAATATTTGTCGTTTATATTAGAATTTATCATCATTTACTTCGTTCGGGAATAGGTAAATATTGGATGTTTATATTTGAGTCTACAGGCATTTAGAAATAGAAGATATATATATATATACATATATATATATATATATATATATATATATATATATATATATATATATATATATATTGGTTGTTTATATTCTAGTCTTTGTTTGGTACGTATAGACGTAAATATTGGGTGTTTATATTCGAGTCTACAGGTATTTAGTAATAGAAGATATATATATATATATATATATTTTGCTTGTTTATATTCTAGTGTCGAAGTTAGCTCCTCCTTAATTCCCAAATTCTTCACTAGGGGGCATTCTCCCAATGCTATAAATACTGGGAAACTTCTTGCCTCTTTCTCTTCTTTCTTCATTTCAGCGAACACCGCTACAATGTGAGCTCTCCCAAAAGACAGCGTTTCCCATTTCTGGAAAGACGCTATGAATATTACAAACATACACATACGTACGAACATTCACCAAAGAACAAACACAAATGTTCACACACAAACACAATGTTAACTGTCTATGTCCATTGTAAAATTGTTTTGTCTAATATATATATATATATATATATATATATATATATTAAAACACGTAAATTTCAGATATTTAGTTATTCAAAAAAAAAATTTCGCTTGAAGATGGAACAGAGCTTACTTTAATTCACTTTAATTCAAATAATTATATTGAAGTTTTCGGGTCTTGTTTTGAAACATGAGAACTCTTATGTAGCGTGTTGGAATCATATTTTTAAATAAATAATTATATATATATATATATATATATATATATATATATATATATATATATATATATATATATATATATCGTTATTGTTTGTTTGTCTTCTTTATCTTCAGTTGGAGTTAACTTGAGTCCGGCAATTTTCTTGTAGTTGGACCTTTTAATAGTCAACCAGGAGTGTTTCTAATACAACAACATGTAAATACACATACTGTCCTCTACACTAGTCTGTAAGCATTTACTTGGTACGGATAGAGGTAAATATTGGGTGTTTATATTTGAGTCTATAGGCATTTAGTAATAGAAGATATATATATATATATATATATATATATATATATATATATATATATATATATATATATATATATATATATATATATATTGTTGTTTATATTCTAGTCTGTAAGCATTTACTTGGTACGTATAGACGTAAATATTGGTTGTTTATATTTGAGTCTATAATCATTTAGTTGGTTCAGGAATAGGTAAATATTGGTAGTTTATATTCGTCTCGATAGATATTTACTTGGTTGAGATAAGTAAATACTTATAGATTGTATCTGTAAAAATTTACTTAATAAATTTTTTTTTTTTTTGCGAGGATCCTTGCTCTTAGTGGTATACAGTGGGCGTAGCTGACGTCTCGCTGTTATTTTTCACCTTTTGGCTGTGAGAAGTTATTATTTGTTATCAAATATGATTGTGGGATATTTCTTCTCTCTGGCTTTGTGTAAATTTTCTTCACATTTAACCCGTTGAAAAAAAAGAATGAATATCGTTTTTGCTATGACATGATGAATGGATTTCATAAAAGGTGCAATACTCAGAATACAATGAAACTATTCGTGTTATGTGGCCAGGTACAGTGTATCTGCATAAATTAACGACGGCTTGACAAGGTTAGAAAGGCTGCCTGTGACGTGTGTCTGGTGTGCATTAATGTGGAAGAACAAAACCTTTTGATAAGGATCTTCGAAAGACATGCTGAAATGAATCCCTGTTAAGATTGTCAAGTGAAAATAAGGTAAGATAAAGAAAAAAAAAATGAAAAGCTGAAAATCAAGAATGAAGGAACAAAAAGAAAGAAAGCAGTTGAATAACAAAGAATAAGGTAATAGAAGAACGAATGAAAAAAAAAATGAAGCAAAAATAAAGAAAGAAAGAAAGAAAAATAATGTAAAAAGAAAGAAAAATCAAAATGAAAGAGAGAAAGAAAAAGTAATATAAATAAATAAAGAAAGAAGAGGGTAAATTGGATGCAAAAAAGAAAGACAACTTGTAAATAAAGAGTAACGGGCCATATTAATGAAGAAAGAACAGAAATGAAGCCAATGGAAAGAAAGAAATTAAGTAAATAGAAAGAAAAAATAAAGAAAAAAGAGAAAGAAAGAAAGAAAGAAAGAAAGAAAGTAAGCTGATTGAAAGAAAGAATCATATAAATCAAAATAAGAGGCCATATTAAGAAAAAGATAGAAACCAAACGAACAGAAAATAAAAGAAAGAAATGGAGTAAAAAGAAAGAAAAAAGAATGAAAAAGAAAGAAATGAAAGAAAGAAAGAAATGAAGGAAAAGAAAGAAAGAAAGAAATGAAGGAAAAAGAAAGAAATGAAGTAAAAAGAAAGAAAGAAATGAAGGAAAAGAAAGAAAGAAATAAATGAAGAAAAAAGAAATAAATGAATGAAAAACAAAGAAAGAAATGAAGGAAAAAGAAAGAAAGAAATGAAGAAAAAAGAAAGAAAGGAAGAAAAAAGAAAGAAATGATGGAAAAAGAAAGAAAGAAATGAAGGAAAAAGAAAGAAATGAAGGAAAAAGAAAGAAATGAAAGAAAAAGAAAGAAATGAAGGAAAAAGAAAGAAAGAAATGAAAGAAAAAGAAAGCAATGAAAATAAAAGAAAGAAAAATGAAGTAAAAAGAAAGAAATGATGTAAATAGGAAGAAAGAAATGAAAGAAAAAGAAAAAGAAATGAAGGAAAAAGAAAGAAAATTAAGAAAAAAATTATAAAAAACAAAAAACCGAATCAATGTTCACTGAATTCTTTAGTCTGTTCTCATTTAATTAAATGTGCCTAAAATGTTTACCTCCAAGGCGTTACAAATATTTTTATATTCTTCCTGTCTAGCACGGAGAGAGGAAGCAAATGGCGGTATTTCCAGACCGAGGCGAGCCATACATTCAACTTCCCGAATCATTACGATCACTTGAGCATCAAAGTTGACAAAAAGTTCATTCGTTTCCGGATGCCGAACTAGAAGCGACGTTTGCAAACCTGTCTTCACTTCTTCCACCTGAAATTACAAAATGTGTATTTATTCAGATTCACATTTATAGAGAAAAATACGCACCAAGAATAAACTTGTGGGTGTCTCGGCTTAGCATAATGTTTAACAAGCGTTTGGTTGTTCAATACCAATAAATAGTGAATTTGATCCTGAACACGAACCTACGATTCTATAATAAAGAAAACGCAGTGTACGTGTGTCCGTCCGTCCGTCCGTTTTTCGATCTCGACGAATCATAAACAACCTGAAGTAACAGATAGTAACTACTGTAGTTACACCCGATTAAAACTTAAATAAATAACTCATTTAAATATCGAACAAAGTGAAAAGTTTAAAAGACGATTATTTCTTAATTCCGCTTTTCGTCGCAATTGCAAATGATATAGGCTAATTAAACCATAATTAAAACTTAAGTGGGGCACGGTACGTTGCTCATACGTTTTTATTTCTTTTTCTAGCATGTGTGTTAGTGGCGTATTCGAAATATTACAATGTTTGGATTCCGTAATGTCTTTTAAGGGTGGCTTTATATGAAAGGATCATAAAGAATGGTGATTTTAAAAGAATATAAAAATTGCGCGCAAAATAAATGCAAACTACGGACATCGATTGCGTATATGAAGTAAGATTATGCCGACTTATGGTGTCGAATAAAGATAAAATAATTATATTATTTAAAAATTTTTATGACATTTACATACATAGGACGCTGAAGGTAAGTAAAAAGCTGAAGCTAAACTAAAGTCCAAAAGAAGGGCCACTTCTAGTCTAGTAGTAAATAAAGACAGCGTATAAAACTGTCAAGAAGCTAGTGCTTTTTATCAATCAAACACAACTGACATTCTATAATCTATAACAGGGTTTATATATATATATATATATATATATATATATATATATATATATATATATATAGCCTTGAGTGGTAGTCAGTCAAGATGACACAATTCTAAATTTGAATCCGTCAAGAAGGCAATGGGAAACGACTTCAGTCTATTTCCAAAGAAGTCATGGAAATATATATATATATATATATATATATATATATATATATATATATATATATATATATAAAAATTTCTAGTACTGCCAAATCTAATCAAACATTTGAGGAATAAAAAATATGGGATCATATTAAACATAAGATACAATAATATCCACGTTTAAAATGTAAGGTACCTTTCGACCGACACATTTTCAAACACAATCGTCGGTAATCTAAAACAGAGTACTAACAAGAAAAATTGTTATTAATACCGTAATAAATTCTATTCTGAGTATTGTGTGCCTGACTCGTTTAAGTTTGTTGATTATATACAAAATTTAAATCCAAACAGCGACACTGAGTATTTTGTGTCGTTTGATATAAGTAGTTTGTTCACGAATGTTCCAATTGATGAAACTATTGACATTTGTGCGGACTTCTTGTATCGTGGACCTGGTAAATCTCCGTTGTTTTTTGAGAGTGTATTTGTTGAATTGTTGGGGATGGCGATCAAGTCTGTCTCCTTCAGTTTTGACAATTGCATGTATCAGCAAATCGACGGGGTGGCGATGGGTAGTCCCTTGGGTCCTGTGATGGCCAACATTTTTGTTGGTTTTCATGAAAGGCGACTATTTGAGAGGGTTAACAAACCGTATTGTTACTTCCGCTATGTTGATGATACGTTTGCATCATTTTCTAATAGTGCAATAGCGAAAGTGTTCTTTTCATCATTAAATAATCTCCATCCTGCACTTAAATTTACAATGGAGGTTGAAGAGAACAATTGTTTACCTTTTCTTGATGTTCTTGTGGAGAGAACTCCCTCGGGTTTCTTAACGAGCGTGTACCGGAAGCCCACTTTACAGGACTTTATTTGGCCTGGGATTCCTTTGCTCCCAGACCCAGAAAGGTTAACCTTATAAGTTGTCTTACCCATAGGGCATTGAAGATTTGTTCTGAGTGTAGACTTGATGCCGAATTGAGAACAATTAAGGAATTGTTTCTTAAGAACGGTTACCCCGAATTAGTTATTAAAACTGTCATTGAACGTAAGATCAGGAAGTTCAATGAAATTAAGAAATACGGGCCTTCCAAATGTCCTATATATGTCAGGCTCCCTTGGATTCGTCCTGAGAGTCAGACATACGCCGATAAGATCTCTACATCCATTAAACGGTGTTACAATGCCGTTTACAGTCGGGAACATGCGGGATCGACTATGTGGGCAAAACTATCCAGAGGCTTGAGGTTAGAATCGCCCAAAATGTCCCGGGCTGTGTGCGTAGGCATGAGCTTGTGACATCCGGGTGTTCGCAGACTCATGCCTCTGCTATCGGTGAACATCTATTAAATTCTCTTGTGTGTAGGACTGAGTATTCTCCCCATTTCTTTTCGGTATTGCACAGGGCTAGGAACAGACTCCACCTCGACATCTTGGAGTCTGTTATCATCAACATACGTAGGCCGGCCCTTTGCGTACAACGGAAGATGAAGTTTAAGTTGGCCTTATTCGGGGAAACGGTTACATGATTTGAGGTAAAATAATTTCCCCCCCACTTACCATCCTGTTTTATTACGGTATTAATAAAAAAATTTTCTTGTTAGTACTTGTTTAGCGAAATATGAAATAAGAAGGTGTATCAATAAATCCATAGCTTGACACGACATTATTAACTGAATTTTGTATTGAAACTTTCACTGTATTATGTCTGAGTTATCTTATTAATATTCACAAGTGAATTCAGTGAATTGACAGGAAAGATTACAATGAAAAGTGAATATTTGTTGTGTAAAATACATGTATTTTTATGATTGAGCTACGGACTTAGTGATATACCCCCTATGCTACATTACCCAATGCATTTATAATCTATACAATGAAACATACACAAATTTAGGGGGTGCGGGGTGTCATTGTTTCACGTTTTATCTTAAACAAACTCTTAAAAATATGAGAGAGGGAGAAAGTTTACCTGCTAAAATATAATGATCGAAACAACAAAGATGGGGATGATCAATCGAATAATTCATTAAATAATAAAAACAATAATTCATGGCGTATTTTTAGTCAGAAGTCCGAATAGTACATCGATCGAAACGTAATAACGGTAACGTGAGGAAAATAATCTGAATAATTCATTAAACAATAAAAATAATGCTAAAAAATGTACTAAGAAAACTGGTCAAAACATAACAAAGATGACGATAATCGTCCAAATGGAATCGACGTGCCGAGTTCAAATTTCGACCACGTCAATTTTTTTCAGCTCACGCAAATACCTTTGGAACGTGCCTGAATCCATCTCTCTCTTGCCATAAGTTAAATAGCAGGGTAGATTAGGTTCATTTGATTTGGGTGGCATCCAGTTAATAAGAAGGACAACTTTGAAACTCAAAAAAATAAAGAACTCAAGTAAATTGAAAGAAAGTAAGAAAGACATAAACTAAACAGCAAGAAAGGAAGAAAGAAAGAAGAAAATGTCGTAAATAAAAATTAACAGGTCATATTATTGCAAAAGAAGAAATAAATCAAGTAAATAGATATCAAAAGAAAGAAATTAAAAAAGTCTTTAAAAATGCCTAAAGGGTCTGAGTTTGGTGGGGTCTCTTTCCTAGGGTATACCCACTGCTGCTATGATTGTAGTACATGTAATGTCCCTGCGAGCCTAAACAATAAAGTGATGATTTCATGATCGTTAGCAATCCCACAAAATGAAACGGCCTAAACGTAATGAGAGAAAGAAAATGACCAGGATACTCTTTCAAATAATTTATGAGGAAGAAAATATGCTTCTTACTATCGCAGAGATACACTTTTATTGGGTTGGTGCAAAAATAATGACGTAATAATGTCGTTTTTGACGTTAAAAAATACGTCAAAAAACGACATTATTACGTCATTATTTTTGCACCAACCCAATACATATTATAGAAGAATTGTTAGCGGATTATTCGACACAACTTACCTGTCGCAGCCAACAGCGATGATACAGAATCTCGAATTCCAGTAGAATTTTCGCCATTTTATTATAATTCTTGATGATTCGCCTGGCATCGGAACATTGCAAAATAATACAATGTTTTTGGAAAGCTTCCATTGGTTCTTGGATGCGTCTAAATAACTGGCGAGCCCAAGATATCTTTCCTGTAAAACAGCAAAAAAATAAGTTTTAAAAATTAGTTAATTGTTTACAAATAATTAAATTACTATTCAATGCTGAGATTTCAGTAAGTGTTTTACTCACCAGCTCTGTCACAACTTCAATCGAAAAGAATTTTTCTAAGCTTAACATAAAATTTATCACGACTAAGTCCATAACAATAACAGACTTAATTAATACATTATTTACATTATTCGGACTATTGTCCTCATCTTTGTCGCCATATTTATTACAACGTTTTGGCCGTTGTACGCTCCGGCCTTCTTCAGGTGGATGGAATGTCGAACTGAACCCTTTATTTCGCTCACTGGGGTAGACTGTTCTAGTTCCACGTGCCATGTTTAATGGACGTCAGCCGAAACGTTGTAATAAATATGGCGACAAGATGAGGACAATAGTCCTAATAATGTAAATAGTGTGCATAATACCTCATCTCCGAAATATAGACAGATACTGAAAGGCCGAAACGTTGTAATAAATATGACGACAAAGATGAGGACAATAGTCCTAATAATGTAAATAATGTACATAATACCTCATCTCAGAAATATAGACAGACTTAATTGATATAAAAAAAATAATAAGATAAAACTTGAAAGAGTAATTTATTCTATTACCTGTGATAATTGCCTCAAGAAATACATAGGAGAAACCTCGAGAAATTTAAATAAAAGATTATTTGAACACAAAAGGGATCTTTTACAAAACACACAAAATGTATTAGTTGCTCACCGCACTGTCTGACCATAATTTTGATTTAAAAAATGCTACTTTAATTAAAACAGAAACCAATTTAGTAAGACGAAATGTATAGAAAGTTTTTGATATTTGTTTTTTACGGCTCATCAACCATTTGTATATTATTTATAACTGAAGCATATTTTGGATTATAGGAACATTTTTTGCAAGTGAATACTGTATTAATATTTTTTGAGAATAATGATTGTTCCAGATACACGTTCTACTATTTAACCCATAGCTAAAGAGAGAAGAGGGATTCATACCTTTCTCAAAGATATTTGCGCGTGAATGTAATGAGCCAGACTGGAATTCGAACTCGGATCTCCAATTTCTCATTCCGATCTGCTATCCACTACCACACGCATATCCCCGTATAGAAAATGATTTAATCGCTAGATCATCTAAAGTAAATTTACGTCCAGTTTCTTCCCTTTCATCTCTCTTGACAGATTTTCGATCATCGCAATGTGGGATATTTAATAACAAAAGTCGATAAAAACATAAACGAAAAGAAAAAAAAGAAACTTAATGAAATCGAGTAAACAATAAACCCAAACACATATATTTAGCAAAAAAAAAAAATATTAATTTAAATTTAAAATTTCCCCTGCCCCCTCTCCTTCTGGCACATGTGTAGTCGCATCAAAGTAAACATCCTGTTAGTCCGAAGTCCTAAAGGACGAAACGTGTGACAAGAAGACTTTTTTTTTTTTACACTTTATCATTGATTTTCCAAAAAGAAAATCAACTGTTCTGTAACAACTGTTTTGGTCTCTTGTAGCTCTAAGCAACGCTTTGCTTTCCTTAAATCCTCTTTGTCTTTACTCTGCTAAGTATTCACACGAACTCCTTAAGTTACTCGCTGTTTCCCCACTATGCCCCTCCCTCAATATAGTATTGAATTATACGGACCATCTTTCCTCATAAAATTTCAACTGTCTCTTTATGGATTTAAGAGTGTCTTTCTAGTTGCCATTTTTCCTTTAAAGTTTCCTTGTTGCTCACATGTTCAGTTCATGGTATTCTCAGCTTACTTCTCTAGAACCACATTTCTTTTTACATCTTTAAAGAAGTTGGGATTTTTCTAATGTGTCATGTCCTTTTACGACGTGCGTGAACATGGTACCCTGCAACTTACGGTGCCCCGTAAGCTCGAAGCAAACCTTTGAATTTTTAGCATCACTTTTTAGCTTAGTAACGCCATCCATTCACACAGTCATTACGTAAGTTACTCACTGACACCCTATTTGCCACACCTTCCTCATTATCTGTCAAAGAATTTTCAACTTTATGATTTTATAAGGTAAACAAAAAAAGTCGTAGCTATTGTTTTACGTCACGTCGGAAGAAGTGATCCATGATGCGCAAATAAGTCCGTTACGTGCTACGCAATCCAACATTGAATACAGCGACCAAATGCAACGACGCAACGGCACATGGGTGCGCATATATGCCCAGTCCCACCCTATTCACATATGTTTATGTTTGTGTGAGCTCCAGTGATTGAGCGTGCGTATCTGTGTGTCTGCGTACGTCAATGAGTGTACGTGCGTGTATGTATGTTTGCGTAAGTATCAGTGGCATTCCGACGACAATTTTCCCTCCCACTGCCATAAAAACAACGATATACGCAACCATATATAAATCCAAAATTTAAAAATCAGTTTGTCTGACGATCGCAAATAGCGTGAAACCCAGGGTCACAAACGCACATCAATATATATATATATATATATATATATATATATATATATATATTTATATATATATATGTATGTATGTATTTTTATTTATTCGCGCAAAAAATATAGTTTTAAGGTGTGCTATATTTATGGGATAAAGTGCTCAATATCAGAGATAGAGCGTATGTAAATATAAATATAAAAGTGAACATTGAAGTCAACACTCAGAGGCGACAGGCTGTTTCATGAAACAGCCTGTCGCCTCTGAGTGTTGACTTCAATATATATATATATATATATTTATATATATATGTAAGCAAATATATGGATATAGATCCGACAGTATGAAGAAAAATATACGGGAAAAAACAAACAAAAATCCTTACATGCAATAATGCTGTTTTAATGTTAATATGTTAATATGTTAATATGTTAATATGTCCGACGTCGACATATTAACATTAAAACAGCATTATTGCATATAAGGATTTTTGTTTGTTTTTTCCCGTATATTTTTCTTCATATATATATATATATAGCAAGCGTAGTAAATACTTTCGTATATAATCCAAGTGGATCCTAATAATATAAAATATTAAAACTGATCCACAAAAAGAGTTCAATGTATTTATTATTAGAGAGCAGAATTTATAGGCAATAAAATTCAAAATTACCTCATATGGGGAATAATCTTATTTCGACCCAACAAAATTATTAAATAACTCATCAGTCGTGTCAATCCTGAAGACAGACGAATTATATAATTTCGTCGGTCGAAATAAGCTTATTCCCCATATGAGATAATTTTAGATTTCATTATATACATACATATATATATATATATATATATATATATATATATATATATATATATATATATATCCTTTAGGAGTTTATATCTCTGACAAAGAAGTAAGCACATATGTTGGTTTAACGACCACAACATTATGAAGACGTCGCACACTGGCACAACATCTAAAAACTCTACTACACTATGAAAATAAGCAAAATCTTTAAATTCTCGAGTTCCTATATAGCAAAATCAAACAACCAACACTCAACAAAACTTCTTACGAGTATAGCAGCAACGTATTGATGTGCATATAACAAACATTTAATGCCATTTCGTAATTCTACCAATTTCTGATCAGCTTCCTTATATTGAAACCACTGTCTTGTAAAAATTCCATAACTACAACGGATAAATTCAAACATTTAAAATAACTATAACAGAGCGAGTTCGTGCGTGTTTATTTAAAAATCCCCATCACGACGGAATGCAGATTTTATCGCAGTTACAACACATTCGTCTTTGTAATTTACCCCTGAAGATGATCTTGGAAAAGATCGAAAGTACTTGGGTTAGCAAAAACTATGGCGCCTTGATGAATTTCATCTTAACATCAAGCAATTGATTGGAGAACTGAAAAGGTTCAGTATAAAAATAAGTAGACAATATATCTATATTATTTAAGGAAACAATTTTGAATAAATATATGCTGCCTATATATTATATATCTATATATATCAAAGTCGTAAATTTAATTTTATTTGTTAATCTCACTCGTTAATTTTACTACGTTACTCGGCAGATTTCATCGAATTTTCTAAGTTTACTCGTTCAATTTGTTTTAAACGACATTTATTTATATATTTATTTTCGTTTTAACACGCTGCATAAGTCGTAATTTATTTATTTTAATCGTAAAAACAATGAAAATTTCTAATTATTTTAAGGTTGCATTTTTTTTTTTTTTTTATTTTATTGTTTTATTTTTTTTCTTTACTAACAGTAATTATCAGCTGAGGAAATGAAACTGGAAAAAAAAGTTAAAAAAAAAACAAAAAAAAAACTGAAAACACAAAATTATCTTCCGAGTATCCGAAGTGTAATTACATAAAGAAAAGAAAAAGAAAAAGTAAAAAATCCCCCGTAAACAACTTAAATAGAGCTCACACCATTGCGATTGGCTGTTGGTCAACTTCCAATCAAATGCGTGACAGAGGGGTAAGGTTTGCCTATAATATAAGTCAGTGTTTGTAGACTGTTATATTTAGGTGTGGGGCATCTGAGACTGAACAGCTCTGATGGGGTCAACAGTATGATGTTTGAAAAACCAGAAACTGCCCAATGACCCAATTTAGAACATCGCTGACGACGCCCTCTAGTGTTAAAGAGCGTATATTCAATATATATATATATATATATATATATATATATATATATATATATATATATATATATTATTTTTTTTAAATATTTTAAAAAATTTTTTACATATATGTATATATATATTTTAAACATTATTATATAATTTGGGGGAAATTATTCGTTATTTTAAATTTTATTTTTTTAAACACCTCTTTTTTAAAAAATTACATGGGTTTTGATGTCGTAAATAACTACATGCACTGAAAAGAAAATTTTCGAATATATTCAATTTTAAACACCGACGATTACCAGTTCCGAATCTTCTCTTAAGTTTTTCCCCTTCTTTCTCTTGTTTTCTTACTATTTCCTTTCTTTTTCCTTTGCTCTCTTTCCTCTGTCTATTTCCTCTGTTCCCCTTTGAAGATACTCTCTCTACTTCACTTCTCACGTCCGGTGGAAATAAGTCTATCTGTCTACTCTCATCCACTACTTCTATGTTACCTCCCCCGCCCATACCTCATTAGACAGATATCTCTCTCTCTCTTTCTGCCCCTCTTCTTTCTTTCTTTTCCCCTTCCCTTATTTTGAATCTGTATTTTAAAACATAATTTATGTTTAAATAATTTCGCTTCGTGCCTGGTAAAATTTTAAATCCATTTATTATTGAAACTGTTTGGTCTGATGAAACGAAACCGAAGTAGAGGTTTTGCAAAATAAAATATTACCATGGGTTTCTAAAGTCTCCGCTTTCATAATTATATATGTGTGTGTGTGTGTGTGTGTGTGTGTGTGTGTGTGTGTGTGTGTGTGTGTGTGTGTGTGTGTGTGTGTGTGTACAGGGTGCGATGAGTAAATTGTTGCCATTTTATATTTTTAATTTTGCGCATGCGCATTGTTTATTTTTGATTTTGTCAACTGGGAGACAAAAGACCACCATGACGCAATTTAGTCCGGCAAAAATTTGGAAACGGCATGCTATATTGCTTGGCATTCCCGTCGAAAGCTCCAGTCCGAACATTTCAGAGTGTTTAGGTGTCAATCTGAGTTCAGCGCAGATGATTCGGAAAGAGTTACATGACATATCCAGACAACATCATGGTGTTTGGAGCGATCACTAATGATGGAGATGTTATGCCTCCATTCATCTTACCACAGGGCCTCAGAGACCTACATTAGATGCCTTGAGGTGTTAGTGCCTTCTTGAGTTAAGAGGGTGGCTACTGGAAGACAGTATGCCCAGCAACTGGACTCTGCCACACAAGTAGGAGGATCCAGTCATAGCTGTCAGACAATTTGTACGTCCACATCACCCTTTACATCTAGTCACCTAACTTCCTGGTCTGCAACCCCCTTGATCATTATGTCTGGGGAGCAGTTTAACACGAAAGATGGACTGAAGGCAAGGATTAAGGCAGCATTCACCAACTTAAAGAAAGAGACGGGCCAGAAGAGTTGCAGGAGATTCCGAAGTCGTCTAGAGTCCGTGGTTGAAGCCAATGGCGATTTTATTGAATAAATTCACTTTTTAGTATTTAAAGGATATTTTTGTGTAATTTTGGTGAATATTTCTGCTAAAATGAGATGTCAGTGTTATTTTCATTTTTGAGTAAATTAGACAATTTACCCATCGCACCCTGTTAAAATTTAAAGGAACTTTCCAGTGGTGCAATGAGAACTATAATATGTACAATACAGGCTTAATAGCGCTCTTACCTGCTACGGGGGGTTGATCTCTCGCCACTGGCGGGTCATTTTTGTGCTTCTGATAGAGACGAGATACAATTTCGATATCCTTGGCGTAGTGTGTCAAGATCCTCTGGTACTGTTCGGCTGTATCCAAATTCGACAAATGAAGGCACTCAAATTTATGGAGAATATTCAAGGCTCTCTTTGTATTGGCGATGCGATCGAACTTTTGTCCCATGAAACGGACAATTGATACCTGCAAGTTTTGGAGAGAAACAGTATAAAGAACAAAACGTTACAAATTTTGAAAGTCAGGGAATATTTTGAAATCTTCAAAAAAAAAAAAAAGAAAGAAAATGTCGTTCACAGAGTCCTTTTCTTCTTTTTTTTTAGCTGTGAATTGCTATGATTTCCTGGCACATCCTTGGCGGTTTTTGAATTTAAAGGAATTCTTCTTTGTTTGTCATGAACCGCTTAAATTTTTGTCGTCATTAACCACGCATACTGAACTATGACATTTCCAATTTTTGGTAACAAAATCTTATCAATTTTTGGCACAAAAATTATTATGCCTGATCATGTGATCATAATCAACCAATCAGTTTGCACCTACTATGAGCGGAGGCTGTTCCCTTGGAACTGGGGTTATTTTTTCTTTTCTTTATTCGTGTGATTTTTTTACGATTTCCAGGGAAAGTCAGTGGAATCGTTTCCCATTACCTTCTCCAAGGTTTCGAATTTATTCTAGTTCTCCTTTTATACTGGTTGCCGTGCAAGGTTAAAAATTAAGGAACATATTTAAATGTTATACCATCCTTTCAAGAACTAGGCTATCGTGGCTACCCGCAGATTAAATTCTGTATTATCTGGGAATTATGATGACTTCTTGGGACAGATAGTGAAATGGGTTTCCCGTTGACTTCTCCAAATTTTTTTAATGTAGAAAATCATTTTTTTTAGTCTGGCTGCATCCCAAGACTACAGATTTCAGTCTACCTTACGATTTAACTCATAGCTAAAGTCAAGTATTCATATATTGCCGTATTATTGTTTGATCATAACGTTTATTGGGTGGGCGGTGACAATTATATCTCTTATGCCTTATTATTCTGAAAGTTGTTAGGTAGAAATAAATGTGGATCAGAATGCGGACATTTGGGAAACACACACACACACACACACACATATACATATGTATGTTTGTGCGTGTTTTACCAAAGATAACATAAGGTTAAATAACAGGTTTGGTTAGGTTTAGTTTGTTTTACGGTATATCAATCTCAATGGATTATTTAACGTCGACAAGATTTTTATCACTGGTAATATTTTTTATCTAGCTAGCTAGCTATCTATCTATTTATCTATCTTGTCTCTTCATGTCTGTCTGTCTCTCTTGGACTCTTCATATCTCTCTATCTATCTATCTATTAGGTTGGTGCAAAAATAATGACGTAATAATGTCGTTTTTTGACGTTAAAAAATACGTCAAAAAACGACATTATTACGTCATTATTTTTGCACCAACCTAATATCTGTCTGTGTATATATTGGTTTGGTTTCTTTTGTTTTACGGCATATCAACCTCAATGGGTTATTTAATGCCGACAAGGATTTTATTGCTGATAATATTTTATTTCAAAATGTATTGCTAGTAATATTATTTTTGCACCAACCTAATATCTGTCTGTGTATATATTGGTTTGGTTTCTTTTGTTTTACGGCATATCAACCTCAATGGGTTATTTAATGCCGACAAGGATTTTATTGCTGATAATATTTTATTTCAAAATGTATTGCTAGTAATATTATTTTTTTTAGATGTATTTCTGATATTTTTCCAGAAATGTATTGCCGTTAATAGTTTTTTGGGGTTTTTTTTAATGTATTGCTTGTAATAATGTATTGCTGATAATAATTTTTTCTTCAAAAATTCATTGCTGGCAATAATGTTTCACAAAAATGTATTGCTGGTAATAAAAACTATTTCACACGTTTTGACCTCAGTTTAGAGGTCAACCTTTTTCCCATAGCTGGGACCATAACAGGCGCTACCAACTTGGGTCAGAGCGAACCTGGGAACACCAGCAATTAAGAAGTGGTTTCACGCTCCTCAAAATCTTCTGATCAGAGGCCTTGCTGTCTGTCGTAGTTTATCGTCCTATTCAGAGCGCAGATGTAGCATCATCTGTACCAGGTTGGTTATGTTAGTCACTGTGATGTGTGGATTCCAAATAAAGTAAAAAACTTAACAAATCCGTGTTTCGCTTTCGAAATTAATTGCGCCGAGCGATTAAATGTATGTAGTTTATTGTCTTACCCAGAACGCGGATGTAGTTTATCGTCTTACCCGTGACGCGGATGTAGTTTATCGTCTTACCCAGGACGCAGATGTAGTTGATCGTTATACCAAGTACGACTAAATAGTAGGAAATCGAGCGATATGAGTAATACGTTACTCCAAAGTGTGGCTGAGATATTTTCGCATTTCATCCGAGCCTAAGTGCTCATGACTCAAAGCAGGATTTTGAATGTTGATACTAATGGTAGACAGGATTTCTTCATTTGATTGTTTAAACTCCAAACGTCCAAATAGAGAAAGCCTATCTTGCATAAATATCAGCCTTTCAATCCTGCTTTGAAGCATGTGTACGAAGGCTGATATGAAAATACGCAAATATCTCAACCACAACGCAATCCCTAACGTCCTAATTGTGTTCGCCTGCGCTCAAGCATAATATGGAATGCAAGTTCTGTTTTATTTTTTTTTGGGAGGGGTAGGGGATTCAAGTGAAAATTGATGAAAACTCACGTGAAGTTCATGTCTTTTCCGTTTGAACTCTTCAAAATCTTGATCAAATTCCGTTTTTCTCTGATCTAAAAAGTCATACGCTTTGTTCTTCATGGTCGAAACAATCATTTGAAAGGTCACCACCATGCCCTCCAAACCTGCGTAAAAATAGATAGATAGATAGATAGATATTTAAAAAAAGCGATAAATATCTGATCAATTTATCAAAAAAAAATATCTGCTAGAAAAAAATTGTGACAGAATGAGCGATATATTCTTTTTGCGTGTGTGTGCCACGATCCTTTAGAAAAAAAAGGACTCCTAACTGGAAAAACCGAAGAAAAAAATAATGTTAACAACAAATCCTTTTTCACACCCAACCCAGTTCTGAGGAATCAGAATCAACGTTGAGTTTAAGCAAGCAAATGAGCCAATTGGAGTAAAGTGCCATGCAGATTTAAATTTTTTCCCACTTGTGACGAATGCAGCTATGTATTTTTTTTTTTTTTTTTTTTTGCATGCTAGCATGCTAGTTAACATTTGTGTCAGTCAGTTGTTGGCTCTCACGCTGGCCAATAGAATCTTCCTGCCTATTCGTGGCAGCCAGCTATAGGCTCTCACTCTGGCCAGTACAAAATGGCCGCAAACTATATGAAAACTACCGTAGAAGCATGAAAAATCGATTATTTCCACTATCGATGGAAGTTGGGAAATGCAAAGTGGGTCTTAGCCTTTTCGCTAACTTGGAGCATGTGCATGTAAATTTTGGTGCAAATCCGTCGAAAATTGCGGTCGTGCATTCGTTACACACACACACACACACACACATACATACACATATCCTGCCTTTTATATTAGGTTGGTGCAAAAATAATATCGTTTTTTGACGTTAAAAAATGATATTCTTTTTGCACCAACCTAATAGATAGAGATTAGGAGGATTTGAGATAATTATAATTAAGTAATTCATCGAGTTTACAAGAAAGCACTCGGTGGCCGTTTAGTCCTAAGTTTGGAACTCATCAGCAGCGCGCATCCATTATCGAGAATTGAACCCGGACTGTTACGATACGACACAAGCGTCATACCAACTGTACCAATGGGCCTCAGCGACGAGGATGTAACGAATTAGACTGGATATTCTATCATTGGATATCCTTGCTTGAATCGGCTTCTAATGCTCTGGTTGGATCGTCTTCAGTAATGGAAACTCGGATGAGTTACACCACGGAATTTGTGAAGAGCGGTGCTATATCGAGTCTAATTCGTTACCTCTTCGTCACCGAGGCCCGTTGGTACAGATGCTTGCGTCGTATCGTAACGGTACAGGTTTAATTGTCAGTAGTGGATGCACACTGCTGATGAGTCACAAATATAGGACGAAACGGCCGTCCAGTGCTTTCTGCATTCTGTTGAGGTTTCTGTTGAGGTTTCTTCTAGTTTGTGTCTCTACCACAGATAAAAGAGAATGTTTAACATCGAAATAAGGAAAATTAATTTATTTTAATAATATGTGGAAATATCCATTCTTTGCCTGAAGAAGATTGCGAGACCCGAAACACGTGTTGCAAAATTATGGAAAATAAAGCATAATATATATTTTTTTTTAAATCCACATTACAACCAAAAAACGTTTATGGTTTCTCTCTTCTTTTTAATATACACACTTTTCTCTCGCTGGAACAACTATAAACTCTTCCCTATATACATACACACACACACACACACACACACATATATATATATATATATATATATATATATATATATATATATATATATATATATATATAGACTAGAAATTCTTAAGTCTTTGAAAAGAAATTCTTTGGCTCTACATCTGTTTTCTCTGTTGGAATGTCGTTCTTTTAAATTATTCAAATTTGAAACTCCTTTACAGGAAATTCTTCTGGAGCCAACAATAGAAAAATAAAGAATCCAAATAATGACCCATTTTCCTGTCAGTCGGTCATGTGCCATGCGTAGATACACGCTTGGGCGATCATGTATCTTTCGATAAATGTCTGACGAGGCAGATGTTTTTCCCCGCATTACGTTGCCATTTCTATCTGCGGTAAACCAGTTGCCATCCAAGGCTATAGAAACTGGTCTGTCCTTCTATTTACCTATAGCTGGAGGGCGAGAAGAAGAGGGTTCATACTTTTCCCAAGGGTATTAGCACTTAAGTGAATGTAATGGATTCGACTGGAATGTCAACTCGCCTCTCCGATTCCTCAATCCGAGCCGCTATCCATTACTCCACCGTGCCTCTATCTATACACGCGTGATAGAACACGGTCTGTCCTTCTATTTACCCATATCTGGGGAGAGAAGAGGATTCATACCTTTCCCTAGGGTATTAGCACGTAAGTGAATGTAATGGATTCGACTGGAATTCCAACTCGGCTTTCTGATTCATCAATCCGAGCCTCTATCCATTACTCCAACTTTCGAGATTAAACCCCACCATCATGATCTCAAATATCTTACTTATTCATTACATCAAACGAAAAAAAAAATATCAATAACCTTCGATCTTTGACTCAGAAAGATGAGAGTACATTTCTATTGTTTCGAACATCTCTATGATCTTCTTCAGCCTTCTGATGAAGGTATCGAATTTGCCAAAAATGTACATCCCGGAGAAGTCGAACTGCCGCTCGTTCGGCATCGTTTCCAGCTTTTCCTTTGTCTGCTGGAAGCTGCGTTGGTAGGTGTTGTTCAGATGTATGCAGTCATGGACTTTAGCAATCACACGGTCGGTCGGCTGACTCCATACAGTCTCTGTACCATTGCATGTGATGTAGGACTTGCACGCCGTGATCATTTGATTGGTTATCTGCACAGTTAAAATAGATATTGAATTCAGTATATACAATAATATATATATATATATATATCAGTAAGGTAATAAACTATATGTAATAAACATTTCAATTCCATCATCCCTCCACTCCCTTCCTCCTCTATCTCACTTTCCCCACCATTTTTTTTAAAACCTTATATTGAAATTTTTCTTTTTCTTTCTTCCTCTTTTAATATTATTTTTTTTTCCTTTTCTTTTTAGTTTTTATTTTTTCCTCTTCCTTTTCCTTTATATATATATAGCTCGTTTTAATTTATTGGATTCAATTTTTTTTTTAAATGAATAACGCTGTGCTCATATAAAATGTTTTTATTTTCTCATGTGAGTTGAAAGGTTGATTTCGTATATTGTTAGCATTTGCAGCAGCCAGGTTTACGGGAGAAGATTCGCTGTTTGGAAAATACGATGAATAATTTTTTAACATATATATATATATATATATATATATATATATATATATATATATATATATATATGTGTGTGTGTGTGTGTGTGTGTGTGTGTATGTATGTATGTTTTATGTTATATGTATGGGTAAAAGTACTCAATATCAGAAAGAGACCGTACGGCCTGAAAATTGCGTTCGATCATGAAATTGACTATCGTCAGTCTCTTTTGACATCAGTGTCCATATATATATATATATATATATATATATATATATATATATATATATATATATATATGTTTCAAAAATGGAAGCTAAAAGCTTCAAATTTAATTTTGTAACTAAATTGAAAACATTAGTTCCATTTCATCCTAAAGCAAATTTTGGAGTAACTTATTTTTTAAATTTTCTGAGTTTTAAAGGCATGGAAGAATTCATAATTCACTGTTTCCAATTATATATATATATATATATATATATATATATATATATATATATATATATATATATATATATATATATATATAATTCTCACACCTATATATTATATATTAATCTGATGACAAGAAGCAAGAAACTAACTGGCACCATGCAGAGTTGCTTCCTATGTCCATACTGTTTACGTATTCAACCGCTTTATCTCCGATTTTGAAAGTTCTTTCTTCATAGATATAAAAAAAAATTAATCTAATTTAGCTACTTTTTCTTTTTGTTCATGTTTTCCATCACTTTATTTTGATCAAATATCCCACATTGTGATAATAAAAGATTTGCCAAAAATGGTGAAATGTTAGAAGAACCGAGACGTACATTTTCTGTGGATGATCTAGCAATTAATGCACTTTCTAAAAGTTTTCGTCTTAGTAAATTATTTTCTCTTGTAATTAGTGTAACCTTTTTTAAGTCAACATTAAGGTCAGATTTATTACGGGGAATAAATTATGCATTTAATGCGTTATTTTGTAAAAGATCCCTTTTATGTTCATATAATCTTCTATTTAAATTCCTTGAGGTTTCTTCTATAAATTCCTCCTTCCAGTTTCAGCTTATTAATGTTTTGCTTTAACTACATATTTTATTGTTTAGAAGTAGTTGTAACAAATTTTATGTTTAACTTAGATAAATTCTTTGCGAGAGTAGTTGTGTAAATAAATTGTAAATAAAGAATTTAATTTTATGAAGTTCATAGATGGAAATAAAGTAAAAATCACTAATTTTCCTGAAGAGAATGATGAAATATTTTGCTGATATATGACAACAGTTATACCATTCCCAAATGGTTAAAAAAAAAAAAAGAACTAATTTTACTTCCTTTGTTATGAAGCTTTTGTTTCAGCCACTCACCTTGACAAACAAAGACGTCATTCTCTCGGATGTGTTGTAATAACGAGAGATACTGTGTATCATTCGGATACCATTTATTAACCCAGGTATCCCCGGAAGCATTCCAACCTGCAAGAAAATGTTCCGGAAGTAAAAAGAAAAAAATATAAGAGAATGGTAATCATACAAACGACACAATAGATAATCATTTCTAAAAAAAATTAATGGATTAACCGATAATCAGATATTTAAAGATTTGATTGGTGATACAAATTTGTACGACCGCCATGAAAAGACAAAAATTCAAATTTCTTACCACTGATGATAAGTAAAAAATAAAACTGAAAAACGAGCTAACAGGTTTCAAATCTCGATCAACAGAGTTAAAGAGAGGTTAATAAATATAGAATTATCAATAAAAAGAGATAGACAATATATATTGGGTAAAAAAAATTTTCTTAGATGGAAATTAGTCGGAGGCCCAGTACGAAATCCTTCTGTTTTCTCTGTGGTCTCAAGGGCAAAATATAAATGGTCTCCAACACTTTTAAGTGGTAATTCGAATGAGACGTAATAAGAATAGTAAATGAGTTCACATTGGAATTCGCCACACAATTATGGCTTTTTATTAGGTGATCTCCGAGCCGATATGTTTACCTGTTACTTAGACGTGATATTTAGTTAATACACATGTTTGAGTTGACATCCACGTGTTTTAAGCGGTGTAAATAGACGTCAACTAACCTTTGCATTCGAAAGTTTTAAAGCACAATTTCTTTTTTAACACTTTCGAATATCCAGGCCGGTAAACGTATATTTACATTTTTTTTTTAAGCATTCAATCCCAAGCAAGGCGTGAAGCCACTAGGACGCAAAGGGTTTCAGAGTAGGAGCGAGAGCAAAGAGGAGTGATAGAGGAAAGGATGAAGAGACGGTTAGGGGATAGATCTGGAGACGTCGATTGACATTACATTTGAATAGTTGGAGATTATAGTTATCAGGAAAACAAGAAATGGGGAGGGAGTTTCACAGGCGAGAAGTGCGAGACGTGAAGCTCTTGGAGTAGAAAAAACAAAACAAAACGAAAACAAGGATATCCATTCAAAGACGTGTACCCGCTAAATACAGGGTGTAGCAGAAATACCCTTCCACACCTGTGTGGGTCTCGTGAACTTACCCAAGTGGCAATGGTATCTTCACCTGGCTAATGTTTTACAATTACGTGAAAGGTATTTCTGCCGCACACTGTATAAAGGTTAAGTAATAAGAAACAGTAGACATTGCATGTGATTGAATATTCAAAGTAATGAAAACTAGATTTATAAATGCCATAATATTCCATTGCTTTCTTTATAGTTATTATATTTGTTTGGACCCTGGATTTGTATTGAGAATAATTCCAGGTTAAGATTCTCTAAAAATGAACAACCCAGGAATCAATCGCAAAACAAGGAGATAGGTCAAAACTAAATTTCATTCTTATCTATTTTATTAGTTTTTATACAGTAGAATCCCTGACAACCGGACTAAGAAGGACTTCCGGATATGAGGAATTGGTTACAGGTGTCTTTAAGAGTGAACTGCTATGTAATATCAAACCACCAAATATGTCAGTGAATTCTGGTCAATTTTCCAACAGATGAAGAGAACACTGGTCACTGTTGGCGTAGCAATGAAGAACTAGCTGGAAACGTTCTACTATGGATACCATCGTATGGAAAAAAAACACAATGTCTAGCAAAGAAGATGTACATTGACCATCTGGTTGAAGATACGAGATGCAGACTGGACGAGTTCCAAATGCAATGAATGACAAGAATGGAGAAAAGAACGTCTCATGGAATCCCGATATTGCATCGACCTGATGATGATAATAATTCAGTAAAATTGGGTTGATCTTTTTCAAAATGACCCTTCTTTATCCTACTGCCAATTATTATTCTGAACATGTCTTTGTCGATTATATGGCACGAACATAAACTACTTTCTTTCCCCTTAATCAAACTACATTCTCTACCTTTAGAATTTCTAAACAATCATAGAATAGAGATGGGGTTGGCAACCTTTTGCTATGTAGCGACATAGGATTTTAAAATTATTCAGTGTGCCAACAGCATACGTATTTTTTTAGGGACTGGAATCTGGAAAAGAGGTTAGATGGTGCTTATACACGAATGCTTCGAGCAGCATTAAACAAATGCTGGAAAGGCTACCCAACAAAGAAAGAGTTCTATGGCAACATAGCTCCTATCAGCAAATCAATGCTCCAACAATGACTAAAATATGCTGGTCACTATTGGCGAAGAACTAGCTGGGGGCTTTCTACTCTGGATACCATCCCATGGAAAAAGAACACAAGATCGACCAAAGATTTACATTGACCATCTGATTGAATGCAGAATGGATGAGTTTCCAAATGCAATGAATAACAACAATGGATGGAAGCAGCGTGTCATGGAAGGCCGAGATTACTCAGTCTGATGATGAGGATAATGATGATAATTTAGTAACACTGGGTTGATTTTTTTTCAAAATAACCCACTCTTCTTTTTCTCATTGCCTATTGTTGTTATGAATTGTTGTTATGAACATATCTTTGTCGATTATATGACACAAACATCAACTGCTTTCTTTCCGCTTAATCAAACTACATTCTCCACCTTTAGAATTTCTAAATAATCATAGAATAGAGCAGGGGTCGGCAACCTTTTGATAACTATGTGGCGAGAGCAAATGTATTTTTATAGCAACTGGAAAAGGAGTTAAATGGTTCTTGCACACGAATGCTTCGAGCAGCATTAAACAAATCCCAACAAAGAAAGGGTTCTATGGCAACATACCTCCCATCAGCAAATCAAAAACTAATGTTTGCTGGTTACTGTTGGCGTAGCAAAGAAGAACTAGCTGAAGACGTTCTACTCTAGAAAAAAGAACACAAGGTCGAACAAAGATGATGTACACTGACCATCTGATTGAAGACACGGGATGCAGACTAGATGAGCTTCCAAATGCAAGGAATAACAGAAAGCAGCGTGTCATGGAATGCTGAGATTGCTGATGTAAGTCCTATTCTATTTTTTTTTCTTTTCTCGCACTTCTTGCCTGCGGAACTCTCTTCCGGTTTCTTGCGTCCCTGTCGTCTAAAACCTTCAAAAATTAAATAGAACATCTATCGCCATCTTCAGTCCGTTTTTTATTTTTATTTTTTTATTTCTCCTCACTTCTCATTCTCTTTCACTCTCCACGTCTTAGTGTCATTATAGCTTCAATTGGAATGAAATTACGTTCTTTTTAAGAGCTAAAAGTGATAGCATGTTGTGGAGAGCTACGATTGCGAAAGTCAGAAAGAGACACAGGGCATAAAAGAAGAAAGTAGTCGTAAAAAGAATTCTTCAAATGTAAGCGAAAATTGACATGTTTTTGTTTTTATCGAAATTGCTACTGCTATGTTGATACATACCAAATGATATCATTAAATAAAGTAATCTTAAAATGACAAACATTTATGGAGGAATAGTGACAGATCGATAGAGGAAGATTGACGTACTGGATTGCTGTTGTAGAGTGGGTCACAGAACTTCTCCAGGGTGTACAAGAACTTCACGTTGTCTCTCGCTTCATTCGCAGTGTCGGTAATACGCCGATCAAGTTCTTGCCAAGTCTGCAAGTAAAACGTCGAATTTAGAATCTTTGCAGTAAGGCTGATATTCATTCGGGAATTTAAAATAGAAATGGCTAACGTTTAATCTTAGTCATTGAATCCCACTAATACAGATTTTCTTATTTATCATCGGGTAATTTTAACTGAGCCTGCTCAAGCGAAGTTAATTCTCAGATTTGAGACTTAATTCATGCTTAAAATATGAAAACATTTGTTTTATTTACAGTTTATATCGGGTCACTCTAAGAATGTTACTGGCAACATATAAACCAGAACTTAGCTAGCGCACGGTCGTGTTGTCATCGGCGGCTAAACATGTTCTCCCACCGGATTTCTCTTGGGAGAAATGTGCTTAGATACCCAAAAGGATTAAAGGCAAGACCTATCAAAGAATGAATCAATCTTCTTGCACAGTCAACCATCTTGTACGATGGGGTAAACTGGACTCCATTGCTATGCATATAGCCACTGTGTTGATGACGCAGTATAGTTGAGCGGCGGGCTTTCTAGACTAAAGTCAGCTTTCAGGCCACATGTCGCTGACCAAGTGGCGCTTTTAAATTGGATGACATCGGCAGTGACTTGACCTGGAGATGGATGGCTCCACTGGGTCTGTTGACTTACCGAAGACACCCTAAGCATGAATACATAGCTCTTCGGCTTTCAACCCAGACATGTGGAAAGAACATAACCCTACGACTGAGATTCATGATGATGATGATGATGATGATGACGACGACGACGATAATGATGATGATGATGATGATGATGATGATGATGATGATGATGATGATGATGATGATGATGACGACGACGACGACGATGATGATCATGATCATGATCATGATGACGACGATGATGATGATCATGATGACGACGACGACGATAATGATGGTGATGATGATTACTGTTTGGTATTCATTACTATGTAAAAAAAAACATCTTTATTTCTTAGTTTTTATATAAGAATAAATGCAAATTTCAAAGTTCAAAGATCACGGGCTGATTGCAAAACAATATTTATTTCAAAATTTGACAAAAGGTGAATTTTTTTTCTATAAAATGAAGTTGTCTCAAAAAATCTTAGCTTCGGCTCATTCTTAATAAAGTTACGTCCAAAAATCGTCTGAGACTCTTTCATGCTTAATTTTGGACTAATCTGAAGCATATTATGCTTGTAAGCTTAATGCTAATAAAAAGGCACCTTTCACAACGCATAAATATTCAGGGAGTTCGGTCTAAATTTGACAGTGTTTAATGTTTTTACTTTTTTCAAATTGATTTGGAATATCTGTAAACCGTGAACGGCATTGTGAAATCTAATCACTACAGTTTTAGAGGTGCCAAAGTTAACTGACATGGACGAGTGGAAGCCACCTGAATATTGGAAAAGGTTAAGCTGCATCATAATGAATCGTGCCGAGCATTTAAATGCTACAATCATGCCAACTGCTCAATGCGCTTTGAGAACCGTGACAATAATAAGACGTGAACTGGAGAGCTGCAACGCGAAAGAACACAACAGATGTTCTGACTGCTTCCGTACATCAGACTTCATCCAAAAACTGCAGAAGAAAGTGGTAGAAGACCCAGTCAAGGAAATGTGGGTTTTGGCACGGGAAATGGATGTTTCAATTTCCACCATGAAGCTGGCCTTGAATGAGGACCTCCGCTACCAGTCAACTTCTTACAGAAAAGGCTTGAGAAAACCGTCTAACAAAAGGTAAAGAAACCCTTAAACAAGGTGAAATATCTTGTTGAACCAGCGACAATCTGATTCTTCTCTGATGAAAAGAATTTTTACGAGGACCATCTGCATGACACACAGAATAAAAGATGGCTTGCCTACAATCTATATAACGTTCCTCGTGTCATAAAAACCAGGTTTCCCCAAACTGATGGTTTCTGAGTGTGTTATTCCGCCTCACATCTTTGAACAAGGCTCAATTCGCATGGCTATATGGAGTTGATTGGAAACGATGGCTGCTTGAAGACCATATATTTGGTAGCAAAATTCAGCTACCTGGCCACGCCTCCAGAAAGAGTCAAAAGTTTTTGTTTGATAATTTTTACGATTTCACCAGCCCCAACGTCTGCCCCCTAGCTCCCTTGATTTTAATCCCATCGATTATTGTGTGGGGCGCGGGTGAGAAAAACACCAACCTCACTGCCTGTAATATCAAGGCCCAGATTACAGACAGTATTAAAGAGGCATTAGAGGCTCTCCCACAGGACACCGTGAAGACAGCATGTGCCAAATTCCGGAGATGTGTCGAGGCCATGGAAGATACTGACAGTGGATTCTTTGAATGAATTGTCTTTCGATTATTATAACCTGGATGCCAATTTTCTATTTTTCCAATAATTGATTTTGGGGTTTGTTTTCCATTTAAAAAGAAACTCTCAAATTTAGCCCGAACACTCTGTATGTTTATGTATATATTCCTATGTATGTATATGTGTGTATTCATATCTGTGTATATGTGTGATTTCATATATGTGTATATGTGTGTATTCATATCTGTGTACATGTATGTATTCATATCTGTGTATATGTGTGTATTCATATCTGTGTACATGTATGTATTCATATCTGTGTATATGTGTGTATTCATATCTGTGTATATGTGTGTATTCATATCTGTGTATATGTGTGTATTCATACCTGTGTATATGCATGTATTCATATCTGTGTATATATGATTATTCATATCTGTGTACATGTATGTATTCATATTTGTGTATGTGTGTGTATTCATATCTGTGTATGTGTGTGTATTCATATCTGTGTATATGTGCGCATTCATATCTGTGTATATGTGTATATCTGTGTATATGTGTATTCATATATGTGTATTCATATCTGTGTATATGTGTGCATTCATATCTGTGTATTCATATCTGTGTATATGTGTGTATTCATATATGTGTACATGTATGTATTCATACCTGTGTAAATGTGTGTGGAGTATTGAAGTTTCAATATTCAGGCCCATGTTTTTTTGTTTTTTAGGGTTTTTTTTAGTTTTCTTTCCATTGGAATTTCTAATTGTATTTGTCGCGTTACTTATCGGGAAGTATCCAATATTCTTCCGTTGTAACCGTAGCTGGATAATTCCTGCATGTATCTGAACCATACTGCTCTCTTGTCGCACAAAAAAGAATTCAGTTATTTAAAACGTAACTCCTCTTCACTACATGCCGCTCACAAACAATTGGTGCCTCATGTATACTTAGCTAATTATGCATTTGATTCTCCGCCAAATACCAAAGATTTCCCTTCATTTAATTATCGAACACGAGCATCATCAGGACCTACTGTGAACTTATTGTTATCGCCAAAAGCTAAATTGATATTTGTCGATTGCTTGCAAACATGTCTGGAGTTTGGTCCTGACATGACTGAATTGTGCTTAGCTTTATTTAACATTATTAATATTTCGCAGAATATCTCTCTGTTTACTTACCTTGAGCAGTTTAGATTTAGCTGCTTGAAGAATGCCAAGCACTGCCCTGACCTCGTGGCCCTTGATTTGGTCAAGAAGATAATTGAACTTGGACATCCGTCTTTTCCAATGTTCTAGCTCTGCCCTAGGCCCAATGTCATCAGCTTCGCGTCTCATTTGCCCACTCTCTGCCAAAACCTACAAAAATAAAAAAAAATATGAAGATTAATTTAAATCTGAAGCATTAACTAGATCCATAAAAATTATAATTTTATTATTTTGCTTTCTTAAACTTATATATACAGGTTACCTCAATCATATTGATATCTTTAAAAACACAACTGCATTGTACCATGATGACAGTGAACGAAAAAACGTTAGAAATATATGTGAATTTATTACATGTGTCCTTCTTGGGAGAGTATTTGCACCTGAGGGTGAAGAACTGAGCAGGAATTTCTTTTAGGAAATCGGTAACTACACGTGTATCATGTCTGCCCACTACAAGCTACCGATATTTTCCAAGGGACAGATACTTCTTAGTACCGGCTGGAATTGCCAGAACGAGGTTGAATAAAAGGTCAGATCGATTCCAGATTCTATCCACAGGTTATTTCCCATTACCACGGCTCTTCGTGTGGTCGCATGGTTTCAGGTCAGAGTTCCCTTTCTCTTTGACTTGTTACCAACCCAGACTGAGGTTTTCTATGTGTCCAATATAATAATTCAAAACCGAGGTTTAACAAAAGGCTTTCGATGCGAACCACTTCCGAAAATGTAACTGCACGGTTCCATGTTTCTATGTATTTTTATTTACTAAACTGTTTTTATTACGTCTATCCGCCTACGCATTCGAAAAATCCTAGTAAATAAAAATGCATTTACCAAGAGGGATCGAATCAGCGTCTTCCTTAGTAGGGTACGCCACGATTTGAACAAATATGCTTTACCGCTCTCTCTACCATATATATATATATATATATATATATATATATATATATATATATCGTAATTCCCCGTGTATAATACCCTAAAATTTGTGCTGAAATTGTGGGAAAATTATTCTACTCACGCATAATACGCACCCGTTTTTTGGTAATCAAACCCTATAAATTCTACCTCTACAATTTCATTGCGGCTAGCGTTTCCTACTCTTATAAAAATGATTTTAAGCATAGAATAATATTATTTTAATTTAGTTTTATGATAATTCTTATTTTATTTTACATTTGTAAGTATTGTTAGGTACATATAATTGTATTTGACATCCTTATGGGGGTCGCAATCGCCGAATGTTAGTGTCAAATTGTCGTATGTTTGTGGTGAGTAGTCATTTCGCAATTGAAATCGACTATAAAATTGCAATTTAAAAAAAAAATTGTGCATAAAACGCACCCCTAACTTTGCTTATTGTTTTCTTGAAAAAATGCATATTATACATTGAGAATTAAGATATATATATGTGTATGTATGTGTGTGTGTGTGTGTGTGTGTGTGTGTGTGTGTGTGTGTGTGTGTGTGTGTAGCGTATTATACATATAGATAATAGTTGTAAATATCTTCTTGGGGCTATAGAATTTAAGTAATTCTATAAAAACAAACACATTTTTTCATGTATCTCTAACGTCGCAAGAATTTTTTAATTGAAATTTATCATTATCGTTTGTTCTGGTTAGTATAAATATGAGATCTGATGATAATTTATATAGGTTCACCGAATATCTGACTCTAATGAGCGTATTGACGCGAAACTCTGAAGTCGGTCAATCAGATAAATCCATTGAACTTTTGTTAAATAAAAGCAGACATATTTATCTAAAAAGAGTGGAAAAAATGCGCAGGGAGATCATTTTAATTAAATTCAAGCTACCTTCTTTGTGTAAACAAAATGAATGCTTATTAGATGTCAGTCAGATTTTGTTATATAAATATGCATATGTTAATATAATAATAATATATGTGTATTCCATATATATATATATATATATATATATATATATATATATATATAATATATTTTTTTTTACATAAATCATGTATAACTTCGAAGTTTCATAGCTTCGCAGATGTAACCACTCGTCTTGGTATTTCTAGATGTTTTTGTACTTTATTGTAGCATGAGTGTGTTAATTTCCTCTTCGCTTCATAGGTGTTGACTGGTTGCTGATTTCCCTTCCTTTCCCTTCCTTTTTTTTTATTCTTTCCTCACCTTCTACGTTGATCTCTGGTTTATTGTTATTATTTTGACCATATCATTTAAGTTATGGTACACACCTTAAACAAATTCACGCCAATGACACTTTCTTCCACTTTGATTTTCTTTCATCACCAACCAACTCTAGCAAAGCCAAACGACGATAGAGAACTAAAATCGTTACATAGTTTGCTCTAAAAACATGTTCATTTTTTAAGGCAACTTATTTTAAATTTGTTCTTTTAATTAATTGATTGGTTGATTCGTTTACTTACTTGTTCTACTTGGTTAATCCATATTTTGATAATGTTTTCGACGCCTTCCATCGCTTCAGAGCTGTTGGCAATGGCCATGAATTCAGCGGCTGTGAAGGCACGAGAAACATTCAGAGGTTCATAGTGCTGCAGAGTCACTTTATCCCCAAGACTATCCTGGGCACCTGCAAATCAAAAAGAACATATTTATCATCATTATTATTATTATTATTATTATTATTAATAATAATAATAATAATAATAATAATAGAAAAAAAATTTACCGGCGATAAAAATCTTGTCGATATTAAATAATCTATTGAGGTTGATATGCCGTAAAACAAATCAAACCAAACCAATATATACTGAGATAGATAGATAGATAAAAAAGTATTACCAGCAATGGAAATCTTGTCGACATTAAATAATCAATTGAGGTTGATATGTTGTAAAACAAAACAAACCAAACCAAACATTGTATTCAAATATTGTTTAACATTGTCAAACACTGTTTTTTGGGGGGGTGGGGGGTATTTTTTTCTTAAATCGCGCTTTTCTCTTAACTGTTGAAATATATTACAAAAGTTACGTTAATCATTTTGTTTATTATTATTATTATCATATTTATTTTCTTTCATTTCTGACGTGTACACAATTCTTTCCGGGTCCCGCCCAGGGATCTAAGGTTAGAAATGGCATCATGACAATTTTCACTTACAAAAAAAAAAAAAAAATTACATAGATAAAGCCCTTCGTAAAGTGTGAGCTGTACTTGTCAGAACAATTTTTTGTATCTCCTTGAGGCATGGACTTCCAGGAATCCCTTCAATTAGTCTACTGCAATCTTTTCCAACCAGTCTTAGGGCTCCAAATTATTATTATTATTATTATTATTATTTTGAAAAATCCTTTTGACCTGTGTGTGTTTGATAATCATATGCCGGGTCATAACGAAGGTCCTAGGACAAGCGAAGGATGTCCTTTTTTTGTTTCCATTTAATTAAACAAAAGATAGCCATTAACAAAATAAAATATTTTCGGATTTCCTGAACAGGGATTTTTGGATTTGTTCTTTAGTTCCTTTCTTTATCAGACCCAAAGCTCCAACCACATCAGGAACAGCTTTAGTTTTTAAGCGCTTCATTTTTTTTTTATTTCCATCTCCAGGTCTTTGTGTTTGCTTAGTTTTCCAAATCCTTCGCAGAAATCATTTTTTTTTTTTTATTTATTTATTTATTTATTTTTTTTCATTTGGTACATTCCTGTCAATCAGTCTTAAAAATGATTTATTTCCTTCCTTTGTTAATAGCGACTGGGCGGTTTTGCTTGAATTGTTCGATCTGTTTTGACAGAAAGATCCCAGAGGATGGTAATATATGTTCTTTTGTGTTTCTTTCCCTCCCCAACCCCACTAACTTCTCAAGAGCAGATAACTTTCTTTTCTGCACCACAATACGCAACCATTTTTTTATCATAAAATAACCCCGACACCACAATGGTGGACGTCGGTTTCTGGTCTCAACGTCGCAATTGTTGTTGGTCCTTTCAGAAACGTCATTCTCTCCTTCAAAGCTTACACTGTCATATTCGTCATCAAAATCAGTGTCAACCTTCTTAAAATTTGGAATTTTTTTTCACATCGTTTACATGTCGAACGTACACTCCAGGTTTATCCAGCGATAGATTCAGGTTGATGGTCATACCAGATCGCAGTTTTTTTGTCATGACAGATCCTCCAATGCAGTTATTGACCTAAATTTTTGTTTGTAAAATATTATTACCAGCAATAAATTTTCGAAGAAAAAATATTACTAGAAGTACATTATTACCAGCAAAACTTTTTTTCAAAAAAATGTTACCCGTGGTACATTTTTCGGGAAAATATTACCAGAAATAATTTTGAAAAAAATATTACCAGCAGTAAAAATCTTCTCGGCATTAAATAACAAATCCAGGTTGATATGTCATAAAACAAACAAACCAAACATCACAAAAGTAAAATTAGACCAAAAATGGAGTATTGCTGCTAGATCGGGAATATGTCTCTCCAATCCCCACTTTCCAGCCCTGATAGATTTTGAGAAAGATTGCGAAGGCTTGTGGGGAAAGATTTATTTTCCATTCAACAGCCTCTCTTTAAAACATACACATCGCAAGCCTATCGGTAATCTATCGCAATTTCCATGTCAAATGTTCAGATGAGCTCCATTATTTGGTTCAACCCTCTCAGGGCCTTTATGGACACGCCATGAAACTTTCACCCAGTCAAGTCACCTTCTTCTCTCCAGCATTCCAACTGTAAAGAGGAATCTATTCTCAGGAAGCTTTCTCCCAAGACCTGCTATGTTGTGGAACAGACACGCAAGTAGATATCCCTGAACACTTCAATACTGATCCCTTAAATTCAAGGGTCAATCGGTATTTATCCTCTTTATCCTCATAATCATTCTTTTTTAATAACATCCTCTTACATTGACATCGCACGCATTATTCAGTAAAACTAGAGTGGCTCTTGAGCCTTATGATGGGTGAACATTGACGATATTTAAAAACAAAAAAAGAACATAGAGGGTGCATGTCATTACTTACCAGAGAGAATGGACACGAAAGCCTCCATAGAATTGAGGAAGTTGCTACGCACCGGCTGATCTTGCTGCACGACGTCCAAGTACCCCCATCCATATTTGAGCTTCCTAACTGCAGGAATGAACACTTGCGAAAGGATCACCTCGAGGCCGCTAAGCAGTCCTCCACCTTCTCTTTCTTGACGACTGGCGTCGAGCAGTGTGTAATTGACTTCCTAAAGATTAAAGAACCAAAAGTATTAGGCTGAGTTATAAGTGATTTCCGTTTTGGGGAACCAGTTGTAATGACGAATATGACAACCTAAGAAACCCTTCCTTAGATATAACACAGCAGGTGATGAAAAATGAGTTGCATACGACAATTTTCAACGCAAAAGTTAGTGTATTGACAAAAATAAGGCCCCACAACCAACCCCATAATCTGAGCTTCATAAAATGCAATTAAGCACTAAATGCACATTTATACGTCCAGTAGCTGAAACCTGTTCCTAATGTTTGGTCGAAAAGCACTCTGCTCTAGTTTATGCGAAAATGTTTTTTCTCTCTTCCATGACAATGCAGTAATAACGCGGAAGACATTTTGGAAATCAGCTGATGTGTACTACACCTACCGCCATATTCACCTGACAAAGAACCGACCTTTTATACTCTTTTTCAATCACTGCCAAACGCTTTGATCGGGAGAACATTCTCTAATGTAAACCAGATTCAAGATTCTTTCAAAAATTTTTACAGTTCAAAACCTGCTGAATTTCGCTCAAAGGGTATCGAAGTGCTGCCTGGTAAGCGGAAACAAGGTATTTTAAATAGTTGAATATACAGGGTACTATGGATAAATTGTTGCCATTTTATTTATTTTTTTTTATTTCATGCATGTCTGTTGTTTGTTTTTGATTTTGTCGACTACACAGTATAGTAGGGTCAGTTGGACAATGTCTATGGGAAAACGAGCGCCATGACGCAATTCACCCCATCAGAAATTTGGTACTTGCATTCGCCCCGGAACCTCCAATACAAACAATTCACAGTGTTTGGGTGTCAATCTGAGGACAGTGCAGAGGATTCGGAAAGAGTTGGATGAGGTCAATGGCGATTAAGAAGGTACAGCAGCTAGGAAAACCGATCGTTCTAAGAAAAGAACTCCCGTATTTGTTAGTGAGGGTCTAAACCTCAACACAGAGACCCACATCAAGTGACCTGAGGAGGTAGTGCTGCTTTGGGTTAAGAAGGTGGCTGCTGGAATACCCTACGTCGGGCAACAGGGCTCTTCACCACACCACACAAGAAAGAGAACCCCATCATGGCTGTCAGACAATTTCTGCGACCATATCTCCCCTTACATCTGGCCACCAAACTCCCCAGACTGCAATCGCCTTGATTATTATATGTGGGGCACAGTTGGGCGAGAGACCAACAAAACGCCTTGTAACACCAAAGATGAACTTAAGGTAAGGATTATGGCAGAATTCACCAAATTAAACTAGGAGACAGTTCAGAAGAGTTGCAGAAGATTCCGAAGCCGTCTGGAGGACGTGATTGAAGCCACTGACGATTTTATTGAATAAAGTTACTTTTTCGTATTTCAAGATATTTTTGTGTAATTTTGGTAAATATATCTGTTAAAATGAAATGTTAATGTTATTTTCATTTTTGTTTAATTTAGACGACAATTTAATCATCGCACACTCTATAAATGAATAAAATGATAAACATAGCGGAAATGATTTATGACTCAACGTAATATATATTTAACAGTCATTTGCTTTTCAACCAATCAAGTATTACATACACTTACAGTATTTTCTAAGCACCTACTGAGGATAGAATACGCTACTCTAACTTGTTAAAGATTTCACTATGTTGAGACTGTATTTACTAAACTTGGCTGACATGAGTGGTACCGGGAATACACAGAAGTAATGGCTAGATAAAATAAATCAATAATCATGGCGATTCAAAATATTGAAACCATTTAACCACATAAAATTGAACCAGGGTCGCTTAGTCATGGGTAAGACGATAACCTACATCCATCAGCAAGGCCTCTGATCATGAGGTTTTGAGAAGCGTGGCATCACCTCTTAATTGCTGGTGTTCCCAGGTCCACTACCCGGGGTAGTAGCATCTGTCAGGGTCCCAGATATGGGCAAATAGTTAACCCCAAAAAAGGCGTCAAAACCAGAAGGCCGGAACAAAAGACAAAAGTTGCTTGCAAATAACCTTTAAATGATGAGTCCCAAGATCGAACAGCAATTAATCAATCATAAAAGAATCAGAGTTAAATACTTTAAATGCAAAGAAAAAAAAAACAAATAATTTTACTTACAATTTCCTGTAATTTTAAATTTTTTAATCCACTTGCATATTCCAATGCCTTTTTTTTTATCGTAGTAAGGTTTCTTTTCCCCTTTCGGACACTATGTGGCGTAATTTAAGTGTATTAAATTACAAGAGATGGGAAAGAACAGAAGATGTTTCTTTTGATGTCCAAACTCGTTAATGCTCCGTTTTTATAGTGGTGGCAGATACCGTTTCTTGACAAAGGGGGGGGGAGTAACCGTAGATCACTCCACACCTGTTACTTCAGGTTGTTTATGATTCGCCGTGATCGAAAAACCGACAGACACACTGCGCTTTATTATTATAGATAATTATCAGTAGTAGTAATAGTAGTATAATGTTTTTAATTTACTTTTTGTAGAACGTTTTACCGCCAAGTTTCAAGTATATACTTCAAGAGGCAACAAGCTTCTTTTTTTTTTTATCAGAAGAGGCAAACGGATGAGGTACCATGCAATCAGAGAGTAAAATAAATGTAATTGTGATTTCTGCATGGAGAGAAAACTACGCAAGATGCGGGAAGTACCAATGCGTATAAATTTTGGCAATTCCCATATTTTAGGGCCATCTATTTCGCGTATTTGTTTGCTTCTTTTGGCATAACTCCGAAAGCACCAATAACAACATATCATTTTCTTGTATTTGACATGCCACATTCTACTGTTTTTTTGTTTTTTATATCGAGCATCTTTTATTTATTCAGTTTCTCAAACGTTTTTAAAGATGTGCTTTTGCTGGCTGAGGGCTGCAACATCTATCAGAAGACATGTATTTTCAACATGATTTTTGGCAATTATGTCTGGTCGAATCGCGTAGATTTCCCTTTCAGTCTGAACGTTGGTTGTTGTTGTTGTTGTTGTTATTATTATTATTATTATTATTATTATTATTATTATTATTATTATTATTATTATATAAAAAGATGATATAAAGACACAAAAATGATATCGGTGAGCCAATTTCTACTTCCAGCGAAGATAATTTATGCACTACTACTTTGGGGAATGGCATGAATATATCTCTTCTAGATTCTAATTAAAACAGACTGGGCTCATCAGTACTGATTGGCAATCATTTCTTGGTGGACGACAATAACAAATTCAAAACTAGGAGTGGACTTAAATCTACCTCCTTGCTATGGATAAAAAAAATATCAAATACTAAGGAATGGAGCTTGTGATTTGATTTCGTTTAAAAAATGTTTTAATTTTTATTGTTTCTGAATCCTTTATGAGTTATTCAATGACGAAACATAATTCTTTTTTTTTTCTTTCTTGGGCGAATGAATTAAAGTTTTTTTTTTGTTTTTTGTTTTTTGAATGACAAATATTTTTCCGGATATAACCCCTACTATTTAACCCATAGCTGGGAGAAACTACCCCAATGGTATTTACGCGTAAGTATATGTAACGAAACGAACCCGACTGGAATTCGAACTCGGCTTTCCGATTTCTCATTTCGAGCCGCTATCCATTGCACCACCCGCACATCCTATAAAGCGACGGATTAGTTTTTCAGTTATTAAGTACTAAACTGATCCCAGTAAATGACGACATATAATTGGAATATAAAAAAAAGCAGAAGGTGCCTCGGAGAGGATTCGAAGTTAACGATTCGAGACTGGTTGGCCATTAGTCTTGAATACGCTTCACTGGTGGCGGCAGGTGATCCAAAGACTGACATAAAACAGCCCATCCAAAGATCGACATGCCATAAAATCTACCAGGTGAGTCTTTAAATGTGGTTACACATTTAAAGACACCTGGGAAAACCTTTTAATAATAACTAATAATAATAATTTAACCAAAAATGTCGCCAATTTTGCAAAATTATTTTTTAAATAACGAAGTCAGTTGTTAGTTGAACTTATTAGTGAATTGTAACATCGATGGTTAGTTAGTTAGTACTTCTCATTCACTATGAAACATTGGGCTCCTTTTAACGCCGCGTTCGAGGCCGTACCAATAGTAGGGGTTTCAGTTATAATTTAAATTCACAAGCGGTCCCCATCCCCTTGTATACACACTTTTAGAACAGTAAAATCCGGTTGGAATTTAGAGTTTTTCTTCTTCTAGTCTGTCTTGTTATTTTACCCATTGATGGGGGAGAAGAGATATATTCATACCTTTCCCAAGCATGAACTCAACTGGAATTCTAATTCGGCCCTCCTATTTCTCAATCCGAACCGCTAACCCTTACTCCACCGGGCCTCCACAGATCTACAAATTTGACGTTAAGTATGAAAATTTTGAGATGTCGTAAAATCAACCAACCTGACCTAACCATATTCAACATTTGAGAACGTTTGAATAATAGTAAGAGAGGACGGAAAGTGCGATACTGAAATCCGAAGACGCAGTGGAACAGCGAAAGATGCCTTTCAAAACCTAAGCAAAGTATTAAGAAACAGAAAAAATCATTAGAAACTAAAAAAAGAGTCCTGAACTGTTATGTAATATTGATCCTCCTATATAGCAGAGTATGCTGGACAACATCCTCACAGATGAAGAATAAACCTGAAGCAACAGAAATATGGTTCTACAGAAGGATGCTGAGAATACCATGAACCGAACATGTGAGTAACGACGAAGTTTTAGAGAAAATGAAAACGAAAAGGGCACTTATACTTAACATCACGAAGAAAAAGGTTGAAATTTCTAGTGCACATAATGAGGAAAGGGGGCTTGGAAAACTTGATATTCAAAGGACAGATTGAAGTCAAGAGGGACAGAGGAACACAACGCGTAACCTACGTAGCGAGCTTGGGGAAATAGATGACGAAATAAGGTTTAGGAGAGGCAACAAAAAGACAAAATTCATTGTGGGAAGTCACGAGGGCAACGTCCTGAAGAGACACGGTGCATAAAAAAAGAAGGAGTTTGCGTAAATGGTTGGAAGCATAAGATTTAGGAGTGCTAAAAGAAAGACAAATTTTATTAAGACCTACAAAGGACAGGAAATTGTGGAGAGCCATGATCGCCAACGTCCTGAAGGGACACAGCACATAGAAGTATGAGTTTGTGTAAATAGTTGGGAGCACAGGGTCAAGAGAATATAACAAAAAGACAAATTTTATTAAGAGCTACAAAGGGCAAGAAATTGTGGAGAGCCATGATCGCCAACGTCCTGAAGGGACACAGCACATAGAAATATGAGTTTGTCTAAATGGTTGGCAGCACAAGGTCCAGGGAAGATAACAAAAAGACAAATTTTATTAAGAGCTACAAAGGGCAGGAAATTGTTGAGAGCCATGATCGCCAACGTGCTTAAGTGATACGGCGCTCAGAAGAAGGACTTAACAAAAGACGTCGCCATTTTTAACAATATGGACAAAGTATTTCTTAAATAATGGGGTCAATTGTTTGTTACTGGGAATGTAAAATGTTCTATTTTGGTAAAATGCGACAAGTGGAAGGAACTTAAGCATTTGTTTTTAACTCTTTTTGCTACTTGCATCAATTGCAAAGCACAAATTACTTCAAACATCCGTCAAAGAAGCCTAATATTGACATGTATGACAATGAGTCAGACTTACGTATTTGCCAACGAAATCATTCATTATTCATTACATTAACAAAGACAATTTTTATTAGTAAAATTGTATTCCATTTAATAATACGATGCATGGTGTATTACAGTCTCATCCATCGTCGCCAAGGCTTACGGCCACATCACGTTGAAACACCAATTCCCATACGTGCTCTGAACTTAAGCAACGGTGAGCCTGGTCAGCACCTAAATAGCCGCTTGAGAATACCATTCACTGTAAGCTTGGGTGTGTGGGTGGTGTAAAGGATAATGGCTCGCCATTGTAAGTCAGATAGTCGAGTTCCAATTCCGGTTAGGTTCGTTATATTTACATACGTGCAAGTAATATTGGGAAATATATAACCCAGCTCTCCCCACCAGCAATGGGTTAATTAATAAAACTTGGGTCACTAAATCGTTATTGTCTCCTAAACAATTCTAAAAAGAAAAGTTTCTGGCTTTAAATAACCGGCAAAGTGTTGATAAGCTGTAGAACACGAATTATTCAATCAAACAAAATATCGCCGCCAAAAGATCTTTTGTCTGCTGTCTTTCAATTCTCTGCGTAAGAAGTTGAATAAAAGTCGACCGAATAGTAGCTTATGTAAAACAATTTGAAAGAAAGTAATCGCTGTTTCGCCGATGATCTGACGTCATCAAAATATGCATTCATTTTTTGTGCCATAACCTTTCAAAACTTCGGCAGTCATGTTTCTCCACAATTTTCTGTTTTTGTTGTTGTTGTTGTTGTTGTTTTGTTACTCGAGATAGCATTAGCATTTTGCCAACCCTATCTGTCTTTATTCTGCCTTCTATTCTCTCCAACACATCAAGTAGCTTCCTCGCCCTCTGCTTGACTTTCTTTCTGTACTGTGAGTGTTGTATTCTCCAAACCTTCTTTTCTCATTACGTTTCCTATAAATTTCAAATATATATTTGAAGAATCAGTTGCTTTGTAGTTTTTTATTAACAACTTCCTCATTGTTCGGTCCATCGTATTCCTAGCAGTTTCTTGCTTCAAATTTCTTCTTCCACTGTGAGGAGATTGTCCAACATTCACTACCGTATTGGAGATTACATACCACATATCAGTCTAGCACTCTTTTCTTTGTTTCTAAGGACAGTTTTTCCTATTTTTATTATTTTGCTTAATTTCCATTAGGTATCTTACTATCCATGTGCACCTGCAGATTTTAGTGTCATATGTTTCGTCTTCTCTTTTAATTCTCCAAGTTAATTTTGATCACGATTGTTTCGGTGATGCATTGCGTTTGTAATTTTGACACATTGCCCACACGGATAGATAGAAAGGTTACAGCTCCTCAGTGACAAAAAGCTTTAAACAGTAACCATAAAAAAATTAATGTTCATCAATAATAAAAACTGTTGAGTTTTTCGAATTTCGAAATTAATCAGTTAGCGGAAGATTAGAGAGATATGGGGTTGACAAAGTCTTGTAGCTTATGTCGGTGAGCTTCTACAGTGTCGTCATGGCAACATTGTCGTGAACCTAGTACCAGTTGTGTTTTGCTTAACTAAATGGGTATTTCATTGAGTTGCTGGTAGCAAAATTCGGAAGCGATGATCTGGTTAGATTCCAGAACGTCGTAAAGCATAACGCCAATAACAGACAACCAGACAGTCGCCATAATCTTATGTTTGTGCCAATTCCGGTTTTGGAAAATGTTTTGGACATTCGTTATGATCAAGTCATTGGGCTGATCGTTTCATATTGTCATAAAGAATCCATTTCTCGTCACTATTCGATCAAGAAATGGATCATTCGAAATTCGAACACACTTCAAAACGTCGAATTCGTTAGTTTTCACAGAGTTCGTGCGAAACCCTTTTCTTGAGTTTCTTCACTTTGCCAATTTTCTTGAGTTGCTCCGATACTGTTGAAAGGCTATCATTATCTGAAAAATTTCTCTGACACTTTGACGTAGAGTTTTGTCCGACTAGTGTTTTCAGATGTTGATTGTCAACTGGAAATGAACGTCCTTTATCAACTTGATCTTGACGTGTAATCCAATGGGTATCATCAAAAACCATGACCGCACTGTCCACTCACAAGTGGGTCTTCTATTGCGTCTTCTGTTAATGTTGGCAGCAGTTTAAGAACACTATGACTAAACATGAACTCATGCGTAAAAAGTAAACGTATCTCTCCTTCTTTCATGATTTTGACATTACGATGGGATCTTTGGATTCCCCACTGTCTTCCGATCTTGTTGGATTATTTATTTTATACAATCTCACTGCCCACTATGACATCAGTATAGAGGATATAGGATTATATAGGGATGATGGCCTTATGGTTGCGAGGAATTCCACTAACTTCAAAATTGATAAAATTAGAAAATTAATACACAGAGAGTTTAAAAACCTAACCCTGAAAGTTACTATAAATACAGAACTAAAAAATTATCTTCCTAGATGTGACATTAGATTTAGTAAACAATATATACCAATCATACAAATGCTAATCCATTATATATTCACCTAAAGTCTAATCACTCTCCAGATATATCTTATAAACACTGCAATTTTTTAATAGAATTTTAAATAAACACTTAAACTTAAATAATTCTTCAACAGAAAACAATGATACTTATAAAGAATTATGTAATTGTAGAAATCCTATAAATTGTCCACTGGAAAATAGATGTCTTACTGAATCTATTGTTTACCACTGCACCATTTCATCTACTGAAAACTCAGACGTTAAGAAATTTTATATTGGTAGCACACACAAACTCTTTTAAACTAAGAGGGTATCAGCATAGTTGTTCTTTTAACAACAATGCGTACTGTAACCGAACTTCCCTATCAAAATATTTTTGGTATTTAAAAGAAATCAATAAAATCCCAACAGTAAAATGGAAAATATTTTTAAAAAACGAGAATTTGTAAGTCCTTAAATAACCAGTGTTCCCTGTGTCTTCATAAAGAGCTGCATATTATTAAAATTCCTAAAAATAATGATCTCTTAAATCAGCGTAATGAACTAAGAGTATTTTGTAGACATTGTATAAAGTTTACGTTAAAATATTGTTAATAGAATTTTTCGTAAAACATTTATGCATTACAGTTAGACATCTATTATTTTATTAATATAGAATGGTACAAATAATATTCATTTAATTCCTTGATTTTAACTGTAATACTGCTATGATTTAAGGTCCATTCAACATAATAAGCATTGTATTTTGCGTCCAAAATATATATATATATATGTGTGTGTGTGTGTGTGTAAAGGCATTTACAGTACCATTCACATTTTTAGGGTGAACTAAATACAGAGAGCCCGAGGTCACCGATCAGTCCTCCCCAGGTTCTGAATTTAGGGTTGTCCTTCTTCTAAGCTTGTATCCAACTAAGGGTAAAGAGCCTCATTTGATCTACTATTTAATCCATAGCTTGAGGTAGAAGAAATGGATCCATAATGTTCCCGTTCATTTTGTACGTAAGAGGTTTATAACGAACTCGACTGGAATTCGAACTTACTCGTCTCCCCGTTTTCTCATTCTGAACAACCATCATTTACAGAATCTGTACATCCAGTGAGGGTGTTCCCAAATATGTAAATGCGAATCTTTTAGCTGTTTCCTCCTTCAGGTTTAAACCAAAAATCGACCCGTTCAAGACCCAGCGAAAATGCACTTCCACTAATCCCGTTCATAGAATAGAAATTCACTGTATTGTAGTCCAGGGGTCGGCAACACACACACGCAGAGAGAGAGAGAGACACACACACATACACACACACACACACACACACACACACACACACATATATATATATATACATATAAAAGTGAACATTGAAGTCAACACTTAGAGGCGACAGTCTGTTTCATGCTAGACGCAATCGTCAGGCCACAATTGCCTTTGGCATGGAACAGCCTGTTGCTTCTAAGTGTTGACTTCAATGTTCACTTTTATATTTACACACGCTCTATCTCTGATATTGAGCACTTTATCCCATAAATATAGCACACCTTAAGAGTATATTTCTTTATATATATATATATATATCTACTATCTATATTTCTCTTGTTGTCTGTCTGTGTGTCTGCCGTGGGCGTTTTTACCTCGCCCAGGCCGCATTTCTCACCCGATTTCGATGCGGTTTTCACCACAAGTTTGCAAATGGCTGCCGTAAGGACATGACGGAGGCCGATTTTTGAGTTCGGACTCAGGTTCCGAAAAAATCGATAATCGAAAAAATCTGCTTACAGAAGGAATGATCGCATTTCAACCAAATTTGACACCCTCTTAGCGTCTATCATTAGAAATGTTATCCAGAAGTTTTATGGCCACTGACCCCTAAACAGCGCTGAAAATCGATATAACCCAAAAACCGGTACGCTCAGATTGCGCCTGAATCGCATGTCGGTTTTTAGCGAAAACCGACCGGATTTATGAGGAGGCCATTGGGAGTCACCATGTGAAGTTACAACTCTGAGTGCAAATCGACAATCGGTCAACCCTTAAAAATGTTTTTTCTGGTTGGGTATTTCCTAAATGCAGCTTAATTTAAGGTGACGCTATGCGCGGGAAGAAACAGGTCAGTGTGTGCAGTGGAGTGGAAGAAAACATTTGACCTCAAATTCTGGAATGGGTACAGGGCCATTGAAATTCCGGCTTTTTTATCCCTGCTACCAGTTCTGACTTTGAGCCACAAATGACATATTCGACTTTGTCAACACTATTGCTTTAATCGTAGTAAGATCAGCACAGCAAAGTGCACTCCTTTAAAGGCAAGGAAGGGCAAAAATATTTTAAGTCAAGTGATAGCGATTGCTCTATGAGTCGTACGATTTTTTAATCAAGCACGGGCAACGCCGGGCCATGCTGCTAGTATATATATATATATATATATATATATATATATATATATATATATATATATATGGGTGTGTGTCCGTGTGTGTGTGTAAGGTTGTCTTTTTTCTATTTAAACTAATATATATATGTGTGGGGTGGGGTGTAAGTTTTTCTGTTTTCTATTTAAACTAATATTAGGTTGGTGCAAAAATAATTTTGTTTTCTCACATATGTTACTTTTATATATGATTTCTGAATTAATTCATTGATATATATAGCCATATTATATATCATTTTGAAGCGCGTGTTTCGCTCTATCGAATCGTGTTATTCGTTACCGTTCTCAATCTCTTCATTCATTTTTTTTGCAGGCTTTTCGACAGCATGGACAAAATTCAAACCCGCACGATTTTCTTGTTCCAGTTCAAACTAGGCCGAAAAGCTGCCGAGACAGCTCGTGATATCAATGATGCGTTTGGCCCAGGAACCACTAACGAACGTGTGGCACAACGGTGGTTCAAGAAATTTCGCAATGATGACGAGAGCCTCGAAGATGAAGACGGTCGCGGCCGGCCGACTGCGATTGATAACGAACATTTGAAGCCGATCCTCGCAAAACCACACGAGAAGTTGCTGTTGAACTCGAGGTCGACCACTCAACAGTCGTTCGCTATTTAAAGCAAATAGGGAAGTCAAAAAAGTTGGATAAATGGGTGCCGCATGAATTGAACGATAATTAAAAAATCGTCGTTTTGAGGTGTCTTCTACGCTCCTTCTGCGCAACAAAAACGACCCATTTCTCGAGCGGATTGTGACGTGTGATGAGAAGTGGATCCTCTACGACAACCGGCGACGTTCGGCACAGTGGTTGGATGCCGGAGAAGCTTCACAACACTTCCAGAAGCCGAAATTGCACCAAAAAAAGGTTATGGTGACTGTTTGGTGGTCTGCGGCCGGTCTCATCCATCACAGCTTCTTGAATCCGGGCGAAACGATTACGGCGGAGAAGTACTGCTGACAAATTGACGAAATGCACCAGAAGCTCCAACGTATGTGCCCGAGATTGGTCAATATGAAGGGACCAATTCTCCTCCAGGACAACGCTCGCCCGCATGTTGCTCAACTGACCCTGCAGAAGCTGAACGAATTGGGCTACGAGACTCTGCCTCATCCGCCATATTCACCGGACCTCTCGCCCACCGATTATCACTTTTTCAAGCACCTCGACAACTTCCTGCGCGAAAAATGTTTCAAAAGCCGAGATGATGCCGAATCGGCCTTCAATGACTTCATCGCTTCCAGAACTCCGGATTTCTATGCTAATGGGATAAATAAACTTGTTTCTCGTTGGCAAAAATGTGTCGATTCTAATGGTTCTTATTTCGATGAATAAAGTTTATTATGAAAGGAGTTATGATTTTTTGAAGTTGAACGTCAAAAAACGACATTATTTTTGCACCGACCTAATATATATATATGGGGGGGTTGTGCGTGTGTGTATCAACTAGTCTAGATATCAATATATCAATATATATGAACTGGTCAAGAATGAGAAGAACTATTAAGGAAAAATGTGTTTCAAAAATTATTCAGTAACTGACCTTAACTATATTGGCATCAGTAATAGCGAGGGACGTCTCTGATTTAATGAAGAGCAGGCAGACTCCTCGAAGAGGCACTTCTTTGCCGTCTGAAACAAATATTTTGGCCTTCAGTGCCCGAGAGATCCTAGGCGTAGACTGACCGACACGAAGGTGATCCACTGAAAAAATAAGAAAATTGTTGTTTTTTTTTAAAAAAAAAAAAAAAGATTTATTTGATGACATTTTTTCAGACCAATATCTAAATATCCGTGTTTTGTTTTTTTTTGGTGGGGGGTTTGCTTTATTTTACCGAAAAATCGATAAGAACAATAATGATATCAATCGGCAAAAATAATCACTTAATAAGTCGTTCGTATAAGTCAGTAGAAAATCAATAAATACATAGTCTCAACATGTCAATAAAAAAACTTTCAATGAATATAACATCACAGAAAGTTAAGAAAAAATCATTGTGACATCTCAAAAGGTCTAGAAAATATCACTGGACATGTGTCAAAAAGTCAGTAAAAAAAACGTCGATAAATGTGTTCTCACAAAAAGTTAGCCAAAAAACGTCAATGAAAATGTCGTCTGAGAAGATCAGTAAAAAAAATCAATACATGTATCATCTCAAAAATCAGTAAAAATAATTTCAATAAATATGTCTCTAAATGTCGGTAAAAATACCATCTCAAAAAGTCATTAAAAATGTCACTGAATAGGTCGTCTCAAAAAGTCAGTAAAAAGAAAATACATGTGTCATCTTAAAAGGCAGTAAAAACGTCAATGAATACGTCGTCCTAAAAAGTCAGTAAAAAAAGTCACTAAAAGTGCAATACATGTGTCCTCCCAAAAAGTCATTAAAAACGTCAATGAATATGTCACCCCAAAAAGTCAAAAAAAAACCCAAAAAAAAACAAGCGTTTCTGAAATAGGCTTCTTGATTATGCATTTTTATTATCGTTTTAACACGAGCTTCATTCTATTTTATTATTGCCCATAACTTTAAGAAACGTCATCACCTAATTAACGATATCAAGTAAACGATGGATCTCAATTAGAAGAAACCAATACCGTGTTTAACAAAATTTAATGTGTTCCATTTTTTCTATCAGAAACTCCGTTATCAGAGGAAGAAAGGACTGATTCGTTATGGTGGTAAATTCTTTTAATTACTGAAAGCAAAATCACATTTATTCGGCATTATAAGCAAGCTGGACAACTCAAAATTTAGAGAGAAAAATAAAATAAATAAATTATTATTAATAATAATAATAATAATAATAATAATAATAATAATCCTTTGATTTCTGGTGTGTACTTATTTCTTTCCGGGTTCCAACCAGAGATCTAAGGTTCAAGATGCCATCATGACATTTTTTACTAACCATTTTCTGAGGTAAAAAAATAACCTAAAATCATATATATATTATATAAATAAAGCTCTTCGTAAACCTCTATTCGTAGGTACAACTTTTGGTATTTTTCTAATGCCCCGACTACCAGGAATCCTTTTAATGTGTCTATCAGAACCTTTTTCCAGTCGATCCGAGGGCTCCAACTACAACTGGAATTGTTGATGTCCTCATATGCCACATTTTTGAGATTTCTATTTCAAGGTCCCTGTACTTTGAAAGTTTTTTGAAGATCTTCAAAGATACATTGCAATCTACAGTGACTGTCATGTCAATAAGAAAACACGTTCTGTTTCGTGGTTTTTGACCACGATATATGAGCAATTAGCTTTGATTTTTCTGTTTCTCTGTATTGTAAAGTCCCAGAAAATTGTTACAGATCCCTTCTTTGTAACCCGGCCTGGGTGGTGTTCATACCAATTTCTTGCAGTTTTCTTTCCAGTTAAAGTTTTCTTTCCAGTTAAAGTTTTCTTTCCAGTTAAGGGAATAAAAATGTTAATGAAAATATAGATATGATTCTCTGAGTTCTGTAATTTTAATTTCATAGGAAAAGTATCCAAGAGTTGGCGTTCTTACGAACTACTCATTATCCGCTCGAGGAATTCTGTGGTGACATTGCAAATCTTTTACCTTCCATGTTTCATTAAAAATGTTGATTCTTTTCACCCCCACCTGGTCGTCCAAGACTTCCAACACTGCGACTGGTCGCTGAAATGACTGCTTCAATCCAGATCTAACCTTATCCCACGTTGTGATTTTTAGATCATAAGGCAGCCAAGATTGAATAGTCGCAGATATATTCGTGTTGGGTTGCGCCAAGCAGAGCAATGGCGTACAGAAAAAAAATAACACCCGAATAAATTGAACATAAGTAAATAATGTTTTTATATCAGTCTTCCGTAAAATAACTGGTTCATATCAGATTTCTGTATTTATCTATCCACCCACGAGGATAAAATGTGGCACAAGGCCAGTTTAATGTGCCCGTAGGCTCGGCCAAAAATATAGCCTTTTTGAACCCGCCTAAGCTTCTCTTAAGCAGGCAATCACGTGGGGTGTATCAAGACCGGTGGCCGGGACAAACTCTCTGTCGTCTCGTCTCTGTCTTCTACTCTGAATGGCGAATTCGCTTCGCGCATTCGTATTTATGGACTTAATTTTGAGAAATTCCATTCTCCCAATCTCTCATATCAAATATCTTTCACTAGACCTCCTCAGTGAGCGTGGGCGGCTTATCCACCCACCCTCCTGTCTTAAATCAACTTCAACCAGGAGAATCAACTACAAATTCGTTGTTTAGCGAAAAGGAATATTTCGCTTTACAGCTTGCATTTGCAGCTGTATCCCAATCCACATTGCTCCTTAATTCCGTGTCATTTTTCCATTGTTCAAACTGTTCGACATACAATTCAAGTCGCTTATGTGTGAATTAGATCCTAATGTTTTTCGTTTGAATGTCTCTCGGCACATAACACTTTCTTATGTTTTAACAAAACTTTCTTCCGTTTTATCGTGGCAACTACAAATAGTATCAAATTCTAAACTGAAAATGATTCTTAATGGGCAAAATATAAGTTCGATTCCCACAAGTGAAATTTACATTCTCATAAGTTTTTCATCAGATATTTGTGGTTAAATACGGTTACAACAAGAAGTTGTTTAATAGTTAAGCAACGTCGTGCCTGGTCAGTATATGGATGGTTGACTGCCTGGGAATATCAGATGCTGTAATCTCGGGATGAGAAATCAAAAAGCAGAGTTCGAATTCCAGTCAAGTTCGATACATTCAGTTACACGCAACTTTCCATGGGAAATGCATGGTTTCATCTCTTCTATTTCCAGCTATGGGTTAAATATCAAGACAAACTGGGCCTTATAACTTTGCTTCGCAACCAGACACCTGCACTAAATAGCGACAGATTATCGGGGAAAACTTTCTGTCGAGTTAGTTATGAATCGAATAGACCCCATTTGCTCATACGTACATCAAGCGTAGAACTCTAGGAAGGATAAAGATTTTTAAAAATTATGGACTCCCGATCGTATGACCAGACCAAATCTGACTGTCTCGTTGAATGACTTCTTTAGTGTTCCCAACGAAGTATTTCCTTATAAGTTCAAATTGAAATAACAACATAATATTTAATTTTCTTGGATGCTTTGAAGTAATAAAAATATGATGTTATTCTGATCTCGCAATTGAATACATAGTAGATGATACTCAGCCTTTGTGTATATAAATGTTTGTATACTATTTGCATTGCTCGGATTATCGTCCTCATCTTTGTTGCCATATTATCACAACGTTTCGGTCGTTGTACGCTCTGGCCTTCGTCAGGTGGTTGGAATGTCGCACTGAACCCTTTATTTCGCTCGCTGTTTTAGTTCCACGTGCCATGTCTTATGGATGTCAGTTATCCCCTGTTAATCCCCCTTTCCGCGTTCTCCACCGCCTTAACCGGGTATTGAACTCACGCTCTTTGTGTCCTGTCACTGGGCTTAACTAACGCCTTTATCCACTGTACGATGTGTCCTTGCGTATGAATTTCTGGGACTTATAAACATAATATCTTCAGCAACCATTTTTATCAATGCTCATATTGCATTTTTTCTGTTATCATTGCATGCTTTTACCAGAGGTCATATTGCAATTTTCGTTGTTATTATTTCTTTTCTCTAGCACTCCTTATTACTGGTTCCCATATTGTATTCATTTCTGTGCTTGGTCGGCTCAGGAGATTTTTGTGGCCTAGCATATGTGCTGATTCCTTAAGTTTACGAATTTTCCAATGATGTTCTTTGTCTCTTATTTCAACCTGATCCCACAAGTGCGGTGATCTCCCTTTTCTCTCTATATATGGTCAGCCACGCCTGATTTTTCCACTTTCCCTCGTGTTACAGCTTTTTGGTGTTCTTGAAGCCTTACCTTAAGGGGACCGCCTGTCTCCCTTTTATATTTCTTTCCGCAGCTGCATGGGATAGCGTCCACACAGTCTTTAGTCCTGTTCTCCTCTAAGGTGGGGGGTCTTACGCGGGAGAGGTATCTGCGAAGAGTCGTCCAGCTTTTGAAGGTTATCCTGCTGTTATATGGACTGAAGATCCTTTGTGTTTTCTCCGATGACCCCTTCACATAAGGCAGGCAGACTGTTTTCTGAGTGTTGTTGTCCTCCTCTTCTACTCGTCTATCCCTGTTTATTGGGGCTGCTGTTAGATCCAGTGACAGGACCCAAAGAGTGTGAGTTCAATACCCGGTTAAGGCGGTGGAGAACTTTCAGAGGGGAATTAACAGAAGATAACTAATAACTGACATCCATTAGACATGGCAGGTGGAACTAGAACAGTCTACCCCAGCGAGCGAAAGAAACGGTTCAGTTCGACATTCCAACCACCTGAAAAAGCCCGGAGCGTACAACGGCCGAAACGTTGTTATGAATATGGCAACAAAGATGAGGACGATAGTCCGAACAATGTAAATAGTGTACATAATACCTCATCTCAGAAATATAGACATATACATGTTTGTGTGTACATAATTACTAGATGTTACGGTAATATGTGTTGTTTATTTTGTGGCTTTGGTGAAGTTATATTTTGGAATACAGTTTGATTTCTTTAAGAAATTGTAAGAAATTATGTGGATTAATGTCATGAAAGATTTCGTTCATGTGTTTATTTGGTTGGCTGATTTTGTTTAGCGCCATAGCAACGTCTAGTGGTTATTTAATGTCGAAATCTAATATTTTGAAGGCAATTGAATGCAATTTTATGCTTTCAACTACAGATAAAATGTATTGTTGATACTTTTACTTTTTTCATATAAAAATTTATTGATGCTATTTTACTATAAAAATTTTATATTTTCATAGTGTTTTGTTTTTGTTTGAGGTTATACTATTTGCCCCTAGCTGAGACCCTAACAGGTACTACCACACCAGGTTAGGGTGGACCTGAAAACAACAGAAAGAGCAGGCTCCACGCCCCTCAAAAGCGATCAGAGGTCTTGCTGCCGGATGTAGTTTATCGTCAGGGCTGGCAAGCAAGGAAGAAATTATTTTCTATGATTTTTGTTAAATTGTTAGAAAAATCTTCTTCTCCTTCTTCTTCTTCTTCTTCTGTATGCCATGTCCTTTCAGGACGTAAACGATCATGGCTCTCCATAGCATCATTTGACACTCTTATCCTCTTTACCATCGCACTTTCTCCTTGTTTTGGCATCCATGTGCTCAAACATGCCGTTTCTCCTCACACTGCTTCTCTTGCTTTCAGCGCGTCCTGTGAGTGTTAAATTCTCCAAACCTTCTATCTCTTTCTCGTTATCATTATAGAGAAAACATTCATTCGTAATCAGGTGCACGGGACAGAGTATACCAGGAGAATATAAGATAGAAGATTGCCTAAGCAGCTGTTTTAAGGAGTGCTCGCTCTTGGCAAGCGCCTCAGACAAAATAATGTTGTTAAAAGTAACTAGATAACTCTTGAAATTAATGTCAAAGGAGAAAAGGGCAAAGAATATGTCTGGTTTGTGAAAGCTAGTTTTTGATGGCTGCAATCGCTTTGAAATCAAATGTTATCAGCATCCGAAGTTGAAAATGGTTCTTAGCAAAGGTGGTGTAGACTTGATTTTAGAAGATATATTTTCTGTGAGCTTTTATGCAACATCTATGCAAAGATTGCTCTATCTCGGGCTGGATTTTTCTAATCATCTATGATCGCAGGAAAATCAACAGTCTAATGATGACTATGTGGATGTCCTTCCTGACAATCCTGCAGGGTGCTTATATCACTTTTTGTGGTAAAGTGTGCGGGTCTTAAGCAGGATATGAGAGTGGACGAGGAGAAAGTCACCTTCAAGATTCTATAGAAGTTTTTCGTGTACTACATTCATTTACAAGCCAACCTCGCTCTGCTCAACGTTAAAGAGATGGCGCTTTACTGTACGGAAGTGGCAGTTGTCATACAGATGTGCAGATGAAACTTAAATCCCCGAGTTCTAATTTAGGATGGTCCTGTTTCGTTCATTTTGTTCTTATGCCGTTTAGACATTTTTGAGGATATTGTTCAGTATTCACTACCATACAAAATATTAGATATTCCGCAGTTGTCCAGCAATGTTTTATTTGTTTCTAAAGACTTTATCCACTTTCTTAATACTTAACTTAGTTTTTGGAAGGCATATTTCGCTGTTCCTATGCGCATTAGGATTTCATTTTCACACTTTCTGTTACTACACACTACCCAGAGAGTTTATTTTCTGTAGCTGTTTGCTTTTGACTTCCCCAATACGTAGCTCAGACACTGGGTTGTTTCTTTTGCTGATATCCAAGCATTCTGCCTTCTTAAAATGAATGCCTGGTCCTTCGTTCTGGCTTTTTTTTTGTCTACTTTATCTATGCTTCGTTATAACAAGATTTTGTTCACAGAGAAAAAGTAAAACGAGACCGTGTATTCATATTGTGGGCAGAGAACTAACAGCGTGGGCTGGGATTGGAACCTATTAGGCTGATTCCTTTTTCCCAAGATAATGACCTCTAAATTATATGATAGATACGGACAATATAAAAAGTCAACTTACCCGAATCTTTATCTATATCAGGTTCTTGATAATAAAACATAATCTGCCGAGAACCAGAAACTCCCAAGAATCTGTGAATTGTTTCAATCTGAAATTATTAAAATGGCTAGTTATTTCAAACTTGAAAAGAGAAAGCGTCGTGTTCATATTGGCTAATTATTTCAAACGAGAAGAGAAAAAGCGCCGTCTTCTTATTGGCTGATTATTTCAAACGAGAAGAGAAAAAGCGCCGTCTTCTTATTGGCTGATTATTTCAAACGAGAAGAGAAAAAGTGTCGTCTTCTTATTGGCTAATTATTTCAAACTAGAAGAGAAAAGTCGTCGTGTTCTTATTGGCTAATTATTTCAAGCTACCAGAGAAAGAACACCGTGTATTCATTGGCTACTTATTTCGATCTAGAAAAGTGTCTTGTTCTTGTTGGCTACTTATTTCAAGCTAGCAGAGAAAAGGTACCGTTTATTTATTGTCTATTTATTTCAGACATGAAGAAAAAAAGCGTCCTGTTCTTATTGGCTATTTATTTAAAACTAGCAACGCGGTGGGGTGCGTGGTCCAATGACTCTGGGAGCGATGCCGTCAGGATTTATGAACTTCTGGTAAGGCTACCCTTCGACGAGAACCCAGACTAAATGCGACCAAACCCAAAACCACAACGGTTGAACAAGCGGGAGATGATTACAACAGATCCTAACTGTTGGATCAGCGGATAAAGAGGGCTACGCATGACGGACATGCTACAGAAAGCGTCATTTGAAATTATAACATTGTCAGCGGCAGTCGATTTCATAACTGGATTCTGCATGTCTCATACTACGTGCCGCGGAGGAAGGTCATTAAATGAAGTGTGTGGGTCACTTCCTGGCCAGTTGAGTCCCACAAATTAAACAAATTTACGCTATCGACACTTTCTACTAGTCTGATTTTGTTTAACTTCCAACCAACTCTCGCAAAGCCAAACGACGATAGGGAATGGAAGACGGAAGCCTCTGGTTAGCAAAGTCAAATTACTGTTTTTAAACAACAAATTTTTCATGATTCTTCTCGAAAGCTCATATCTGCTCAAAGCTTATCTTAACGTAAACATTTATTAGGAAATGGTCTAAGTTCAACAATTATTTTCTGTTTATACGTTATTTTTATAGATATAAATATTAAGTAAATGCTCTGTATATAAGAAACACTATTAACTACATTTACTGGCCAGAATGTGTCCTCCGACAGGAATCGAACCTGTAAACAGAAAATATATTAAAATAATTGTTAGACTTAGTCTATTTCATAATATATGATGTCATTTGTATACGTTAAGATACGCTTACTCTGTAGCTAAATAATATAGCACGACAGGCTATATGACAGTTCCGTATAAATAACATGTAGGAAATGTATTAAAATAATTGTCAAATTTAGTCCATTTCATTACACACAGACAGACAGACACACACACACACACACACACACACACATATATATATATATAATACTAAAAACAAGACTAAAGTCAGGCGAAGGCTTGAATATTTAAAAAAAAATGCTGAATACACAATTCAGGAAAATGGAGACGCTGTTTCAGATTCAGTAAATTTCCGCTTCGACTGTTACCTCATTATATATATATATATATATATATATATATACACAATCGAAAGTAGACATTGACATCAGCAAACAGCGGCGACAGTCTGTTTCATGGTTCAGATCAGAAGCTTGCGTTCAAGACTTTCGACGCTGTTTGTTGACTTCAATGTCTACTTTTATATTTACATATGCTCTATCCCTGATATTGAGCACTTTAACCCATAAATATAACATACGTTAAAATGATATTTTTAACTCAAATATATATATATATATATATATATATATATATATATATATATATATATATCGTGATTTAATGGATTTTACTTTTAATCAGACACTTTATTTACTTCAGTTGGACGGTAGACGAAAGAATGGAGCGTCTACTCAAATATGGGTATCCACTAAAGAATAAAATTTCGGAAATCGTCGATGGTTAGGCTAACACGAAGTTGCATATATATATATATATATATGTGTGTGTGTGTGTGTGTGTGTGTGTGTGTGTGTGTGTGTGTGTGGTACCTTGTCTGTCGTCTTTAATGAAACATGTATAAATGAAGGATTGCTGTCTAAATGTTAGATAAGTCTTCTTGATAAGCATACAAAAACGCATGTAAAAAATATACTAAAAAGTTATCAAAAGTACTTTGCCAGACTTCTTCAATGAAGCATCTGTTAAACAGGAATTGCTCCCCCGATGCACAACCATACATATCTATCTATATGACGGCTTAGAAACTATGACTGACACCAAATACGGTCTGCGAATGACATAATTGAGTACTTAAGCTCTTGAAAATATATTTCAGTTGAGTACTGTTGTCTATAATCAACAGCCATCCCCATAATGCAAAGCTCTTCAGTAAAATAAATTGGAGCACTCTCACTGACTGGCGTTTGTTTACATTTGTAAAAATAATACTCTAGAATTAGCTGTTTCTCTGCCGAATGATGATAGCTTAGAGGTAGAAACTCTGACTGACACCAAATCGGTCGGGTTTCAGTCCTGGCATGCCGCATTCAGATGTCTAGTCTGCGAAGGACATATCTATCTATCTATGTGTATGTGTGAGTGTATGTGTATGTGTGAGTGTGTGTGTGTTATGTATGTCCTTATATTTCATGATAAGTGTGCAATTAGTGAATGGAGAAACCATTGATCCTGTAATCCAATTACATGTGATGAATGTGGCAAAATTACCATTGATTAATATGGCAAAGTATGTCTCCCTAAAGCTGGCCTCGTCAGCCACACCAGTGGTCATATTGGTAGAGCTTTGCTAAATTACATTCATTCCTACGTTGGAAATAACTTAACATGTGTTGTGTTGTAAATAAACCTAAAGCAATCACGTCGGTCTCAGGCGTCACCCACGAACCAGCTGAACAGAACTTATAAAATCAGGCCAGGTAATATAGAGAATAGCTTAATTTGTCACATTTTCAATAAGATTTGCAAGTCATGTCCTGATTTCAAAAGCCATTGTCGTTCTCACGGGAACTAAAATGAAACTTGTCAGCTATGTTCATACTCATTCAACAAGTCGAAAGTCATCACATGTTTGATGTGTAAGGAATGTGCGAGTTAGGTCTCAAAAATCATCAAACAGGCTACACACCGAGGCCATTCATTCCATGCATTTATGCAACAACTACTGCAAATGATGCCCAATGTTACCACATCTATGCAAGAGAATGTGTTACTCTAGCAAGAAAAAAAAAAAGACACATCAACACTGTATTTATTTGAGGAGAAATCAAGCGATGGGATTGCTCAAAATCGAGTCGCAACCACCATGAACGCATATTATATACATGAATTTCACTATTTACATAATTGTTACCATATTTATCACAATGTTTCGACCGTTGTAAGCCCCAGCCTTCTTCAGGTGGTTGGATTGTCGAACTGAACCCTTTATTTCGCTCGCTGGGGTAGACTGTTCTAGTTCCACATGCCATGTCTAATGGATGTCAGTTATCAGTTATCTCCTGTTAATTCCCCTCTCCAAGTTCTCCACCGCCTTAACCAGATATTGAACTCACACTCTTTGGGATCTAACAAACGCCTCACTCACACTCACTGGATCTAACTAACGCCTGTATCCACTGTGCCATGTGTCCTTGAGAATATCTGTGTATGTGAATTCTTGGGTATTATAGACCTCATGTTTTCAGCAAACATTTTTTACCAGTGCTCATATTGCAATTTTTGCTGTTATCATTGCATGTTTTTTACCAGAGCTCATGTTGCAATTTTCGTTTTTATTGTGCACTGGTAATAAAAAAAAAACTATCTCTTCTGATGTTACATATAACTCTCTTTTTTGTTTTCATTTTCTCTAAAACTTCGTCATTGCTCATATGTTCAGTCCATGGCATTCTCAGCATGCTTTTTCCTCCTTCCGACATATATTGAGACATAATTAGAAAGGTAAATAAGGCGTCAAAATATAAATGCAATGTCAATATTTATCTAATATCCTCCTGATTACTTGTTGTGACCAAGTAAATGGTTAAAAAAATAACAAAACAAGTATTGCAGATATATATTAAACAGTACGTACAACAGAAAAGTATTACACGACTAGTGAGTGTGTGTCGGTTGACCCAGCGTTCTATCTATTCGACTGTTCCCCCACAAGGCCTTCTCTCCTACTTATCTTATAGTAGGCGTAAGATTTCAACATAGACCCTTTAAAGTCATGACACCACAACATTACTATTTTGCCCTCCGCTCATCATTGTTTCTGTTCCTAATTCTTCCACGCTCAATAGCCCCTTGTGTATTTACTGCCTTACATGGAGTGAAACCGATTTAAAAAAAAACATATGCCATATAGAATTAATTTAGAAGACTGATGAGCTATGGTACAGCGAAACAGGCTTTCTATGGATTACTATTTATGCTCTCGTTCGCCGATTGAGCACTATGGATTAAAGGGGAATTTTAAACGACTGCTGCTGCTTTAATGCTTTGCTCTCCGTAAGAATTGAGGGCTATGACGTCTGGTATGGAGTTTATACATTACGTATATAATGTGTTAAAAATTCATTTTCTCTGCTGTGCGCCGATAGCCTAGGTGTAAAAAGTTTTGACTGATGTCAAATCGGTCAAGTTTCGATCCCGGCTTGAAGAAATCGGATGTCTAGCACAATGCTGAGCTGTGATACTGCGAAACAGGCGGTCTTTGGATGATTGTATATGTTTATATACTTGCTTGAAAGTTACATATTTTTTCGGTGTTTATTAATATTGACGTATAAAACGTAGTTTAAAAAAACTAAAGCATTTTGCCAAGGCAGTTTTCGCTTTAAACTTTTAAATCCAGCATCGCTTTGGTGATTATTTCAGTAAAGAGAAAATATTAAGTTGAGTCATATGTAAATTCAGTTGTGGTACCAATTAAATTTGGACTAGATTAACAGGATTTCGTTTTTGTCCGGCACTGGCAGCGTACACAGTGGATTAAAATAAAAATGTTGCCTATCATTAAGATTGATAATTAAGAATGATAAATGATCCATATCATTAAGAATAATAAAGGAAAATAATTTTGCAACTCCATTGATCTGTTCTAAACATGCGCCATATTCACCTGACTTTGGACCAACTGATTATTACTGTTTTCAGTCAGTACAAAAACACTTTCATAAGAAAAACTTGCTCTAATGAAAACCAGATTCAAGAGTTTCTTGTTTGTTTGCTTATTTGTTTAGCGGCATATGAATACTTTATTGGTGATTTCATGCCGAAATTTAATTTTTGGGGGAACATTATTAATTTATTTTACAAAAATGTACTGCTGGTAATTTTTTTCTAATTTTTTCACAAAAATTTATTCCTGGTAATTATAAACATGTATTTCTGTTTTTTGTTTTTTTTACTATAAATTTTTTATACTTACATAATATTTTGATCCCAGTTTGGAGGTTAATTATTTGCTCATATCTGAAACCCTAACAGGTGGTATGACCCTGGGTCAGTGTGGACTTGGGAACAACACCAATTAAGATCTGCCCAAAACCTTCCGATCAGAGTCCTTGCTGTCAGACGTAGTTTATCGTCATACCCAGGACGGCAAGAGTTTCTGTGAAAACCTTTTCTCATCAAAACCTGTGGAATTTTACTCAAAACGTATGGAAGAGCTGCATGGTAAGTGGCAACAAGCCCTTGCAAATAACGTTGAATATATAGTTAAAGAGAATGAAATTGTACTTTATTTTTGAAGAATCATTGGTTTCGCTTTTATTCAGCGCATTTTGTGCTGCTGGAGTCACCATTACCCCCTATTTCACAATTCAAAAGGCAACAGGTGGTTTGAATTCATAGTTTCCTTCTCCTAGACTGATTGCCACCAAAGGCTATAGGACTCAGTTGTTTCCTGCTATTTTATCCATAGCTGGGGCGAAAGTGATGGATTCATACATTTCCCAAGGTTATTAGCGCGTATGTGAATGCAATGAACTCAACTGTAACTCGAACTCGGCTCTCCGATTATTCAATGCGAGCCACTAACTATTACTCCACCGTACCTCAAGGTTAGAAGAATTGTTGATAAAAACGAAAATTATTTATGTCTTAAGCATTTCTTTTTTAAGTATTTCGCTCCAAGCAAGGCGGGATGCCACTAGTACGCAGGGGGTTTATAGAGTGGTAGCGAGAGTAAAGAGGTGTGATGGAGGAAAGGATGAAGAGAAAATCAGGGGACTTCAGGGCATCTGCAGATGTCGACTGGCATTATATTTGAATAGTTGGAGATTATAGCTATCAGGGAAACAAGTAACAGGAAGGGAATTCCACAGACAGACGGGGCAGGACATGAAGCTATTGGTATATAAGAGACGGCAATATTTAACCATTTCGACAGTGAAAGGGTGGGACCGTGATGTCAGCCTAGTAGCACGCTTAAATTCATGTAGTCTGGGAACTAGCGAAAGTAGCTCGTCGGAGCAGTTACCGTGAAGAGATTGGGAAGGGTACGCGCAAACCATTGACAGTATCCCAGAAACATTGATTGGAAATATTCAATAATATGTGACAAATGAAATATATTTGTTTTACTGAAGATGGAAATGAAAGGGCATTAAAGTTCGAGATGACAGTATTGTCTAAGACAGTAAACAGTTACCTGAACACCTTCCAAAATGGCATCTTCAACTTCGGTTCTCTCCAGTCGCAGACAATCGGCCACTGTTTGTAGAATATACAGATGTCGATCATCTAACTGCTGTCTCTTGGCTTCGCGTTCTTCTTTCAACTTTTGCTGCAAAAGAATTAACATTGTTAATATATATATATATATATATATATATATATATATATATATATATATATATATATATATATATATATATATAAGACGATAAGGTTCTCATTCTCAAATGTTTGTAATCTGAATTGTACGGCAACTACGGGGACTTCACGTTACACTACAATATATAAACATGATATATATATATATATATATATAATATTAGTAGTCAGTATATATATATATATATATATATATATATATATATATATATATATATATATATATATATATATACGTAAATTTCCAAGAGAAGAGAATAATTTATTACATTGGAACCGTAATCAAGATACAATTCATCAGACCTACACATTCAAAAAGCTTTAGGTCTGATGAATTGGATCGTGATTATGATTCCAATGTAATAAATTATAACCATGGAATATTAGTGTTTGAGCCATTTATATATATATATATATATATATATATATATATATATATATATATATTAGAAGCATTAGAAGCATGGCCCAGTGTTGCCCGTGCTTGATTCAAAAATCGTACGACTCATACAGCAATCGCTGTCACTTGACTTAAAATATTTTTCCCTCCCTTGCCTTTAAAGGAGTGCCCTTTTCCGTGCTGATGTTACTACATGCCTTACTTCTTGCCTATCTCACACTGCGAATTTTTTCTAAGCTCTATGCTAAACATTAAATCTGTTACGAAAAAAGAACTAAATTAGATTTAATTTTTTCCCACTTGTGACGAATGCAGCTATCGATTTTTTTGCATGCTAGCATGCTAGTTAACATTCGTGTCAGTCAACTGTTGGCTCTCACGCTGGCCAATAGAATCTTCCTGCCTATTCGTGGCAGCCAGCTATTGGCTCTCACTCTAGCCAGTACAAAATGACCGCAAACTACATGAAAACTGCCGTAGAAGCATGAAAAAAACGATTATTTCCACTATCGACGAGAGTTGGGAAATACAAAGTCGGTCTTGGCATTTTCGCTAACTTGGAGCATGTGCATGTAAATTTTGGTGCAAATCCGTCGAAAATTGCGGCCGTGAATTCATTACACACACACACACACACACACATCCTGCCTTTTATAGATAGATATATAGAGAGAAAGAGAGGGAGAGAAGGAGACATGCATTTTTAATTGGATGTGTCAAACGAGGAGAATTTCATAAAATGTTTATTTAGTTGTTTTTCTAATATTTTTACATTATTATTTTTTTTTTTTTTTTTTGAATTATGAGGACAAAGAATTTGTATGAGGAATTGTATGTAGCGATTATTGTCCAAAGTGTTTTCGGCCAGTTTGGAACAGACTTCGTCTTTGCCACCTGGACATGAAATTACTATTACTTCCATCCGACCTGACTCTCAATTACTACTAATTCTATACTATAAAACTTAAAACACAAGCACCAGAAATACACTGACAACGGATTCCTTGAAATGGCTTAAAACGTTTGAAGCAATAATCAGTATGAACTGTTTCTAGATATGTTAGCCCTCATACAAGAAATGCTGTAAGAAGGTTAAACAAACCGAATAAAAAAATTTCCTTGTGAGTTACCCTCAATCAAACCTCTATAAAAGAATGATTGTCGCCTAAATATTCAACGCACGTGTACATACACACACACACACACACATTTAAACTTTTTATAGTGGAACACCCCTATTCTATAATAAATAGACTCTCCCACCTATAATAAGTAGGAGTAGTAGGAGTCGCTCAGTGGGTCGGGCAGTCAGTCGACTGGCTGATCGGTTGAACTCTCAGCCTTCGGGCGGGGACGAACCCGAAGGA
>OZ010578.1:114823642-114853642 GCA_963932145.1 Acanthosepion lycidas | reverse complement strand
CATTTCCTGAATTATTTATAATATCCCCACCATTTTATCCGAACTAGCTCGTGCGGTTAATGTATATTTAATGGGCATATTGAGTTAATAAGTACATTATTGGTGATTTTTCACTCGCTTGTATATCTTAGGCGTATAACGGAATCACTTGCTCGGTGAGGTAACTTAATGAAGATTCAACCTCACGCAGGGAAACAGTTTTTCGTATCAGAATTGAATTCTTGCTTAAAAAGGGGTCGACAAACTTCTGCTCAGTTGTAGATAGAGCCCAGTGATAACAATTGCGAGTTAAGATGCCTGAGGCAAGCTATAATCTAAATTAGATTCCTGCAAGGTAAGTGGAGGTGACTGGGTCCCAACCATTGTCCTAAAGAAATATGCTTCCAATCTGGCTCCAGTTCTCTCGAAACTCCACAACTATTGAGGCTAGCTATAAATTCATTCACAAGAAAGACGGTCTGTGTTTTTCGAATCGACCGAGAAACATATCATTATTTTAAAATACATCTAAAAGACATAGGTATGAATCCATCTCTTCTCACACACTCTCAGCTATGGATTAAATAGGAAGAAAGATTAGGCTCTTTAACCTTGTATGCCAACCAATCAAGGCGATAGACGAAACTGTAATATAAAAAAAACCTGAGGACGGCAGTTTGGGGATCTAGTGGCACATTTTGCGCATTAGTCCTGCTCCTACAAAACGTGCAACTGGTTCTGCACGTGCGTTTATCACTATAATCATATGTGCGTGGTTGTCTGATTGTTCATTTCTGGGAATTGAACTGTTGTTCCCCCACCCCATCCGTCGAAGCCAACGGGAGAGTCTATCTGAAATCGAGCATGGTAAGATTCAAATCTGGGTCGCATGATCGGAGCGATGACCCTCTCACAATCATTTAACTTCAGGTACGGATAAAATCGGAGGCACGGTGGTTTAATTGTTTGTGTCGCGAGTTGAAGAATCGGAAAGACGAGTTCGAATTCCAGTCGAGTTTATTACATTCACTTGGGGAAAGGTATGAATCCATCTCTTCTCCCCGCCTCCACATCGATGGTTAAATAGTAGGACTGAATGGCAACCGATCTACAAGAAGGAAAACTATGAATTCAAACCAACCTGGAGAGCGTTGGTCTCCGTCAGGCTATCTCACCCACTTCTACTGTGGAAGCTGCACATGCGGCCCTCCTACGACTCGAAAAAGTACGGGACTCGTGATTGCGATATGAATAAAAATAATGTATGTAAAAAAAATAAAAGGGATTTTCAGTGGTCAGGAATTAATGTACATTTCTTATTTGTATGATGTAAATGTATTACTGTTTATTTCATTGTGTGTAATTTTATTATAGAAATTTATTAAAATTAGGAAAATACATTAAAGATCAGAACTCAAAAAATTATGAGTGGAAAAACGTTAATCTATATACAAAAAGTTGTAGCCTCTGTCTGTCTGTTTGTTATCGAACTCCTCCTAATGGTCTTTGCGATAGACTCCCCATAACTATATATATATATATATATATATATATATATATATATATTCTGAAACTACATTACCCAAGTTATTTGGATAAGTATAAGACTCCTATCCAAAATATAGAAAGAGAAAGCAAGAAAATGGAGGTCAAGATCATTTTGATATAAAGAGGGTCTCGGGGGGGGGGCACAAACCACAACTGATTTTTTTTTTCTCTTTGATATAAACTAAATTTAAATTTGAACAAAGGAATGACACCTAGGGTTCTTGGATAAGTATATTTCATTTTGATCAAAGGGGCACAAACCCTCCATTGAAATTGTTTTTCTCTTTGATTTAAATTAAATTTAAATTTGAAGAAGGGAATGACTCCTATCCAATATATAGAAGGAGAAAGACAGAAGATGATCGACATGATCAAAATGTGACAATATGGACGTCAAGTTGAGCAAGAAATCACCAATCAGTGGGTAGTGCCTTACAATACATATTTGTTGCGAGAGTTCAACTGTCATATCAATGTTAAAATCTTCTCATCAATTCATTCAATCAAGTATTCCATCTTATGTATATTAAAGGGGTCAGATCAAGCTGTTTTTGGATAAACCTCCCCACTGATTTTTTCACTTTGATTTCAGTTAAATTTAAATTTAGAACAAAGGAATGACTCCTATTCAAAATATAGAAGGAGAAAGCCAGAAGATGGAGGTCACATCGGCAAGATCAAAATGAGACAGGATTTCAAGTTGAGCAAGAAATCACCAATCAGTGAGTAGCGCCTTTAAATACATATTTGTTCGCGACAATTCAACTGTCATAATGTTGAAATCTGCTCATCAATTAATTCAATCAAGTATTGCATCAAATACATATCAAAGCGGTCAGATCAAGCTGTTTTAGCACAAAATCCCCACTGAATTTTTTTCCCTTTGATTTAAATTAAATTTAAATTTGAACAAGGGAATGACTCCTATCGAAAATATAGAAGGTGAAAGCCAGAAGATGGAGGTCACATTGATCAATATTGAAATGCATGATTTTTCTCCACAAATTATAAAACTGATTTAAAATCAATCATCATTTTCTTACGAAAAGATGTCTGACACGCAGCAAGGTGCGGGATAATTCGACTAGTAACAAAATAAACTACTAATGCTAGTAACAGAAGAAAACTAATTTACTACAGAAAAATATTCTCGTGAAATATTGTCAGAAATTAAGGTAAATATTACTTTGGGAATAAAATAAAGCCATGTTTTTGTACAAAATAAAAAAGCTGTCTGAGTTGCTCTTCCCAGTTGGAAGTTTTCAAATAAACGTGACGGTTCAAATAAACATTCCGTTTGGAAATATTTCTGTATGTTTAATAAACGTGAAACAAATTAATTGTACCGCAAAGATCATTACGTCAAAGAAAATAAGAAGCTCCTACCAAATAAGATAAGAACTGAAGGTTTGACTGATTGATTAATTGGTTGATTGATTTGTTTTTACGGCTTATCAACCCAAATCTTATCGGTTATTTAAAGCCGAAACATATTTCGAAATGTCGGAGGTCGCTTACAGTATCTGGTGGAGGAACTGAAGAAAAAAAATTCACCCTAACAGAACTTCTATTTGGTAGACAAGAATACCAGAATGCAAACAAGAATACCAGAATGCAAAAGAGAATACCAGAATGCTAACAAAAATAACAGAATGCAAACAAAAATTCCAGTATGCAAACAAGAATACCAGAATCTAAACAAGAATACCAGAATGCAAACAAGAATACCAGAATGCAAACAAGAATACCAGAATGCACACACGGCTGTTGATCAAAAATAACCACTCGCGAATAATAGATAAACGGTTACTGTAAATGAAGTATTGCCCCAAAATTCAGTCCATATGAGCAAGCAAGTGAACAGAATGCGGTACGGACTTTGCCGCTACCCTTTGTGAGCCTTACTGTTTGTGAGATGATGTGCAAACAGCAGGTAAGAGATTATTTTCAAAAAGATGGGGGTGGAATTGAAGGAAATCATTTCCTTTTTGCCAACATTTGTGCTTGATAAACATTTTCCATTCAGTGAAACTATCTGACATTTAATAAACATTAAATATTGTTTGATAACCGCATTTACGCAGAACATGACCTGTAGCTGTGTACCCCTTTATTCCTATATATATATATATATATATATATATATATATATATATATGTATGTGTGTGTGTGTGTGTGCATGAGAGAGAGTGTGTGTGTGTATGCATGTATGTATGTATGTTTGTGTGCATATTTGTGTATGTGCTTGTGTAATAGACGAATATTTACCATAACCTGTGTCTACGAAACTTCACGTCGGAAGATAAGTCATTGAACTTTTAACTTATCTATCCAATATGTGTGTCCGTGCGTGCATGTTCTGTAAGATAGATAGATAGATAGATAGATAGATAGATACATAGATAGATAGATAGATAGATAGATAGATAGATATACGGTGTCGCAAAATAATGTATACACACTTTAAATATTAATAGTTAATAATACATTTTTTATATGGATGAAAATATGTAAAACAGATGGATTGGAAGAAGAGGGACAATTGAATATTCACCTAGATCATCAGATTTCACACCCTTGGATTTCTTTTTGTGGGGGTTTCTCAAAGACAAAATTGCAACAGGAAACCTGCAACAATTGCTGAAATGAGAGTAGCAATTGAAGAAGAATGTGCTCAAATACCAGAGGGAATGATACTGGACGTTTGTAGGTCTATTTGTTCAAGATATGAAATGTGTATTGAACAGAACGGCAACCAGTTTAAGCACTTGATGCGAACTCATCATTATATGGACATTCTGCCATTGCCCCAAATAGCTTTTATCTTATTAAAGTTAATTTTCTATGTTTTTTGTATATTTTACTCTCAAATTCTTTCTCTTGTGTTAATCTTATTTACAAGTCAAAATACATGAATTGAATAAGTTATAACTATTCAAAGAGTGTATACATTATTTTGGTACACCCTATATATATATATATATATATATATATATATATGTGTGTGTGTGTATAATCCGTTGGTATATAATCCAAGTGAATCCTCATAATATAAATATATTAAAACTGATCCACAAAGAGATCTCAATGTATTTATTATAACAGAGTATATACAAATAAATAAATTACATAGGATAGAAATTCAAAATTACCCCATTTGAATAGCTATTTCAACCTACAACATATATATATATATATATATATATATATATATATATATATATATATATATATATATATATGTCACTATAGATTAATTTGAATTCCAGCATTTCAAAAAAATACCAGAATGTAGACAACAGAACCTTGAATTACTGATAACATCCAAATCTAAATATTGATTGAAACGGTCGAAAATACTTGAACAAAAACCAGAAGAAAAATATGAAGTTCAAACCGTTTATCCACAATTTTGAATCTGATATTCAACATCTTAAAAATTTTGAAATACAAACAAATATTCACCAGTTATTGATTAAATTTTTTTTTAAATGGTTAATATATATGTGTGTGTGTGTGTGTGTGTGTGTGTGTGTGTGTGTGTGTGTGTGTGTGTGTGTGTGTGTGTGTGTGCATTTTTCAAATGAGAAACTCTGATTAAACTCTGGTTCATTAGAATTGTTGTCTTTATCTTAGTTGATAGAGTCGGTTAACTTGCCCTGTGGTCTTCTTTAGAATTTCAACTCGAGCCCTTTATTCAATCCACAGAAACGAATTGCTCATATTTTAAAACCCCATCTAAGGGATAATTTCGCATTAGTTAATTCTTATTCGGTAATCCTTCCTTTTGACACCATTTCCGTTCGTTTCCCATGAACCATAAGATGTGAATTTCACTGACCTGACCGAAAAAGTTCTGTATGATAGTCTGATAAGGTTACCGAGTTCAACGTACACCTGACAACGACCGAAGGGTACAACAGTCGAAACGTTATAACTATAACAACTAAGGACAATCGTTCGAATAAAGGACTAACCATTTATTATAAAACGACACAACGTATGGCAAAAGAGAAAGGCTACGATGTTAGTTATGAATTGGAGACCTCAAAATCAAGCAGATACAGAAATTTAACTACCTTGGAAGTGTGTTAACAGACGATGGAAAATGTGACACCGAAATCCGAAGGCACATTGGAATGGCCAACGATGCCTTCCAAAAGTCAACATAGATGTGGCTCTACAAAAGGATGCTGTGAATACAATGGGCGGATAATTTCGTAAGAAACAAATAATATCCTCCGATATAACATTGAATGCTGCACAATCTTCTCACAGAGAAAGAAGAGACTTGAGGTGTGATTCTGCAGAATACCTTAGACGGAGCATGTAAGCAAGTAAGAAGTTTTGCATCATTTATATTGTTCGGACTGCTGTCCTCATCTTCATTGCCATATTCACAATGTTTCGGTCGTTGTACGCTCCGGCTTTCTTCAGGTGACTGGAATTTCGAACTGAACCTTTTATTTCCTCCACCGAGGTAGATTGTTCTAGTTCCACGTGCCATACCTCTTCCGGATATTTCAGTTATCTCATGACACGTGGAACTATAACAATCTACTGCGTTGGACAAAATAAAGAGTTCAGATCGAAATTTCAGTCAGCTGAAGAAGGCCCGAGCGTACAACGAAACGTCGTGAATATGGCAATAAATATGAGGACAACAGTCTGGACAATCTAAATATTTACAATACCTCATCTCAGAAATATAGACATATAGGGAGGAAGTTTTAAAGAAAATGTAAACAAAAAAGGATACTTTTTCCTTAGAATCAGAAGTAGATAGTTGGAATTTCTGGAATGCATAATGAGAAAAGAATGCTTGGAGAATTTGGTACTCGCAAGACATACTGAAGGCAAGGCGGACATAGGGAAACGGCGAGTAACCTGCCTGATGAACATGTGAGAATGAATAGCAGAATAGGGGCGATAGTAAGGAGACATTTGTAAGAGCTAAAAATGACAGGAAGTCGTGGAGAGCCATGACTGTCCATGTCCTGAAAGATGACGGCATATAGATGAAGAAGAATGTTTTATGGAACGTACTCACCGGTGGCATGGCCCAAGTGTAAGAGCGTAGAACCAAGCTGCAAGCAATAAGACAACGAAGGACTTCGTAAATTCCATATATTCTGCGGTCTTGTCACATTGGCGTAACATCACGTATTGTTATATATGAACATAATTATTGTTATTTACGTCTGGGACGGCGTTGATATTAATACATATCGGAATAGACTGATGTTTAAAGATATCTGGAAACGTATTATAATGTGATGGTGCGTTTAAAAATGGAACAAGACCGCGAGTTAAACAGATTTTGGGATCTTAATGATTTCCCGTCTATCACTCGCTGTCCAGGTGACAGCAAGTTCAATTTACTCGTGTAGGTAAACGTGTTACAGCCGATAGGTACGTGTCACCTGTCAAATATATGTTTAAAACCGACGCGTATATCGAACAGACAAGCGGGCACAAAGTTAACAGCATCTGCTTCTAATTAAAGTGCCACTAAGTGAATTTACTTACTTATTAAATCGTACTAATGAGATTTTACCAGCAGACGTACACTCACATGTATGTGTGTGTGAGTTTAAATTCAGTGCGATACTGTTTCGTTTATTTCAGGCTAATGCCCCCAGAAAAAAAAAAGCTTGAATTTATCTTAAATCAGCTTTGGGTTAAATAACAGGAGAGGAATTGCTTTCTTGCCTTGAATGGCAGCCAGTTTAGGCGAAAGAAAACTTTGAATTCAAGCCACGTCATCCGGAGTGGATCACGTTTAAATAAATATTAAGGACTTAATGATGTATTGGTATCTTAAGTTTTCTGTATAGAAAAGGGTACAGCGAGCCGAGTTCAAACCCCAGCCTAATCTGCTGTGATCACTTTCACACAAATTTCCTTGAAAAATGCACGAATTAATCTCTTCTCACCCTAGCGATGGGTTAAATAGCGAATTAGATGGACTCGCTAGACTTGAATGGCAGCAAGTCTATAAGGAATATTCCAAATTCAAAACCGTAAAATCAACTCCACTATCTTTCCGAAGACATCATGGCAATTCACAGGTAAAGAAGGAAAGGGAGTCATGGAGAGTTATAATCGTCTACTCCCTGAAAAGATATGACGCAAAGGAAAAAAATATCCTTGCGCTTTGACATTATTCGGAGAGGTTAAACTACGTGGCAACGAAACATGAGGAAGGTTAACCGGAGATTTCGTGACATTATCCGTCCCTCTTGTATGGAACTGAATGCTGGAAAATTCTCATCACAGATGAAGAGGAGAATTTAGGCAACAGAAATGTGGTTCTACAGAAGGATGCTGAGGATACCGTTGACCGAACATATGAGCAACGACACAGTTTTAGAGAAAATAGAAGCAAACAGGAAACTCATACCTAAAAAAAGAGACAGTTAACATTTCTAGGGCACATAATGAGGAAAGGGAGCTTGAAAAATTTGATACTCACAGGACAGGTTGAAGATAAGAGAGACAAAGGAAAATAACATAACTTGTTTAGAGAACTTGAGTAAATGGATGGCAGAACAGGGTCTAGGAGAGCTAACAGAAAGATTTTATTAAGAGCTACAAAGGACAGGAAGTTGTGGAGAGCCGTGTACAAATGGCATATAGAAGAAGTAGTATGCTCTTTGTTATAAGTTTGTTTTTTGTTTCGGAAATGTAGCTAATTCTATACAAGCCTTCATCGCTTGAATCAAATTATGCATGATTTGTTTAGTGATTAAGTTCTAAAATGAATTTGTGACGTCGAAATCCACGGAAAGTCTATAGCACACGCGCACCCAGATATGTCCATTAATTGTTTAGAAATTGCTTTGTTTACACTTCGGATACAAAACTGAGCAGATATGCAGCTTTCGAGAAAATCTGGACAAATGAATGTGCATTAAAAGGCTTCTAATAAAAAGGTATGACTGTTAAGAGTACTAGTTTTAGTCTGTCATTTTACAATCAGAATCGCTTTGACGACTACGAAACTCCACAAACAAAACGCGACCACCAGACTCGACACTCCCCCAAATGTTCCCACTCTTGCGCTCCATTTATCGAGTGCATGAGCCACAAATTCGTCTCGCAAAATATCTGAGCAACCAGATTAGGTTGTTCTTAAATTATAGCTTTTGTATCGGCCATGTTTTCTTCAAAATATCCTGCACACGAGACACGTACGAGAGCGTTTTGTTCCAGAAGTTTTGCCGTTTTCCCTTCTACAAGGCAAATAGCACCTTGCTTGATTATGAGTCTCTCCGTAGCCGAACGGTTAAAGCACGCCGGATATGACAGTGGTTTCTCCTACGCAGGTATGAATCCTACTGGTATGCACATTTTCCTTAATAAGTTTTCTCGAGTCTGCAGGCCGGTAGGCGAAATAAATACAATTTAAAATCAAACAGAGCTCTAATGAAATACGCATACCCACTCAAAATAAGGTTTGAAGTGTAAAAAAAAACTATATATAATATAGAGTAGTATACAAGTGGTGGTCTGTCCGATTCGACAATGACAACTCTGTGCAAATGTGAACTTGAAGGTGAATGGGAAGTCTAATGCGGGAACGGCAAAGACGTCTGCGGTAGGGACATGTAAACTGACCCGGAGATGTTTATGTGTTTCTACTACTGTCTTCCTTTTTGTACGGGATTCATTGAAGCTTTCACGTCGTTTGTCTTCAAATATGTGTGATACTTCGGGCGTCAGGACACGCCATTCAGTTCGGTCCTGTATATACTATTCAACTGTTTGCGGCTATTCCGGTTTAGTCGATGTTGGCCTTGATACAGTCATAGAAACGTTTCAATGGCCTACTGTTATTTCTCTTTCCATTACAGAGCTCTCTATAGTGAAGTAATATATTATAACGCTCTCTCTCGGTATATATATATATATATATATATATATATATATATAAAGAGAAAGAACAGTCAGGTTAAAATGCACAGGTCTTAAGCTCTTTCTTTTTTTAAAGTGCTCAATGCAACGTAGAGCATAATATTATAATATACTTACTTTAAATATATTTATATCGCGACACGAAATTTTCTGTTTCGGAACTTAAATCTGTTCCTTTATCAACATCACTTAATATATATATATATATATATATATATATATATATATGGAATGAATCCTAAAGGGCCAGGAACAACCTACCAATGTTTCACCTAGACAGGGTAAACTGGCTAAAGAGGTAATGACAATATATATATATATATATTAGTAGTATTTGTTTTTTTATAAGGTTTGGTACATACCAACCTTATAAAAAAACAAATACTAACCCCTTATATATACACCCGAAGTCGAATCACCCTCCATCCATAATTAAACATATACCCTCATCAATAGAAAATAGAATCAGCATTAACTCCGCTAACAAAGAAATATTCCAACAACACAGTAGCTTTTATAACGCTGCCCTAAAAAATAGTGGATACAAGAATGCAAACAATAATTATAGAAACAATTGTACTAACCGGCAATAAAAAACAGGAAAAGAAAAATTATTTGGTATACCCCTCCGTTCAACCAAATGGTTAGTATTAAGCTAGGACAGAAATTCCTAGATTTAATTGAAAAACACTTTCCTACCAATAGTAGACTTAGTAAAATATTTAATAAGAACACCCCAAAATTGAGTTACAGGTGCACTGAAAATCCAGAAAGTATAATAAAAAAAACACAATAATAAAATCCTGAAAAAAAACCCATGCCTGAATAGTATTAATAAAAACCCTACACTTAAATTAGACAAAAACAGTGAAAAATTATGTGATTGTAGAAACCCAGAAGGCTGCCCATTAGAAAATAAATGCTGCGTCAAATCTGTGGTATACCAATGTACTATCTCATCCATTGAGAGTCCTAATACTAATATGATATACATTGGGTCTACGAAGAATGAATTTAAAGCCAGATGGAGGCAGCATAAGTGCTCTTTCAACAATATAAATAAAATAAATCTGACTTCTCTATCTAAATATTTTTGGCATTTGAAGGAAATGAGTAAAACACCAAAAGTAAAATGGAAAATTATAAACAAAACTAGAACTTGTAAAACTTGGGATGACCCATGCCCTTTATGCCTACATTAAAAACTACACATTATTAAGTTTCTAAATAATAAAAATCTATTAAACAATAGACATGAGTTAACAGTTTTTTGCCGACATCATCAAATTTTTGCATTGAATAATTAGCATAAAAACAAACAAAAAAACAATAAAATAATTTTTAAAATCCATAGTCCTAATAAATAGTTTAAATACCCTACAAAAAAAGATAACCCTTTATGAAGTCGTCAAATCACTACTTAGTCGTAATTGTTCTCGTAGAACAAGCTTGCTCACCATTACACCGCCTCGAGGTGCGCAATAGAATTTAAATTTTGAGTTTAAATAGATAAAAATAAATGTAAAAACAATTAAATTAAAAAATATTATATTATATACACATAAAAATATGCACAAAACATATAAACATGTCCACAAAACATATAACATGTGCACGCAAATACAGATGATTACAATTTGCATACATTCAACTACGAAAAGGTAATTATAATTCAAATAGAAATATACACATCTAAATTATTATAAGTATAATAGAAATATTCACATAAATATGATGGCATTTAGACATATGCAATTATATAGATATATATGGATACATAGGGATATTAGCACATTTAAAAAAAGTATTTTATAGTTCAAAATTTAACAATAGCTAGGAAAAAGCAAAATTTATATGGCATTTTTAAAAAAGCTAAAAAAAAAACAACCGGTTTCGTCCCAGGACTTATCAATTTTATTTTTCTGAGATATAAAAAATATATATGCGTGTAAAATTAAATGTAAATTAAAATAATGTAACAAATGAAAGGGAATAAATATGAATTTCAAGAAAACTAGAGTCCAATAAAATTTAGATCCAGTAAGCATTCCCTCTGTTTACAGAGGGAAGGCCCACGGGATCTGTATATACAAAGAATCTAGAAGCTTGAGGTAATATGAGGAGTGGTACCTTGATAAAATCGAAAAATGGTCACCACTAAAATCAGCCAAACAATTCCTACTATTTATTACCTGCTCAGCAATAGCAGAATATATATATATATATATGTGTGTGTGTGTGTGTGTGTGTGTGTGTGTGTGTGTGTGTGTGTATTAGTGGTCAATATATATATATATATATATATATATATATAAATTCCCAAGAGGATAAAATCCAGGTAGAACTCAATGTCCAATTGGATCGTGATTACGATTCCAATGTAATAAATTATAACAATGGAATATTAGTGTTTGAGCCTTTTTTTATTATATATATATATATATATAGAGAGAGAGAGAGATAGATAGATAGATAGATAGATAGATAGATAGGGTGAGTTAAAATTATGTTAACACTAGTATGAGAGGAATCATTTATTCAGAGTTTACTGAACAATCTCCACCTGTCCACCAGCACGATTGATCAGAACCTGCGGAATTTTATTAGGTTGGTGCAAAAATAATGACGTAATAATGTCGTTTTTTGACGTTAAAAAATACGTCAAAAAACGACATTATAACGTCATTATTTTTGCACCAACCTAATATTCAAAAAGTGTTGAAATAGAAAAAAAAGCTCATCGCAAATAATGGTGAATATACAGGACGAGTCAAAATTATGTTAACACTAGTATGAGAGGGATCATTTATTCAGAGTTTACTGAACAGTCTACACCTGTCCACCAGCACGATTGATACGCAAAAACCAGTGATCAACAGTACAATTAACTGCTTTGACACACATTTCACGGGGAATGTTTGATATTAGACCTTTTATTCTATCCTTGAGGTCTTCGATGTCTGTAACTTTTTTGCTATACACACGATCCGTTATCATTGCCCTATAAGCAGAGGTCACAGGGTGTAATTGGCCCATATTTCTTTACAACTCCAACGGTGACTGCAAATGCTTACTTACAAATGCTGCAAGAGTTTTTCATTGCTAACATACCCATACAAATCAGACGAGCCGGGTATTTCCAACAGAATTCAATGCCTCATTTTGCCCGTACTGTTCGCGCTTGTCTCGATCAAAGTTTCCCAAATCGTTGGCTAGGTCGCGGAGGACCGTTGGCATAGTCACCACCCTCCCCTGATCTGGCACCCTTCAATGAGTCTTTTGGAATCTTTTACAATCAATCTGAGGGCTCCAAATACAACAGGCATTGTTGATGTTCTCATGTGCCACATTTTTGAGATTTCGATTTCAAGGTCCTTGTATTTTGATAGCTTTTTAAAGATCTTCAAAGATACATTGCAGTCTTCAGGGACTGCCATATCAATAAGGAGGCACTTTTTTTGTTTGCAGTCTCTAATAACAATGTCTGGGCGGTTGGCTTTGATTGTTCTGTCTGTGTATATTGTGTAGTCCCATAAAATTGTAACAGGTCCTATCTCCGTAACCGGGTCTGGGTGGTGTTCATACCAGTTTCTTTTAGTTTCCTTTCCTTTTCCAGTGTAGATACTGGCCAACTCTGTCATGCCGTGTTTTATATTCAGTGGGTGCCAATACCGTGCAACCTGATACAAGATGATCTGGGTTTCTGGGTAATTATCATAGAACCTGCATTTTGGGCTGTCACAATTTATTATTATTATTATTATTATTATTATTATTATTATTATTATTATTATTAGATTTGATATCTTCTATCACACTATGATGTTTCGGCCTGGTGACGACAATCATACCTCCCACAGACACCAACAATTTAATCAGCATACGAGCTGTTACAAGCAGTGTTGCCACCTGGTTACTCCCAATCATGTCGGGTTTTCCCAAGGTGGTCTGAAAAGCAGAAAGATTCTGGAAATAGTCCCTAGTGCTGCATCAACCACAAAAAGAACTTAGGCTGCTGCTTGGTATATTTCTCTGATTTGCCCTGAGTTCACGATGTACTCACCCCAAACCTATCAGAATCCATTTATGACTGCTATTGGGCGAAATCAGGATGATTGCTCTCCAAGCGCTTGTCAATCAAGATAATCGTATCCCACATGATTATTAGTAACAATAGTAGTACTATTACTACGAGTACTATACACATTGAGTGTTCACGCAAGTAATAGTAATTGGTGGCTTAGACTGGTGATTAAGAGATTTGTCTTCCCAGTCCTCCAGCAAATCTTTTGTCTGCTTAGTTCCAATTGTGTCTCCAATTTTCAATTCCTCCTGCCGTTACCTTAGGCTCTTCCAGACCGCTCCCAGTGCTCTGATAAATAATGTCATCTTTATGGTCCACAACTTCCTTTGCTCTCTTGCAAGGTTGAGATACTTACGTTTTTAATTTCTTTCACATAAACTATTTTATCTGTTGGGCTATTATTATTGGCCTGCTGCCAACTTAGACTATAAGACGAAAAGACATGTAATGTATTGGATTTGCCAACAGGTTTGTTCCGCATTTGTTTTTAGATGACATTCGGAGCATTTAGTTTTTACTACATTAAAAAACCGCTTTGAATTGCACTGTAACTGCGGTTATATCAGCAGGCACTATTTTTAAATTGGCAATATTTTGTTTATTACATTTGAGGATGAAAGAATGAGCCACATTTTTTTCTATATATTATGCTTTATCATTTTTAATAAAGATAAATAACTTGCGACCGAAAAAAATGATCTATGCAATTTATGGAGAAAGTTATGTGAAATATAGAACGTGTCAAATGTGGTTTGCAAAGTTTCGGTCTAGAGATTTCTCGCTAAAAGATGCTCCAAAATCAAATCGGCCAGTTGGACTTGATCAAATTAAGACGGTACTTGAAAATAATCAGAAGAACAACAAAAGAGAGGAAGAAGAGGAAGCAAAGAAGAATTTATTAGCCACATCAAGGATTTTTGATACTCGGACATTTGACGGACGGACATTTAACCAACTGGACATTTAGCCGAAAATGTAGTGGCGTACTTACATGTATGTCGCACTCTTTATCGTAATGTGCTATATATATTTATATATATTTATATATATTTATATATATTTACTGTATTACTTTATAATTATTTTTTGACAGTCTTCTTTTTAATCTATTCTGTATATATTATATTTTATTTCAAATATTACTGTAAGATGATAAGTAATTTGAGAAAAAGCTTTTACGACATGAAAGATCTTTCAATTTCGCTTTTAATGATCATTGTCTTAAAGGCATGAACTAGCTTTTATCTTACTGTTAAATAGAAATATAAATAATTAGGTGCTAGTTTTTTACCCAAATACACTCAAATATTTTTTTTAAATACTAATTTCAATAAACAAATATTGAAATAAGAAAACTTAACTTTAATTTTAGATTTAGTAATTTAATCACTTGAAATTCAGTGGTAATTAAGAGTCCTATTCTACCTCGTAATGCTGCTAATTAAAATATTTAAAGTATTGCTTGTTATTAGGTTGGTGCAAAAATAATGACGCAATAATGTCGTTTTTTGACGTATTTTTTAACGTCAAAAAACGACATTATTACGTCATTATTTTTGCACCAGCCTAATAATATTTTTTACTTGTACTTGTCCGTCGGCCAAATATCTATTGGGCTAAATCTCTCGGCCAAATGTCCGTCGGCCAAATGTCCGTTCGGTCAAATATCCGTTGGCCAAATCACTGTTTGCCAAATATCCGGCCACGGCATTTTTTTTTAAATTTTAACTGCACAGTATTTTCCGACCTATTGAACTCGGAATTTTTCCAAAACAATACACTAAAAAAAAATACCCTACGTCCAATACTACAGTATTGTGTATTCGGGGGACATGAATGCCTAGAAAAAAATGGGGTACACCAGGAATCGGTACATGCATAGATCTCCTAAACTAGGACTCCAAGAAGTGAACAAACATATCAATGAAAAAAATATCCCTGAAAAATTCACCCAGGAAAAAGAAATTTATGAAATTGGCCAATATTTTGTTGCTTGTTTTATAGAAATTCCAGATTTTACAGAAATATTTACTTTGACTGGTTGATTGCTGTTTGCTTTGTGTGTGTGTGTTTAGTATTTACATTATTCGGACTATTGTCCTCATCTTTGTCGCCATATTTATCACAACGTTTCGGTGGTTGGAATTTCGAACTGAACCACCTGAAGAAGGCCGGAGCGTACAACGACCGAAACGTTGTGATAAATATGGCGACAAAGATGAGGACAATAGTCCGAATAATGTAAATACTGTACATAATACCTCATCTCAGAAATATAGACAGACTGTGTATGTGTTTGTTGATATACATGGAATTGGTTTTTCAGCATGTATGGAACAGGACTTCATTTGCCAACAAGTACCATATTTCTGGTTTTTTTTTGCCTATTACTTTATGTACCATCGTCCATTGATACAGTGTATTACTTTGTAGCTATTATGAATTTACTGTATATACTGATCTTGCCGCCTGGAAGATAGCTAAAACTATTTTCAATCAATGCATGATGAAATATACCAAAATTCTTCTTCTCCCCCCACCAAAAAAAAACCTGATAATTACACCTTAACTAATTTCTATTTAAAAAATGCCAGTCGTATAATTTGTGTTAATATTGTGTTTCTTCAGGGTTAGTGAGAATGTAACATAAACGTAAGGTTATAAATTTTATTTTTTTCATTTTGATGTGTGTATTTTTTTCTGAATATTCAATACCAAAATGCGAGTCCGTCTTATGCATGGGTGTGTCCAATATGACAGCAAATATGGTATATATATATATATATATATATATATATATATATATATATATGTATATATATGTGTGTGTGTGTGTGTGTGTGTGTGTGTGTGTGTGTGTGTGTGTGTATATATATTGTCATATACACTGACATATATGTATACATATATATTGTCAGAGGACCGGATGAAGTAACGTCTATTCTGACGTAATTTCAACGAAGAAATAAATAATATAAAATATGTATTTCTACTTTTCTCCTCGGTAATTTTATAATTTTAAACTTATAAGTGATTAAATTTGGATTTTAAAATTGGCAGTTTTTAATTTTAATATCAAATTCTATTATATAATTTAATAATTATTGGTAAGAATAAATTCTTTTTTTTAATATTACCCATATTTTAACGATTTGAATAGCTATTATAACATGACTTCGTTGTCAGGCTTTTTGAATTTTCCTATACTTGTATTTTGATTGGTCATTCTAGCTTTTGGAACAACGTTTTCCCCTTGTGAAGGATCGTTAATTAATTTGAAACTTTTAAAACCATTTATTTTACATTCAACATCATCACTTGATAAGACACCGGGAGTGTTGAAACAAAATGGCTATTTTTGTAGTGATTTTATAACATGTCTATCTTATATATTTTTTAAATAAATAATTATATATATATACATATATATATATATATATATATATATATATATATATATATATATATATAAGTGTACACAGAGGTCAACAACTAGTGGTGACAGTCTGTTCCATGTTTCAATGCAATCTTCTTCACGATATCCCAGTTTGATTTAAAGCATGAAACAGACTGTCGCCGCTTGTTGACCTCAGTGTCCACGTTTATATTTATATACTCTCTATTTTGATATCGAGCAATTTTACCCATAAATGTAGCATAACTTAGAACTATATATATATATATATATATATGCGCATACTTATGAAGAAATATAGTTTTAAGACGTGCTATATTTATGGGGTAAAGTGTGTAAAAAACTCACTCTGATCGTAATAAGTATATATAAGACATTTTTATGTTTAAGCGTTCTTTTTATAGATACAAATATTTAAGTAAATACTCTGTTTATAATAAACAGTATTAAACAAATTTACCGGCCTGAATGCCCGAGAAACTTTCACAGAAAATACTCGTCCTCCGACAGTATTCGAACCTGTATCCTTTACGGAACCGTCATTTAGCTTGACGTGCCTTTACCGATTTGGCCACGAAGGAGCGTTCGGTTGGCATTTACCGTATTTAAACTTCAATCTTCCATGAATCTCTCACGTACAATTATGTCTGCTCATGGCGTATCAAATGTAAACAAATGACGTTACACATTATATCTTGGGGAGAAACGTTTATATATATATATATATATATATATATATATATATATATATATATATATATGTGTGTGTGTGTGTGTGTGTGTGTGTGTGATATTGTTCATAGTTGTTATTATTAAGAGTTGGCTCCCTCTTTTTTATTAATTTTTCATTATTTTTAACCGTTTTTTTTTTTGCATATATACATAGTCACACACACATATATATATATGTATATGCATTTTTATTTATTCGCGCATTTTTCTTTATAAGGTTTCTCAAATATTCCAGCCGATAGACGAACATAAAATACTCTTTAAAAAATAAACGGAGCGTCTATTTGAATATGAGCATCCACTAAAAATTTACGTTTAAATTTTATAGCTCTAAATTTCGTTACTTTTTAAACAGATCTCGTACAGAGTCCCAAAAATGTATACATACTTCAGGAAATTTGTCTTTTGTACTTTTATCAAATTGCGATAACCCTGTTTACTGTAGTATCTTCTCGACAGATGACTTTACCGTAGCATCGACAATTCCAAAAGGATGTTGTGTAGCACTGAAAACCGATTATATCGGTGGTCCTTAGACAAGAAATTAAAAATACATGTGCAGTAATCCCAATGGACACTTTGAACCAAGCAGTAGTTCGACGTATTAATAAATGCCTGGAAACTAATTCAGATAAAATAAAAAACTATCCTTGATAATGGCTAAAAGATTAGTCGAAAGCATCGGATTCATAAGACATATGGACATTTTTTTTACCTATTCTATATCCAAAAAAGTAAATACTTGTACGAATGCAAGAAAAAATGAATATATAGCCTAAAAGCATGCTTTGTCAGTTATCCTCAATGAAGCAAGAAGGATTGCTGCTAAATGTACAATTATATATATGTATATAAAATATATTAAAAAAATATATTAATGTACGTGCGATGTGTAAATTTTCGCCATTTTATAGTTTTCATTTCACGCATGCGCGTTGTTTGTTTTTATTGACTGCATAGTATAGTAGGGTCTGTTCGACACCGTAATTCACACCGCCAGAAATTTGAAAACGGCATGCTGCACTGCTTGTCCTTCGCGCCGGAATATCCAATACGAAAATTTCAGAGTGTTCGGGTGTCAATCTGAGGATAGTGCAGAGGATTCGGAAAGAGTTGGATGAGTCTAATGGTGATTACGATGGCACAGAAGCTTGGAAAACTCAGTCTGATCGTTCGGATAAGAAAAAACTCCCGAATTTGTTGTTGAGATTCAGGCCATGATTGACAACGATTCCTCTAAGTCATTCAGGTTCATATCAGGCAGGTAGTATATTGAGACATCAGGTATTTCTCATACAAGATGAGAAAGAGCCGATTTTTTTCCCAAGACATGAAGGAAAGACGAAAGACTGTGCTACGAAACTTTTGAACAAATTCCAACCGATCATGCTTTGTATTTTTTCTCAGACGAGAAAGATTTCTGCCAGGATAAGATGGTGAGGACACAAGACAAACATCGGCTTTCTGTGTCCCCAGAAGATTCACTGAGAGTGATGAAAAGCAAATATCCAGTCATCATCATGGTATTTGGAGTGATCACTAGTAATGGCGACGTTATGCCTACATTCATCTTCTCACAAGGCCTCAGATTCAACACGGGGGCCTACATCAAGTGCCTTGATGAGGTACTGCTGCCCTGGGTCGAAAGAGTGGCTGCTGGAAGACCCTATGTCTGGCAACATATGACTCTGCACTATGCCACATAAGTAGAAGTACACAGTCATGGCTGTCAGACAATTGTAACTACATTATGCCATACATCTGGTCAACTAGCCTTCAGACTGCAACGCCCTTGATAATTATGCGTGGGGGGAAGTTGAGCGAGAGACCAACAAAACTCTTTGTAAAACCAAAGAAAAACTGAAGGCAAGGATTATGGTAACATTCAGCAATTTAAACAAGGAGACCGCCCAGAAGAGATACAGGAGATTCCGAAGTTATCTAGAAGCTGTTGTTGAGGCCAATGGCGATGTAATTGAATAAATTTATTCTTTAGTATATCAAGATATTTTTGTGCAATTTTGTCAAATATATCTGTTAAATGAGATGTCAGTGTTATTTTCATTTTTGCGTGATTTTGACAACTTTATTCATCTTGAACCACAATTACTGACTGAATGGTTTCCTTACTTTCGAAATGCTTGTTGTCTTTAATAATATTTGCCTTAAAGAACATCTACTGCCTAGATACACACACACACACATATATATATATATATATATATATATATATATATATATATATATATATATATATATACCTGCCGTAACAGCAAAATTGTCCAATTGTTAGAATAAGCTATGAACCGTTGTATCTTAGAAAAGATTAAAGATATCTTACTGGAATTTTTGAGGGTTTTATAACACTATTAAACTCTACTTTGGACAATAAGAATGTATAATAATTATTCTCCAAGCTTAACAGAAGAATCGTGATAAAATCGATCATAAACGAAAATGACATGATCATCATTAATTAATTATTGCTAAGGATTGGAAGCTCATGAAGGATTGAAATAGACCTCATATATATATATATATATATATATATATATATATATATATATATAATTCCAGGATCATTTTCCAACTTATTCAAGATGATCTTTGCCCTCTCTTAAATTCTAACTTTGTCTCCTTGAGTAACAAAGTGCCTCACATCTTTCACGTACAATTTCATTTTCAAGTCTTTTTTCACTGTTGTTTGGACTGTCACAGCTGAAACTCCTCTTTTCACCAAACGTCTTATGAATTGAGTTGGATCTTTTCTAATTAATCTCTTTAGCTTAAAGTTGAAATGATGACCCCTCTTCCTGTTGTGACCTCCTAATCCAGTTTCCTCTCTACTGTTTTTAAAATTTATTTACCGTTCTCTGGATGGTTCTTGAATGGACTTTGAATATGGAAGCCAGAGTATGAATGTTGATACCATTACTGACGGCTCACCATTGCTCAGTTGGGAATGCATAGTGGGGCTGACAAAAACGATTTTAACCTGTTCTCTTTCTAGCTGAATAACTCAAAGGGTTTTTCAACCTTTCTTACGACAAATGATATCAAAATGGGTAATCGTCTTATGTGAAAACCTAGAAAAAAAACTACTAAACTAATTCTTTAGCGGTTTTTTAGATATTAAACATTTTGTGTGCTGTCACACGATTTGGACAATTTTGCTGTTACGCCCGGGATAAATATATATATATATATATATATATATATATATATATATATATATATATATATATATATATATATAGAGAGAGAGAGAGAGAGAGGGAGAGAGAGAGAGAATTAATGAGAAGGCTTACTTTCACTTGAACGATTATAGTTCAATCTCGGAACATTTAAAGGAACACTCATGTCCACATTCACAGTTTAGACAGATATTAGTTGAAAATACATCAGTGCTTCATCAAGCAAAAACTTAAAATTCTGGAAACCCTTCATATAAGAGAATTGGGGACAAAAATAAATAAACTCAACTACGAGTATAGCTACAAATTTTTTAAATGTTTATAGCAGCAATGTGTTATATAAAAAAAATACTAAATTAAAATCTGGAGAAGATTTTTTTTTAAATAATTTTTAAAAAAAAGAAATCATAGAAGTTACCTCCCTTGCCTAGACGCAAAAAATATTTGGGATTTCAGGTGTTAACGCATAACACATCCATAGATGTGCAACCCCTGAAGATGGTCTCAGATGAGGTTGAAAGGACTTGAGAAAATAAAAATCATTTGAAACAAAATATTGGAATTTTTCTTAATCAATTTTCTACAGCCACCAAAAATTTAATTCATGGGCTTGAAAGAATTAAAAACTAAAATAAATAAACATAATACGTCTAGCTAAATTATTTAACTAAACATGCTTGAATGAAAATATGCTGCCTAAACACACACACACACACACACACACCAGTCCTGAGTATGGCGATAAACTGCATTCGCGTCCTGGGTAAGACGATAAACTACGTCCAACAGAAAGGCCTCTGATCAGGAGGTTTTGAGGAGCGTGGAACCACCTCTTAATTGCTGGCGTTCCCAGGTCCGCCCTGACCCGGAGTCGTAGCACCTGTTATGGTCCCAGCTATGGGCAAATAGTTGACCCTAAAACCTGACTCAAGACACTATGAAAGTGTAAAAATAGATTTTAATACCAGAAATACTTTGAAAAAAAATTAGTATCAGCAACAAATATTTGAAAAAAGAAAATATTAGCAGAAATAAAAAATCTTGTCAGCATTAAACAACACATTGAGGTTAATATGCCACAAAACAAAACAAACCAAACTATACATTTTTGGGAAAAAAAAGAAATTTTCTCGGCATTAAATAAACCATTTACCATGCCGTAAAACAAAACAAAACAAAACAAAACAAACACATACATATATATATATATATATATATATATATATATATATATATATATATATATATATATAGTGTGTGTGTGTGTGTGTGTGTGTGTGTGTGTGTGTGTGTGTGTGTGTGTGTACAACTGAATCTTTCTTGTTATTCGAAAAGATAGAATTAGTACCTCTATATCTTTGGGTTGTGTCTGCAGTATTAAGGGTGCATTGATCAAAACCGCAACCTATTTATGCAGGTGTTTATTACCTGTGAGAGCGCACTGCTTCATTGCAGCTGCACATGTATACAAAGAGATGTACGCGTGCAACTCTGTGAGTCGAACCAAAGGGAGAGGACACAAAAGAAAGAGATAGGTGTTGAGGAGGGGCTTCAACTAGTTTCAATGCACCCGTTTCCATGAATTAATGTAAATATTACCGGGACTCAAACAAAGAAAAATAGAAAAGAGGATGTGGGCTTGAAAATGTAGGTGGAGAGGCTTACGTATATAGGCAACGTTGCTTAACTTTCAGTATATTTAGGCCCTATAATCAAACGAAGTAGTCCTATTAGCTGATAAGGAATGAAATGACGGATTTTGACAGGCAAAATTAAAATGGCATTTTTTTTTCAGCGAAAGAGCATTTATTTAATCAAATCTTTCGTTTGTGATTATTTATTTTTTATCTCAAGCAAAGATATGTTTAAAAATTAGGCCTAATTGGGGTGAACAAACCTCAAAACAACACAGGTTCCGATTTTCTGTCATTTTACATGAAATATATCTGTTCCTCATTTCTGCCTTTACTATCGCTTTTAAATCACAAGAAACGCTCATGATATATACTATAGAAGTGGCTTAAAAAGCTTGTATTTGTTTTCTAAGGTTAACTTACACATTATTTTTTAAAATATTATCATTCCTAGGAAACTGTCGGCTCTGAGTGTTGACTTCAATGTTCACTTTTATATTTATATTTACATACGCTCTGTGTCTGATATTTCTTCATATATATATATATATATATATATATATATATATATATATTATATAATATATAATAATATTTTTTATTTAAAAATATGATTCCTTCGCTACATAAGAGTTCAGAACTCTTATGTAGCGAAGGAATCATATTTTTAAACAAAAAATATTATTATATAATATAAGCTCTACTTCTGTATGGAGCACTGTCTTCTTAAAAATAAAAACAAAAATACTAAGGAACCCCGGATTATGCACCCAACGTGTTCTTTTCTATTTTCTGCATACCTGCACAATGATATATATATATATATATATATATATATATATATATATATATATATATATATATATAGTTCTAAGTTATGCTACATTTATTGGTAAAAGGGCTAGATATCGAAAATAGAGAGTATATAAATATAAAAGTGAACACTAATGTCAACAAGCGGCGACAGTCTCTTTCATGCTTTAAATCAAACCAGGCTATCGTGAAGAAGACTGCATTGAAACATGGAACAGACTGTCACCACTAGGTGTTGACCTCTGTGTACACTGTTTATATATATATATATATATATATATATATATATATATATATATATATATATATATATATATACCATATTTGCTGTACTATTGGACGCACGCACACATAGGACGCACTCGCATTTTGGTATTAAATATTCAGAAAAAAATACACACATCACAATAATTTTTTTTATTGTGATGTGTGTATTTTTTTCTGAATATTTCTGAATAAAATATATTTCATTCTTTTTCGGATCTAATAAAGCCTTAAATGGAGAAATGCATTATCAAATCTATTTTTAAACAAATCTATTTTCATGAAATGTTTCCAGTTTATTATATTTAAAAGCTTTGGCAGGATTTCTATAACCTAATTTTAAAACATATTGTCGACAGAGAAAACGCATGGATAAACCAAAAAGCAAATCTTTTAATTTCCGCCCATTCTAAAGGCTTATTTGAGGATTTACCTTGAATCCATTTTCAGAAAAGGCTAAATAAATTTCTTATTATTCTAATACCGAAAAAAAAAAACAACTGGAATAATACATTAACAACTTTCGACTCGAACCAAGAATAAAGAAAAGATACTAGAATAAATATTAACAAATTTTGTTTTAAAGTCACTCCTTTTATTTCTTCCTTAATGGCGAGAAACACCAGATTCATTATTTAAGCACACACACAAATACACATGCACGCATTTCTTTCTTTTGTTTTCGGGTCTGACGAAGCATTAATGGCATCATCTAATCTGTTTTTAAACAAATCTATTTTCATGAAATGTTTCCAATTGTCAAAATTTCAAAAAACTTTGTCGGAATCTCTATATCCCAATTTTAAAACATATATATATATATATATACACACACACCAGGAACCAAATATATATATATATATATATATATATATATATATATATATAAAAGTGAATATAGAAGTCAACACTTAGAGGCGACAGTCTGTTTCATGCTAGATGCAATCGTCAGGCCACGTGCTCATGAAACAGACTGTCGCCTCTAAGTGTTGACTTCTATGTTCACTTTTATATTTACACACGCTCTATCTCTGATATTGAGCACTTTATCCCATAAATATAGCACATACTATATTTCTCTTTCTATATATATATATATATATATATATATATATATATATATATATATATATATGAATTAAGTATGTTCTTTCCAGATACAAGTTCTATTATTTAATCCATAAATAAGGGGGAGATGGATTCTGTTATAGTAATTTATCCACGCACGCATGGAGTCTTCCAGCTATAACTAGGATCAGGTGCTGCCTTTTGGGGAGGGTAGTTTCCAGCAGTCAGCTCTGACAGTCGGACCGAACATTCTTGTTGTAACACTCGTTTGTATTACTGATTCTGTTAATATATTTCTTTAATTTCCTTTGTGCCTTTATTTCTGTCCTTAACAAGGCCACAACAGATTCCTACCTTTCCAAAAGGATATTTACATGTAAGTGAATGCAATGAACCCGGCTAGTTATTCGTTGGAAGTTACTCGACCAATTTCAGCCCAATAGTACTACACTATCCTTTATGAATAAGCCTTTGTTTTCACGGCGCTTAATATCCAAGAATACGAGTAAATGTTCACGAAACAGTGCAATATAGAGATCACAGTCATTGGTGTGTGTAGGCTGAACAGCAGTACTAATCCAGGCCGCTTAAACGCATCTCATACTAAAATTAAATCACCACCAGGATTCGTGATGTCTTATTAAACCTGGAGCCCACGGTCTCCTGGAGGTTATACTACAGTCAAACTATACCATCAGCCCATAAATAGAACCGTGAGTCATCGGCCACACATTGCCTGTCTCTAGTTACCAAACTCCGCACAAGTCAAGATGTGACACAAGGCCAGTTTTTAACATGAGGCGTTCCGAGCCAGTAGGCTCGCTCAAAATTGCCCGTAGATCCCGTATACACGGGATCGGATTTGTCTACCACCCCAAACGAGACTCTTCGGCAGAGCTTAGTCTGGGTTTCTCCACTGCCCAAAGGAAGAGAGTTCGACAAGAGAGGAAGAGAAAGAGAAAGCCTTCTCCTCGTCACACTTTGTCTGTCTTCCAGGCGCCAATTAGCGACATCGCAAGCTCAGGTGAGACGCTGAAAAAGATGCAGTGGGGCTAACAGTGCAGCCCTAGTGGCTATTCTGCTCCCATGTCCCATGGAAGCTAAAGAATTGATTTGCTGGTACCTCCTGATGCGGATGTGATTTGAGCAAGTGTCACTTGCCTGTTATCAAAGACAATTTTAGCTAAATGTTTCTGCTCGCCATCACGCTGCCTATGGTAATGCTATCTATCGAACATTCTCGGTACATACGTGACACCATAGTTCAAAGGATGCCACAGTTTCAAAAATTGAATATCCCATCTTATCTAGCAACCACTATCATGGTCCCATAAGTCCCTGACTTCTCGTACTATTCATTAACTTTACAAGAGTCAGATCAGGACTAAAAGTAATGTTTTCATATTTGGGCAAGAGGTGCCCAGTCTTCACTTTACAGTCTCGATTGGGTCCAAAAGTGGCGATAAATTATTTTCCACCTCTCTCCCAAATGAAATGTAGCAAGCCCCTCTATTGCTACTTCCATGGAAGGTACCCAGACGAACGGCATTGCTTAGTTCCACCAGTTCTAAACTTCACGGCTAGAACCTGCCATACTAAGCACATTGTGGGGAACCACCCTAATTGCCTCCGTATTCCATCGGTGGGAAGTAAGTTTCACTGGAACAGCTTCTTTCTCTGAACTTCTCCTCTGTGGAACCGACTCCCTAATTGGATGTTTTCTCCATCATTACAATCCTAACCTCTTCAAGTCTATGATTGTTAACCTTTATCTTCCACACCTATCATACCTATAAACTGTGCCACTTACTCTGTAACCCTCTAACTCAAATGGCTCCCAGGCCTTGTACTGGGTGAAAATCACTGTAAAAAAAACTTACCATGAGTAGCCTTAATTATTAAGCAGATGTCAAGGCAGAACTGATATAGGTTTGAATATTTCCCGTAAAATCAGGGCATGGTGGTGCCACCTACCATTACCCTCATATACTTCCCTCCGATGAGTTTTCTCACATCACTGCATATATTTATATTCAAAAAATTGATTTTATAAATTTCAATCGTCAGTAACATTAAGCGTTCCGCCAACAATTGCTGACATTTTCCTGAATGGAAACGGTTGATTTCACCATTAACACGTACAGTGTAACCCTGATATAAGAAACCCGGATATAAGAGAAACCCGGATATAAGAGATTTTATCTGGTCCCAAATTAGAGCCATACTTACCTAAACAAAATAGACCAAACCCGGATATAAGAGAAATCTGGATATAAGATACTTCTCCGGTCACGACAACTCTCTTATATCCGGGTTACACTGTAATATGAAATTAAATGATAATTCTCTGTCAACTGCACATTATTCAATGAATAAGATATGTGACATTATATCTATCGGGTCCTTCAAAAAGGCCTTGGCAATACCAGGTGCTGTAAGCTTGGATGTGCGGGTGGTGTAATGGAATTGTTATTCGGAGAGCCGAGTTCCAATTCCAGTTGGACTGCATGCGCCGTAAAAACAAAGGCTTATTCATTAAGGACAGTTGGTTTCGTTATATTCACTTACACGCAAATACCCTTGGGAAAGGCGTGAATCCACCCCTTCTCAAACCAGGTATGGGTTAATTAGTAAGACATGTATCACTATTTTTTTATTATATATATATATAAAAAAAAAAGAATTCTTACAATCTAAAAATATTTTCTGGCTTTAAATAACCTGCAAAGGGTTGATAAACCGACAAAAAACGAATCACGATTTTAAGCACTATTTTAATGCGGATTCCTATGTAGTTTGATGTGCAAAAACAGAAAATCAATCAAAATCAATTTCATGTAAGATTAATGACAATAATCGAAGGGTTAAAGTTCGAGGTTTTAAGTACTAACGGTAATCCAAGACTCAAAATGATGGATTTCGTTTTATTTTTTTACAAACCCATCTTATTGCGGATTTCATGGCTTTGTTTTAAAATGGCCTAATCACACTGAAATCTACCGGTTCTTCTTGATCTATCAGAAGTATCAAGATTTGGTACCACTTGGGAATATCGGATTCTACCTCCTTTAATCTGAAATATGCTTCGGATTTAAGTAATCCACAAAGTGTTGATTGTTAGACATTTTGACGGTCATCTTCGAGTATAGAATCCAGAGGTTAGCAGTGAATATTTCGGAGACAGTAGGAAAGCGTAGTTCAGGTTAGCAGTGGATATCGCAGCAAAGTAGCAGAGCGTAGTACTTCCTTCCGTTCATCTTCGCCTGACAAGTTAGCACTGGTCATTCAGGTAGGATAAACAAAAATGGCCGCCTTTATACACGACGGCTTCTGATTGGTTAACCTTCTATTGGTAGACTATAAAGCGAGTCAAGGCATTTGGACCAACTCACTAGTCATATATATATATATACATATATACAAAAAACTGTAACATTGATAAACCGTAAAAAAACAATCATTGCTTCAATAAGAGCTATTGGCACATTATAAGGAAACTATATGAACGAGGCACGGTGGAGTAATGGATAGCGACTCGGATTGAGGACTCAGAAAGCCGAGTTCGAATTCCAGTCGAATTACGTGCTAATACCCTTGGGAAAAGTACGAATCCTCTTCTTCTCCCTCCAGCTATGGGTAAATAGCAGGACAGACTGGGTTCTATAGTCTTGGCAAATGGTTCTACTGAAGAAAGAAATGGCAACCTAATGCAGGAAAAAAATCTGCCTCCTCAGTCATGTATCGAAAGATACATGATCGCCTAAGCGTCTATCACGCATGGCACATAAATGACCGATATGAATGGAATAAGTTTGATGGTTACCGAAAATCGGTAATATAAAACGAATTGATTTAACGCTGGACTGATCGGCGTTTTAATATCTTTCTTTTTCTATGTTCAACTTAGATCTTAATAAAAATACTCCATCACTTTTAACGATTATTTATATAAAGGAATATGTGTTTCAATTTCATTAGGCAGACAGGACAATTTATCTTCGTGTGAATATGTAAATACTTCTAGTATTACTCTGATTAAACCGAAAATATTATTTTCTCGTTTGTGTATCTTACTAAAAAGTTATTGACAATTGATATGAATAAACATTATATACATTGATATGAATAAACATTAAAACATCCGTCCGCACATCTTTATTTTTTAATTTACGTGTTACTACTTTAGCGATGTCTTAAGGGCAAGATATTTTTACAGAGACAATCCCTCTTGAGGCTGGCTTTTGTCATTATCGAGTGGTTGCCACGGCTAAAGAATCCAATGTGCATTACATCGCACCCACCCACCATCACCACCAAACACACACACCTAACTAGATAGAGAAATGAAAAAATCAAGCCTTTCTTAACGGCATCAATAGGAAAACTGTCTCAAGCAGAATTTAAACTCCGTTCACTGGTTTAATTCAACGCTCCAATGATCATCGCGCCAATTGCAACTCGATTGCGTCTATCTCTTTAAAATGCCCAGACGACTCTGTGTGTAGGTGTGTGTGGGTCTCTCTCTCTCTCTCTCTCTCTCTCTCTCTCTCTCTCTCTCTCTCTCTCTCTCTCTCTCTCTTATGCAAGAAAGTGTTAAAGCTGCGTTATAAGGTTGATAAGTCAGCCAATTAAAAATGGCGCAAAACGCAGAGCTGGCGTTCGACGCCTAAGTAGAACAACGTTGAAGAGGGTCTTAAAACCAAGCGACCTAAAGTGCAGATTATGTCTAACCCCTTTTTCAAGCACTCCCTTCTACAGCTACATTCTAATCGACGTTTTAAGCCGAACAAGAGTAATTTTAATTCAACTTTGTTCTAAAGAGAAGGGAGAGTGGATAGAATACAGAAAATGAAAACTAGGTCGTCAGCCATGTTTGGTCTATCGTGCAAAACTCTATTCTTTCCTTATTACCGTCAGCTAATATAAAACAAGGTCAGATGACGTAAAAGACAGACATAGCTAGACTGTACCTTTTACAAACGCACAGAGAGATTTACAAATTTAAAATTATCTTGGGTCATAAGTAATTTTCATTGGTGCAAGGGTCAGCGAGTTTGTCGCTCTAGAATAATTACGACTGAGAGATCTTCGGGACAAGCTATGCTTTTATAAACAATTTATATCGCTTGACCCGAAGATTACACACTGCTTCATAATGAAAGATCCTCGGGATAGGCTATACTTTTACAAACAATCTATAAAAGTATCGCCTGGCCTGAAGATCACTCACTATAAAACGTGAAACCGGAGTTGCACAGTTACTGATAATTTCACAAGTTATATTTCGCATTTCATAAGCGCTACATTTTATTGTGCATGTATATATATATATATATATATATATATATATA
>OZ010578.1:114796142-114818642 GCA_963932145.1 Acanthosepion lycidas | reverse complement strand
TCAAAATATGTTTTTAATGTCGTATAATATCTATAGGTAAGTACTTATGTTTCCTTGGAATTAAGTTATCAAAATTGGTTCACTGTGTAGGGTTGGATAATTTTTCTCATGCGACTCTCTCTTGCTGCTTTATAAGTGTACCGTTCCTCTCTCTGTGTATCGAATATTCTTGCCGACTATGGTGCTCTTGCTATGTATCTAGAGATTCTTGACAAAAACTAAAGAATCTGCAATATTATAGGTCCTAACTTGGCATCCTGGCTTTAATCACTTTTCCACCGCCGTACATTAGCTTCTCTGTCCCTACATTTTCTACAATTATTTTTATGGGAATTGTTCTGATGAGCTTTCTTCCACTTTGGTACCTCGATTTCATGAATTTAAGTGCAGTACTAGATTGGCTGTTAGGTGTCACTGTCGAAATTGCTAAGTCTAACCGTAGGTTCTATTCTAATAGTTTCTTCTCTCTGGCTTCTTCCAGTTGGTTTCTTTCCTGTCAAATCTTTAAAATAAGTGCAACATTAATCGTCTTTTTATTATTTTTTTATTATCTTTTTATCTAAAATAATGTTCGCTTAGTTTCCTTCATTTCCTTGCGTCTGTGTGTCGCTATCGCCTTGCTTGGGGTGAAAGACTTTTTTTAAAAAAAAATACCTTCCTTTTTATGCTTTATCGTTTTGAAAGGTTTTTCCCCTGAAACACAAAAGAGACGCTTTTTTTTCTTTATAATGATATCCTAATGTTTTACTTTTTTCTTTTTTTTTTCTATTTGTATGGATGTACACGTTGTCATTTTTTTTCTCTATAGGTCTTTTAAGATCATAAAAGCGACCACTATAACACCTACATAAAAAATAAAAATTATTTACAACTTTATTTTACTTTACCCTAATCTGCTCAGATGACAGCATGTTTTGTTCTTGGTACGTTTTAACCCAATTATCTCGCCACATCCTGATATGGTCCCACACACTTGACGACATGACTGCAATTCATAACGCGAGACAATGACACACAATAATAAGTAAACATAATTGTTTTATATAAACTATATATCAAGCCTACAGAAAATATGGCTGGTAAGACTACGCAATCGGATGCACGAGGGTTTTTTTTTGTGTTCGTAAAAATAAATTCGGCCACCGACGCGTACGAAAAATTCAAAATCCTGAATTGTATCGAATTAATCTTTTTAGCTCTTCGTAGAAAAAGAAAAATTTTCTTGCAATCCCTCTATATATATCTGTTTCTATCTCCCACTCTCTCTCTCTCTCTCTCTCTCTGTCTATATATATATATATATATATATATATATATATATATATATATATATATATATATATCCCCACACGTGACAGTAATTGACGTAATTTTCAGTTAACAGTATGAAAATAGCGTCCTCTAAATTCTTCTTAAATGCGAAGGACATTTTGTTTTTGTTAGTATTAGTTACTTTGTTTAAATAAATCCATTTCGTTTTTTGCCTTGAGAAAGTTCACATTGGACGTAACCCGTCGGCAACTACCACAGTTTTCCTATTGTCATTTATATTTATAAATATATATGTTTCTATCTACTACTACTCTCTCTCTCTCTCTCTCTCTCTCTCTCTCTCTCTCTCTCTCTCTCTCTCTCTCTCTCTCTCTCTCTCTCTCTATCTATCTATCTATCTTCATATATATATATATATATATATATATATATATATATATATATATATATATATATATATATGGTGGACGGAGTGTTGCTTACTGGACATTTGTGTCCCGAACAATTGTTGCGTCCCTGAACATTTATGTCCCTAGACAAATGCTTCCCTGGATAATTGTGTACCTTTTGAAGTTTTTTTTACGTTTTTTGAAATTGTCATAATTGCAAACTAACTTTTAATTATTCTAGACAAACAAATAACTCTCTAACTTTCCTCGATGTCCTATTAATACGTAACTATATTAAATTACCGTATTTGATGGCATATAAGGCGCACATTTTTTTACTAAAAATATTTTTTTTTAATTCCCCTGCGTCTTATATGCCATATGGAGGTTTAAAATTCGCGATAGTCGGCCGAGATTAGCTACCTGGCAACTTCTATTAGCTTAGACTTAAACGTGAAGGAGCAATGGAAGACGTGGATGGCAATGCTTGGTCATGACTATATACTTACAGGAAGAATGAAAAGACTAATCATTGCACAAGAAGTATGCGAATGCATGAAGCAAGCTTAGGATGATATTAGACCAGAAATTGTTAAATCTTTTAAAAAGTGTGACATTAGCAATGCTCTCAATGAAACGGAAGATGGCGCATTATTTAACTACGATGAGAGTAGTATTGAAAATGAGTATAAGAGTTTTGGTAACGAAGACGACGAATTTTATGGATTTGAAGATGAATAAAAATTTTAATCGTTGCTGTATTGTTTTGTGCAATTGTAATAATTGCTTGATTTTTATTTTGTTTTCTTACCTTTGGATATAATAAAGTTTTTATAGGTTCGTGTTTTTTTCCTATTATTTTTCGTTTAATTGTAATCATGGCTTCTTTAACCAAAATAATGCCTCATAAATACAGCCTAGGCTGTACAATTTACTAATAATTTTACTAAATTTACTAATTGCTAATTTTTTCTTCATTCTTCCTGATAAAATTGGGGTGTGTCTTATGCACCTGTGTGTCTTATATGTCGTCAAATATGGTAGATTTTAAAGTTTACCGAAAATCCATTAACAAAAATGACCTAATCAATTTCTATTCCTACCACAACCGGGGAATAAAATCTGGAATAATTATAGGATTTCACCTTAGAGCCTGTCTATACTTCTGACATGAAGTTTTATGTACACTATTTACATTATTCGGACTATTGTCCTCATCTTTGTCGGCATATTTATTACAACGTTTCGGCTGTTGTACGCTCCGGCCTTCTTCAGGTTCTTGGAATGTCGAACTGAACCCTTTAATTCGCTCACTGGGGTAGACTGTTCTAGTTCGACGTGCCATGTTTAATGGATGTCAGTTGTCAGTGATCTCCTGTTAATTCCCTTCTCCAAGTTCTCCATTGCCTTAATCTTATTATTTTCCCTCCAGCTATGCAGGACAGCCTGGGTTCTATAGCTTTGGATGGTAACTGGTTTAGGAGAAGGACAACTCAGAATTCAAAATTAAATTAAAAGCTTTTCTAATTAAATAATATCTTAGTTTTATTGAATTGAGTCAAAGGAGGTTTATATTTTCGAATCCCGCGTTCATCTTTTCCTAAACTGTTTGCTTTAATAAGACTAAAGAGACAAATATACAGAGAAACCTCTTTGAAAATTTGAAATGAAAATGCCTCGATTATCGAACAAAATTTCGGTTCTCGAACAACATAACCGAACGGAGTCATTTCTTAGTCTACCAACGTGTCGTGCTTTACTTTTACAATTTTATTTTACTGTGACTTTTTTTCTCTACATTTATTCCTGTTGGAAAAATAGTTTCGGTTTACGAAAATTTCGGGTTACGAACGGCCTTCAGAAACGAATTAAATTCGTGAACCGAGGTTCCATTGTATTTTACTATATTATCTTGCTGGAGGAAGAAAGAAGAAACGGATTTATTCTTTTCCCGATAGCATAAGTGTAAAAATGAACACAACTGCCCCGGTCGGAGTTTGAACTCGTCCAGCTGATTTTATTTATCAGAGGCAATATCCGTAACGCCATTTACATATAACGAAAATTTTAGTTAATATTTCTATCAATAAATATTCTGAAACTTAATCGGTTTAGCCGTTTTCAGTTAAATTGTAACAAATACAGTAAAAATACAAACAATTTTATAGACTGCATATGTGTACATATACGTAACTACATCAGTATTTCTTTAGCTCTCAATGATTCTAACCTATTTTTGCTTTATATTAACGATCTGCACTTCAGAAATAATTTGTAAATATATATGCGCGCGATACAACGGTTTATGGGTGCACCTAAAAAAATCTAGAACACTAGAGCCTGGCAGCTGATCTCACCTTTGACCTAACCGCCACACCCCTATGGTGAGGGAAACTGACTTATATCATTCTATACCTCCAAAACCAAACTAGTTTCATAATAATAATAATAATAATAATAATAATAATGAATAATGAATTTTTTTCAAGAATGTTTTCATTTTTTTTTAAATAGAATAATTTATAAAGTTTTAAATTTTCTAAATGTCTCTATTAATTTCTGCAGTTAGGTGATATTGTTATAAAGTAAAAACTATATTTAATCATAAACGGAAACTTACTACAATTCATCGACCTCTTATATTTTAAAAAGAAATTTGAATTTTGTGTGTGTGTGTTTGTGTGTGTGCGTGTGTGTGTGTGTGTGTGTGTGTATAAAGGTGCAGAATTTTGTAAATACGATCTTATCAGAAAATAAGAGCGATGACTATGATAAATTTAAAGCCAAAGTACCTAAAAGTCAAGGTGCCATTAGATAACGAGGAATATTTTTCTAATTTTTTCAACTCAATTTACTCCATTCAAGGTGAATGGCTGTACTACCAATGAGGCTACTAGCCTGGAACGTCTATTGGGACTCTAGTTCACACCAGGTCCTCAAGTAGAACTCGTATATACGACCCATCTCTAAAGAGTCTGGAAAAATGGTCGTTTCCTTGTAACCATCCAGAAAGTACCTGACTTCTACCATGCTCTTTGATTCCAAGAGTCAGATAAAACCAAAAATGGATTACTAGTTCATAATCTTTTACGCGACCTTGTGGGTAATTAATTATTTTCCGCCTTACAAGCCCTTTTCCCACAGGAGTAACGTTACTCTATCGCTATTTCCATGGCAACTGTTCTTAGTTCCATCGGTTCAGACCTTCACAGCGAAAACTCGCCTCGTCACGTACACTTATCCTCATTTCCCTTCGTATTCCATTAGCAAGGAGGAAGTTTTACTCCGAGAGCTTCTTCCCAAAGTTGTATCTTTGTGGAACAGACTTACAAACGGATTTTTCTCCAATCACTACGGTACTAAGTACTTCACGTTTAGGTTCAACCGTTATCTAACCTACATATCCTCAAAATCAACACTTTTTACTTGCATCCTCCAGTAATCCTCTACCTTGAGTGATTCTTCGGTCTTGTAAGCTTAATGATATAAAGTCATTTTTACGCATATATTAATTTATCACTACTTTCTTTTTTTTTTTTTTTTTTTTTTCGTCAATTTCTTTAATTCAATGCCGCTCTGTTACATCGGAAAAAGAAGAAAATAGCCTACCTAGGGAAATGGAGCCTTAGTCCGCTTGACGTTTCAGTTGAATTGTATAGTAACGGTAATTGTAGTATTAACTGTTTGAGGATTTTGTTGGTAGTACAAAACTTAATAACCGCCATCAATAGACAAAATTTTATTTTAAATACCGCTCATGAGAAAAGATAAAAGACAAAATTAAAATTGAGCGAGCTAGCCGGTTTTCGATCTCGCTCAACAGAACTAAATCAAGGTTAATAAAGGTATAATTATTAATAAAAATATGGACAAAATGTAGGGAAAAAATATTCTTAAATGGAAATTAATTGGAGGCCCAAGACAAAATCCTTGTTTACATAATAAAGGTTTCAAGGAAAAAATATATATGGCCTCGAATATTTTCAAGTGGTAATTTGAGTGGGATTTACTGAGGACGGAAAACGAGCCCACCCTAAAATTAACGGCACACTTATGCTTATTTGTTAGGTGATCCGCGATGGAAGACCCGGATGTGTTGGCCAGAATATCTGACGAAGAATACTTCAAATTTCGCATTTTTGTTGGTACACGCTGTTTTATTCAGACATCCAGCCTTTGAGTCGTTCTTTCTATGCAGTGTGAACCACAACTATATTTAAATGAATAAATCAAAGAACTATTATGATTAGGTGGAAGAACGTCTTTCCTCATGGATGAAAGGTGTAGCAAAAAAAAAAAACTTATAAGGAAACATTTGGCATTCATTGACCGAGCAGCCAGATGAAATTTATAAAATCTTTTTAATTCAAAGTTTCAGGAAAATAGGTTTCTCATATCTAGTAATTCTTATCGTTTCCTTCAAGTACTGATGGGAATTTCCTTCCTAACCTTTTGTTTGAAGTAGTGTGGAATAACAACACCTTGATTACATCATTATTTTCTCTTCTCAAGTCCAGTAGCTGTTATCACTCTTTCCAGTATTGATGGAGGATTTCCTTCCTAACCTTTTGTTTGAAGTAGTGTGGAATGTCAACATCTTGATTATGTCTTTATTTTCTCTTCTCAAACCCAGTAGCTGTTATCACTCTTTCCAGTATTGATGGAAGTTTCCTTCCTAATCTTTTGTTTGAAGTAGTGTGGAATGCTAACATCCTGATCATTGAGTATTTTTATTCGCATCACATATGCTATCCATTTCAGTTGTTGCCGTTGTTGAAAGTCTTCAAGTGAAGTGATTTCTGTTATTTGTTACATTTGTGATTCTGTATCGCCAATCCTCCGGTTCTCGCTAAGACCTACAGGCTTCATTAGAATCAAGGGTTTTCTTTTCTTTTCTTTTTTCTTTTTCTTTTCAATTGAGTTCAAATTCATCCGCATTGCAACAGGTAACATTAAATTCACAATTCCCACATGTTAAAATTTTTTAAAACACACTTTTAAATGAAGTATATTCCTGGATATAACGATAAACTACATCTTGCAGCAAGGCCTCTGTTCGAGAGATTGGAAGTTTTGAGGAGCGTGGAACCACTACTTAATTACTGTTGTTCCCAGGTCCACCCCGATCCGGGGTGGTAGCACCTGTTAGGATCCCAGCTATCGTCAGAAAGTGAACCCTCAAACAAAAGCTAAACATAATGAAAGTACAAGAATACATATTTATAGTATAAATACCAATAATACATATTTATAGTAAAATGACCAACAATATGTTTCATTATCTGTCTATATTTCTGAGATGAGGCATTATGTACACTATTTACATTATTCGGACTATTGTCCTCATCTTTGTTTCCATACGTTTCGGCCATTGTACACTCCGGGCTTCTTCAGGTGGTTGGAATGTCGGAGTGAACCCTTTATTTTGCTCGCTGGGGTAGACTGTTCTAGTTCCACGTGCCATATCTAATGGATTATCCTCAAGGATACATGGCACGGTGGATAAAGGCGTTAGTTAGATCCAGTGACTGGACCCAAAGAGTGTGAGTTCAATACCCGGTTAAAGCAGTGAAGAACTTGGAGAGGGGAATTAACAGGAGATAACTGATAACTGACATCCATTAGACATGGCACGTGGAACTAGAACAGTCTATGAAAATGTCATGATGCCATTTCTAACCTTAGGTCTCTGGGCAGGACCCAGAAAGAAATGCGTACACACCAGAAATCAAAGGAAATATAATAATAATAATAATAATAATAATAATAATAATAATACAAAGACCTGGATATCGAGATTAACAGGATGTGGGGAATGAAACCTGAGACTGTATTAATAGTAATCGGAGCTCTGGGCCTCGTGAGAAAAAGAGTGGACAATTTTACTAACAGTGTCTCCTGTAACATCAACATACAAGTTTCCCAGAAAATCGCCCTATTAGGAACACCCCATATACTAAGAAAATTGCTTTCAATTAAATGACAATTCTATTGTAAGGCCTAAGGACCATAGTTTGGACCCGACTCAGGATACAAAGCAGAAAACATAACACACGAATATTATTATTATTATTATTATTATTATTATTATTATTATTATTATTAATAATAATAATAATAATAATAATAATAATAATAATAATATGCAGAAAATATGGCTTAGGGTGCACGGAGAGGAGGTACATGCATTCAGCACCGTCAGAAGCTGTGAATGAGCAAGTAATGCGTATATTTGACAGGGGTCAAGAAATGTATTCAAAAGCATAATGACATGTTAACTAAGAAACGAAGGGACAAGCGGAATTATATTTTATTCTAGTGGACATAAAGTGGGAGGTCGATATTTAGTAAACAGACCCCCCACTTTAATAAGTATATGCTAATAACTGCAAAATATGTTAAAAGCATCACATGTAAAATCGTTTGGAAAATAATGATTTATCAAAATCTACCACCATTTGTATGCCATAAATAAACTGGTAATAATACACTATTCTACCGAATATACAGTTGTGTATCGCTTTTCCATTGTTATTGACTACTAAACAGATTCGACTAAATAACTACAAATTGATATAAAATGTACTTAAAACATAGATGTCAGTCTACTGTTTTAGTCTATAAATTGCAGATTTCATTCCATTCGTCCATAAACTGAAGATTGTTGGCAAACTTTGTCTGGTGTTTCGACAATGTATTTCGAGGTTCTTTATAAAATCCAAAGAAGTATCTACAATGTTATTAGTCTTGATCTGGCATCTCAGCTACAGTTACATTCCCCACCGCCATAACCTAGCTTCTCTATACCTGTTTTACAAATACTTTCATGGTAATACTTTCATCTGATGAACTTTCCTCTATGGTTACCGAGATTTTAAGAATTTAAGCGCACTAGTAGATTGGTGGCAAAGTCTCATCATTTTACAATTGAGCTGACTAGATGTAACCGTAAGTTCTATGCTAAGAGTTTCTTCTCACTTTCTTCTCGTTTGCAGAAACAGCTTCTGGTTTCTTGCTCTCTAATCATTTTTGATATTTCAAAATTTAAATACAATGTCAATCGTTATCTACTGTCTTCTCAATATTTCTCATATTCTCTATCCCCTTGTGTCGTAGTGATTCATAGACTTTCTTGAAGGGAAATGAGAAAACAGGGATCTCGACATGTCGTTATAAATATTACCAACTACAAATTTGATGTAAAATAACCTATGAAATTTTTACATGTAAAATCAAACCAGCTGTACTTAATATATTTAACTATCAGCATGTGAAAACCTTTTTGGTAATAGTTGTGACAGGGCTTCGAAAATCTGATACTCAGAGGACAGATTGAAGGCAAGGACATAGGAAGAGAATGAGCATGGGTAAACGGATGGTGGAACAACGTTTAGTAGAAATAACAAAAAGACAACATTTATTAAGAGCTACAATGCGCAGGAAATTGTGGAGAGCCATGATCGCTAGATTGAAAGCAAGAAGGATATAGGAAAAGAACGAGCTTGTGTAAACGGATGGTGGAACAAGGTTTAGGAGAAATAACAAAAAGACAACATTTATTAAGAGCTACAATGCGCAGGAAATTGTGGAGAGCCATGATCGCTAGATTGAAAGCAAGAAGAATATAGGAAAAGAACGAGCTTGTGTAAACGGATGGTGGAACAACGTTTAGTAGAAATAACAAAAAGACAACATTTATTAAGAGCTACAATGCGCAGGAAATTGTGGAGAGCCATAATCGCCACCGTCCAAAAGGGATATTGACATAGAAAAAGAAGAATGGGTTTGTGTAAATAGCTAGCGGAATATGTTTTAGAAGATAAACAAAAAGGCAAAATTTATTTTTATTGTGAAATATAAAGTGTAAAAAATTGTGTAGAGCCAATATGTGAAGAATACTTAAAGGAAAAAGAATCAATTTGCGCAAATGATTGGCAGAACAGGGTTTTAGGAGAGATAGCAAAAAGACAATATTTATTAAGATCTACAAAAGACAGGAAATTGTGGAGAACAATGATCGCCAACGTCCTGAAATGAGACGACACTCAGAAGAAAAAAATACTTAACAAAAGACGTCGGCATTTTTTGACATTATGAGCAAAGTGTTTATTAAATAATGAGGTCAATTGTTTGCTAGTGAGACTGTCAGCTGATCTATTTTGGTAAAATGCGACAAGTGGAAGGAACTTAAGCATTTGCTTTTAACTCTTTTCGCTACTTGCATCAATTGCAAAGCACAAATTACTTCAATCATCAGTATCGGCGTGGTTGCCAAACAAATATAATATTGACATGTCTACCAAAGAACCATCATTGTTGTAATTCTTTTATTAACAAAAAAAAAACATACATTATTCATTATGGTAACAAAATAACTTCATATGCGTAAGAAAAAAATATTCCATTTGCTAAAAGCATTGAATGTGGATGTGCAGTGGGATGCAATGGATATCGATTCGGAATGAGAAGTCAGAGAGTCGAGTTCGAATTCCAGTCAGGTTCGTTAAATTCACTTACGCACAAATACCCTTGCTAAAAGTATGAATCCATCTTCTCCCCCCAGCTATGGGTTAAATAGCCGGACAGAACGGGTTCTATAGCCCTGTTTGGCAACCAGTCTAACTCAAAAAGAAATGGCTAGCTACTGCGGAAATATATTCTACCTAGTCAGTCATGAATCAAAAGACACGTTTATGTAAATAGTTGACGGAACAGAATTTAAGAAAGGTGACAAAAATTGAAAAATTATTAAGAGCTACAAAGAACAGGAAATTGTGGAGAGCCATGATCGCCAGTGTCATGAAGGGACATGTCACATAGAAGAAGAATTAGGTATTACGTATATGGTTTTTAACTGACTGAATACCATGCATATTTTAATAAGCAACATTTTTTATATAATTTCACCTCAAGCAAGGCAATAAAGCGACTAAGATGCATTGGGTTACTGAGAATGACAGAATATGAGAAAAAGGAAACATTAGTAGAGAGAAAAAAATAAAAGAACAGGAATTAAGACGAGAACGATTGACATTAGATTTACTTTTTTTTTTTTCTTTTTTTTTTTTTTTTAAATTTCCGTATTTAAAATTTAATAAAATACTGGTAACTGCTTGTAACAGTTAAAACAAAATATGAAATTCAATCGAGAGGGAAATAGTCCAGTATAACCATTCTTCATGGCCGAAAAGCACAAACATGTATTCGTCTATTTTCACACGTTTTCATCATTATATATATATTCTTGTCCGTATATTGCTTAATATGTTGTACTGTAATTGACATCTTTGATAATGGCTTATGTAAGCCGAAAGCTTAGACTGTATTGATCAATAATATGGATCAATATTGTGATTTTGTTTCTTCTTTTAATGATAATGTTATTAAGCTTATCAGACGTTATGAAAAGAATTTACATAAAATGAATAGACAACACTTGTCTATATTATTTAATGAAACATGTATGAATATATATATATATATATATATATATATATATATATATATATAAAAGAAAACCTAATGAGCCAGGCAAACCTACCTAGATTTCACCTAAACGGATCTTTTTCTTTTCTTTTTTTTTCTCGTTATTTAAAGAACGTAAACCCTACCCACTGTTGATTGAGTTTTTATTTTGTTTGTTGTTTTTTGTTTTTCATATTTCGTTTTTTTTTGTTTTGTTTTTTTTTGTCACGTGGTCATGGTTATTTTGGGTTTAAGCTATATGGTCTGTTCCATTATCTTCCTTTTCGGCCAGCATTGCCCTGCCGATCCTTTTAAGTGAAAGCTAGGTAGGTTTGCCTGGCTCTTTAGTTTTATATTACGTTTGCTCTGCTTCGTGTATTGAGCACTTTACGTAGTTGCTTTTACTCGTTTTGGAGGATTTTTCTTTGGACTCTGAACTTGAATTCTGGACGATTGTTTTCGCCTGAATTTCATGTTCTTAGTTCTTTCTTTTTTTATTCCTCATTTTTCCTTCGGTACTGGTTTGTTCTATTACAAGCCGAAATACCAAACGAGTACCACCATTTATATATATATATATATATATATATATATATATATAGTACAGGTAATCGATCCGTTGATATATAATCCGGGTGGATCCTAATAATATTAATAATTAAAACTGATCCACAAAGAGTTCGATGTATTTATTACAACAAAGAAAAAAATTCCCCCAACATGGGTATAGTCTATTTCAAGCCGTTCTGTACGCGGCTATCATCAGCCCCTATATGTATATATCATAATCTAAATCAATATTGTTTGCTAATATTATGATTGTTCTTCTTATTATTGCGATGTGGGCGCAAAAAATGTCTGTAATAAACGCGTTAATAAATTCACTGACGTCATTCTTCTCTTGACTCACAACTTTTGAATGTTCCATTTTCAGGCTGTGTTCAGTTGTGGGTGTGCTCATTTATTTTACTTGTCACAATATATATATTAGTTGAAGTACCTACCTACACCAGGTAAAGATATAAGATGTAAATCACTGGTAGTGATTCTGATAACAGAACGAGTCCTTATTACTATAAAGGTAAGCTGGGAAAGATTTTTTCCAATTGTCATTTTTATACCAATTTGTTTTATCCAAACAATTATTCTGGGAAATTTAACTTTTATATATATATATATATATATATATATATATATATATATATATATATTTCGTTAAATGTGACAGAAAAGGAACATTAAATTACATTTTTATTTAGCTATTCCTGCATCCATGTTTTCCATATATATATGTGTTTGTGTTTGTGTGTGTGCGCGCGCGTGCATGTGTAGATAGATTGACAAAGACTGACATAGATAGATAGATAGATAGATAGATAGATAGATAGATAGGAACAGTCTTTGATAGATAGATAGATAGATAGATAGATAGATAGATAGATAGATAGATAGATAGATAGATAGATAGATAGATAGGAACAGTCTTTGATAGATAGATAGATAGATAGATAGATAGATAGATAGGAACAGTCTTAGATAGATAGATAGATAGATAGATAGATAGATAGATAGATAGATAGATAGGAACAGTCTTAGATAGATAGATAGATAGATAGATAGATAGATAGATAGATAGATAGATAGATAGATAGATATTAACAAAGACAGATATGAATAGGCTAAGATAGATATGAACAGAATTAGACAGATAGATATGGATAGACAGATATCCAGTCAGCAAAAATTCAACGAGTTCAGTAAATTGTCTGCCATTTGCCATATTTTAGTAATTTATTTCGCCTAACTGAAGGCAAATTAAAAAAAAAAAAGTCTTTCCTTTTTTTTTAAATTATCAAGAGGTGAATTAGATCAGCTAAGCGAATAGTTGTCCTCTTTTTTTATGCTCCGTCTTTTATTTTACACACAATTTGTTTAAATATACAAAGGACGACAAACTGTTTTCATAACAAAGACACTAACATTTCCGGGAATATCAGCAGGGGTCTTCATGAACTCGTGATTTCTCTATTGTGAATGGTCGGCGTACCCTGCTAAAACTCATCAGCCCAAATTTTGCACGCAAATCTGTGTAACGAAGATATTTGTCAAGTTGAGCTCAATCAGACACAAGACCCCTAATTTAGAGCACCCAACTCGAATAAAACTCTCTAATAATTTGCTAGACTAGTTTGTTAATAATTGCTCGAAAACATAACATTTCAAAAATATGATAGGTGGTAATATTTGTTATTAGGGCATATCGACCTCAATAAGTTATTTAATGCCGTCAAGATTTTTAGGATAGGTTTGTATGAATAGAATATGTATTTGTTGCCGGTAAAGTTTTTTCTTTTTTTTTTTTTTTCAAAAATGATTTACTGGTATTATTTTAATATAAAACTTTCATAGTGTTTTACCCAGTTTGGGGATTAAATATTTGCCCATAACTGGAATCCCGAACAGGTGGTACCACCCCGTCTGAGGCTGAACCTGGTAACAACAGCAATTAAGAGTTGGCTCCGCGATGCTCAAAGCCTCCCGATTACAGGCCTTGTTATCAGATGTAGTTTATCGTCCTGCCCAAGACGTTCAAAAAAAGCATTTTAAACTGAAAAAAGATTCGCCAAAATTTATCTTACACATATTTCTGTTATTCATCCATGCATTACATATTGCTGTCACGTCGTCTCTACTACTTCTGGTATGTATCTATGTAGAGATTCTTGATAAAATCCAAATAAGTATCTGCAATGTTATTAGTCTTGATCTAGCATCTCGGCTTCTGTCACTTTCCCACCGCCGAAATGCATCTTCTCTGTGCCTTTTCTATAAATACTTTCATGTTAATTGTTCTAGTGAACTTTTCTCTATGGTACCTAGACTTTATAAATTTAATAGCAGTACTAGATTGGCGGCAAGGTCTCATCATTTTACAATTGGAATTGCTAGATGTAACCGTAAGTTCTATGCTAACTGTTTCTTCTCTCACGCTCTTCGCTTGTGGAACACTCTTCCAGCTTCTAGCTACCCAGTCAGCTTTGATCTTCAAAAATCTAAATACAATCTTCTGTAATAATATATCTTCTGTCTTCTTCTCTCTCCTTAATATTTTTTCTATTTCTTTTATTCTTTGAACACTCATTAGCCCCTTGTTTCTTTGTGGCTTTCTTGCCTTGCTCGGACTGAAATGGTTAAAAACGATTTTAATTGAAATAGTCAATCATTTTCCTTTGAAATATAAGTCTCAAGTCAGAATCGAAACAGGCCGAATCATTTTGGTCACGAAAACAGACATCACGGTCTTTGGAAAAAAAATCCTTATCGATGTAACTGTTCCTAGTGACCATAAAATCAAGGTCGAAAAAATAGACAAGCTTAAACCTAGAACACTAACCATGGATATATAGTACCCAGCACAAATTTTCCTATTTTTAATTACAATTTTCAGTACCTGATTTTCTTATCTAAATAATGTTTTTCAGTTCCTATTAATGTTAACTCAAAGTACAAAGTTTGAAGTGCCTGCATGTAAAATATTTCAAATAAAGATTTATATTTAATATTCTTTTTTTTTTTTTTTTTTTTTTTGATATTTTCAAAATCAGGGATGATATACCCATGGTTCTAGGGTTAAAAAATACACCGACGTACGGATTAAGTTTGCCAATAATGTAGGCTGTTCCGGTCCCTATTGTCCCACTTATTATTCGGGCGTTAGGGTTTATACCACCGAACATAAAGTCATATCCAGAAAAAATCAGAATATAATCTTGTATCCCATTGCTTCAAAAGTCTGCGTTGCTTGACACTGCAGATATTCTCCGTAATGTGTTATCAGTTTGAGGTCGTACGACAAAACGAAAAAAACGTGCGGAATAATAATAATAATAATGCACACAGACAGAACAATCAAACCTAATCGCCCTGACATCGAGATTAGAGACCACAAAGACCAAATGTACCTCATTATTGACATGACAGTCCCTGTAGACTGCAATGTATCTTTGAAGATTTTCAAAAAAAAAAAATATCAAAATACAAGAACCTTGAAATCGAAATCTCAAAAATGTGGCTTATGAGAACATCACCAATTCCAGTTGTATTAGGTTGGTACAAAAATAATGACATAATAATGTCGTTTTTTTACGTATTTTTAACGTCCAAAAACGACATTATTACGTCATTATTTTTGCACCAACCTAATAGTTGGAGCCCTCAGATTTACTGGAAAAGTTTCCAATAGATTCATTGAAGGAATACCCGGTCGCCCATGCCTTAAAGAAATACAAAAAATTGGATTCACCAGTCCAGCCCATACCTTACGAAGGGCTTTATCTGTGTAAAATATGTGTGATTTTTTTTCTCAAAACTGCTTAGTGAAAAATGTTATGATTTCATTTCTGACCTTAGGTCTCTTGTCGGGACCCGGAAAGAAATTAGTATACACCAGAAACCAAAGGAAATAATAATAATAATAATAATAATAATAATAATAATAATAATATGCAGAAAGTATGGCTTCGAGTGCAGAGAGGAAAGGTACAGGCATTCAGCACCGTCAGTAGCCGTGAATGAGCAGGTAATGCGCGTGTGAGATACGACCATCTTGACTGACAAGCGCTTGGGAACAATCGCCCTGATATCGAACAAGACCAGCCATGAATGGATCCTGATAGGCGTTACAGTACCTTTGAATAAGAACATCGAGATGACGAAGCAGGTGAAAATACACAGGTAGCAGAGAAAATCATAGAAATATACGAAACAGCAACTCAAGTTGTCCATATTGGTGCACTCTGGACTATTTCCAGGAATCTTTCTGTCTCGTAGAATACCTTGGGGAGACCTGAAAGCATCGGGAGTGCGCAGGTAACAGCGCTGCTTGGGACCGTTCACATGCTGATGAAAGTGTTGTGTCTCCAAGCTGTGGAAAGGTGCCGAGATATGATCATCACCTGGCCGGACAGAATATTAAATATTAGGTTGGTGCAAAAATAATGTCGTTTTTTGACGTTAAAAAATACGTAAAAAAACGACAAGCGGTGTAAATGTTAGCAAGCATGTCTCGCTAGAACAATTACGACTGAGTAGTGAGTTCGATCCTCACTGGGTGCCCCATACATTCGGCCTTGTGCCACATCTAAGCTACGCTTGGAAAATTACTATGGGCACCTCAAGGCGGTGTAATGATTAGTAAGGTTGGCTTGCTAGGGCAATTTAGACTGAGTAATGAGTTCGATTCTCACTGGATGCCCCTTACTTTCGGCCTTGTGCCACATTTAAGCTACGCTTGGAAAATCACTATACTTATCAGACTTGTTTCGTACATTTGTAATCTAGCGTCACTTTGTTTGTGTGATGTCTGCTCGTTCAATAATGATAATAATTTATAAAGAGAAAACACAATTGCTTTGTTTTTTTGGGGGTGTTGTTTGTTTGTTTTGTTTTGTTTTTTCATTTTATTGTCAAACAAGATCCGGTTTCATAGAAATCAATTCAAAATGTGGAAAGATTAAGTGCTTGAAAAAAAAAATCACGTACGCTGAACCATACAGATTTCACACGATCCCTGACCGACCGATCAGCTCAGAAACTACAATTCTCCATATTCCCTCCTCCAACACTTCACACCACCCAACACAACGATATATTTAGGGGACACATTACGTGCACGGATTTTAGTATTTTCGCCTAGATTAGACACAAGCACGCTCCTACGCACACATTTTTTGGCTACGTAAGACTCATGGTGGAAATGCAATATCAGTGTCTTTTTATTTTCTTGTATGCGATAAATTAAATTATGTTTTATTTTAATAATAAATTACACTTTATATTTCTTACGTTGATTTTAGAAATTGGAAAAAAAAACAACTTCAACATTATCGTTACCAGGAATGAGAAAGAAACGATACTGAGATTGGTTTAGACTTTAACCTTCTCAGTGTAATGAGTACTGGAAATGAACAGTTTTCAGAAGTTTATTACGAGTGTTTTCCTGATCCAGAATCTAAATGAAACTTCATATACCCCAAAAAAAATATTTACTCTATTTTTGCTTCTAAGATGTCTTTTATAATTATTTAGTCCTAAACTATACTGCAACATTGTGAGCCTTTATTAAGGAGCAATGTCTTAAATAAGGTTCGGATAAACATGCTATTTCTATATGACTGAGTGTTGTGGAGTTATTTCGCAGTGGATGATTGCATTTGTACTGAGTTAGTCCTAAAATAGGTTCGACGTACAAATCGTTAGGAACTTGGTATTACGCAGAGTAATCTGGTCGCGGTCGCTGATACTTTCGTATTCGACTAACTGTCGTCCGACATTGACTGACTGACCGACGATATTTAGTCACGCCCCCCACACACGCGAGGGCATCATGTGGCACAAGGCCGGTTTAACGTGGGATCTCCGAGCTCGTGGGCTCGGCCAAAAATATGCCCATTGAACCTGAATAAACGGGTTCAGGGTCGGTTTACCTCCCCGAAAGAGAATCCGCCCTTCGGCGTAGCCTCCTTCGGGTTCCTCCCTGCCCGAAGGGAGGGAATTCAACCGATCAGCCAGTCGACTGACTGACCGACGATATTCAGTCACCCCCCAACTGGGGCCTCATGTGGCACAAGGCCGTTTTTAATGTGGGATTTTCGAGCCCGTGGGCTCGGCCCAAAAATATGCCCATTGAACCCGTATAAAGGGGTCCAGGGCCGGTTTACCTCCCCGAAAGATAGCCCACCCTTCGGCGTAGCCTCCTTCGGGTTCCTCCCGTCCGAAGGCAGAGAGTTCAACCGATCAGCCAGTCGACTGACTGACCGACTCCCTCGTTACTCTTACTACTATTAACTATAGAATAGGTATGTTCTACCATAAGAGATAGATAGATAGATAGATAGATAGATAGATAGATAGATAGATAGATAGATAGATAGATAGATAGATAATGAACAGGCTGAGATAGACATACAGATAATGAAGGTACTGATATACATATACATTCATAGAAAGATAGATAATGCAGAGACCAACATAGATAGATAGATAGATAGATAGATAGATAGATAGATAGATAATGAAGAGATTGGGATAGATACTTATATAAATGAAGATACTAAGATAAATAGCGAGAGAGATAGATAGAGAGAGAGATAATCAATCTACTGATAGATAGATAGATAGATAGATAGATAGATAGATAGATAGATAGATAGAAAAAGCGTGTGTGTGTGTTTAGTCGTGTATCATCTACTAATACTAACGGTGGAGCTGTTCTTCTATCAGTGTGCAACACAGGGTGAGAGTCGAACCCACTTAAGGCAAGAGGTTTGGACCCCACGAGTACCTTTAACCATTTGGCTTCCTTCCAAAATAGGGATTTTGAAAAGTTTGAAACACTTCAATGCAAATATTGTGTCTATTATCGTTGTATTCAATAGAATTTTGCTCAATATGTCATGAAATTAATATGACAAAAGAAAAAGAAAAAAAGGCCTTTGTTTTCCTTGTTTTCGCTTACATCAGATGAGGTATTAAACAATTTGTTTTTGTTCACCAGATTTATTCTTCCAAAAATAAAATACAATTACATGTCATTCAATTATGTATTCATCTTTATTTCCAAAGACAATTAGAGATACTTTCAAGGCGAGAAAGTCACTCCGCTCTGACGGGCACCAGTTGGAGTGTTCCAATTATCTATATCTTAGTCATGTATCTGGTTTTTATTAAAGTAAATTTTCCCATCAGAGCTTTCGAAGCGATCGAGAAAAAAGTCATGAGGGTAATTTTGACTGAACTCTTACAGATAAACTGCAGTTGCCGGATATATAAATATGTATTTAGTATTTCATTGCGTTTTTACTTTTCTTCTTCTTTTGATGTGCTGTGTCCCTCCAGGACGTAGGTGAACATGGCCCTCCACTTCTTCCTGTTCCTTGTAATTCTTAGTAAGTTTTGTCTTTTTGTTATTTCTTCTAAACCCTGTTCTATCATCTATTTCCTCAAGCCCATCAACTATGTTACGCACTGCTTTCCTGTGCCCCTCTTTCCCGCAATCTCTCCCGTGAGTATCAGGTTTTCAAAGCCCTCATCACTCATTAAGGGCCCCAAAAATTTCAACTACCTCTTCCCGGTGTTAAAATATGTTTCCGTTTTGTTTCCATTCACTCCAAATCCTCGTTGTTGTTCACATGTTCGGCCCATGGTTATCCTCAGCATCCTTCTGTAGAACCATATTTCTGTTGCTTCAGGTCACTTCTTCATCTTTGAGATTGTCCAGCATTTGCTGTCATACAGGAGGACAGATATCACGTAACAGTTCTGTAATCTTTTCTTTGTTTCTAACGAAATTTTTCTGTCTCTTAATAACTTGCTTAGCTTTTGGAAAGCATCTTTGGTCAACCCAATACGTCTTCGGATCTCAGTGTCACACTTTCCGTCCTCTATTAGAACGCTTCCCATATATTTAGATTTCTCTACTTGCTTGATTTTAGTATCCCCAATTTGTAATTTGCATTTGGGGCTCATCCTTTTGCTAATAACCAGGCATTCTGTCTTCTTGTAGTTTATGCTTAGTCCTTTCTTCTCGCTTTCCTTCGCTACCTTCTATTGGAGGTTCTGTAGTTTCCTTTCCGTGTCTGCTATCAGCACTGGGTCATCTGCATATCTTATATTTTAAGATTATAGTCGCCAATAATGAATTCTAGTAGGAGGTCGATTTCACTCAGAATTGCCTCGCTGTATGAGTTAAATTAATCCGGTGAGAAGACACATCCTTAGCTGACACCCCTTTTCATTTTTGTATATTTACTAAACTAATTTTCTATCCCAAATATAGATAGATAGATAAACAGACCGTGATAGATAGATAGATAGATAGATAGATAGATAGATAGATAGATAGATAGATATGAACGGACTGAGATATGAACGGACTGAGATATGACTTGCATTCGTACAAATCTCTATCTATAAAAGGCAGGATGTGTTTTTCTGGGGAGGTGTAACGAATGCACGGCCGCAATTTTCGACGGATTTGCACCAAAATTTACATGCACATGCTCCAAGTTAGCGAGAAGGCCAAGACCGACTTTGCATTTCCCAACTCCCATCGATAGTGGAAATAATCGATTTTTCATGCTTCTACGGCACTTTTCATACAGTTTGCGGCCATTTTCTACTGGCCGTAGTGAGAGCCTATAGCTGGCTGCCATGAATAGGCAGGAAGATTCTATTGGCCAGCGTGAGAGCTATCAGCTGACTGACACAAATATTAACTAGCATGTTAGCATGCAAAAAAATAGATAGCTACATTCGTCACAAGTGGGAAAAATTTGAATCTGCATGGCACTTTACTCCAATTGGCTCATTCGCTTGCTTAAACTCAACGTTGATTCTGATTCCGCAGAACTGGGTTGGGTGTGAAAAAGTATTTGTTGTTAACATTCTTTTTTTCATTCGGTTCTTCTAGATACGAGTCCTTTTTTAAAGCTGATCGTTTTGTGTTCATTTTGTTTAGTTCTTTTTTCGTAACAGATTTAATGTTTATTATAGAGCTTAGAAAAAATTCGCAGTGTGAGATAAGGCGTGTAGCAACATCAGCACGGCAAAGGGCACTCCTTTAATGGCAAGGAAGGGCAAAAATATTTTAAGTCAAGTGATAGCGATTGCTGTATGAGTCGTACGATTTTTGAATCAAGCACGGGCAACGCCGGACCATGCTGCTAGTAGCATATATACTACAGAATTCAGTAAAACAATGTCGACTTCAAGCGATATTATATTTCATGACTGTGTTTTCTTTATTCAATGGAATGGATACATAACAGCTGCCAGTATAGATTCTTGGTTATTCTAATGTCTTTCCCGAATATGTCTAGATTGCTGAGCAGCTCTAACAGATTTTTGTGGCGTAATTTATAGAACGCCTTTGCGTAATCTATAAAACACAGATACACGTTCTTCTGCATTTGTATTGCTTTTTCTGAGCATAATGAATTCCGTGACGATCACACCAAATACATATTATCTTTTCTTCCATGAAACTCAGCTTTTGGAGTTGGGTGTAGAGATTCATCCTCATCAATCCACTGACTTTTGCGCTGACCACTGTCTTATGTAACTCGTTTTTCATCATCTGTTATGATATATTAAAGGAAGGATAGGTAATGATTCATTCGTCGCAATGACGGATTAATCATTCCTTATTGTTCCTTACAAAGTGTTATAGTTGTGTCCGTCAAACGGAAATTATTTATGACTGAACCTAATAGTTCTATTTTAAATTAATTCAAAATGGAAGTCTCTGAGGATTTGAGGTGTTTGTCTTGTTTTTATCCCGAGACCTCATGTGTATTGCAGCCATAGTTGAAGTGTTGTTTCTTGGGCAAGATAGCCTAACGGAGCCCAACCCTCTCCAAATCCGATTTTGAATTCAGAGATTTTCCTTCTCCACTTGCCAGCCAAGGTTATAGAACCCAGTCTGTCCTGATATTTCCCCATAGATGGGAAGAGAAGAAAAGCATACATACCTTTCACTAGGGTATTAGCATGTAAGTGAATGTAATGGATCCGAACTCGGCTCTCCGATTCCTCAATCCGAGCCACTATCCATTACTCCACCGTGCCTCTCCATCTGAGTTATATCATAATAATAATAATAATAATAACGATTAAAAAAATGAATGAAGAAGTCCTGTGGAGACTAGTTGATATAGAGTGAAATATATGTCATTTGCGCAGGCGCACATCCAAATCACATACATTGGCACTAAAAACATCCATTTTTTTTTTCGTCTGTGTTAAGATTTACTGAATCAAAAGAATAAGATAAAATCGTTTATCAGATAACATTTTCTATGTTCTATACAAACAATAGGTTTTAAATTGGCGTTCCGCTTTGTATATTTAAATAGATAGATAGACGAAGATAGATTGATAGATAGATAGCGACAGAGAAAGAGAGACCGAGATAGATAGATAGATAGATAGATAGATAACGAGAGAAAGACCGATATCGATATATATATATATATATATATATATATATATATATGTGAGTGCGTGTGTTTGTGTGTGTGCGTGTGTTTGTGTGTGTGCGCGTGTGTGTATGTGTACATATATATATATATATATAAAGAGAGAGAAAGTGAGAGAGAGGGTGAGAGGGAGAGAACGAGATAGTTAAATACATAGATAGATAGAAAGGGAGAAAGAGAGAGACAGAAAAAATAGATAGATAGATAGATAGATAGATAGATAGATAGATAGATAGATAGAAATAAATAAACAGTGTAAACAATGATATCATTATTATTAGTTAACACCACGCCGATGCGTAATCATCAGACCATTCTGTGAGGGAGAGGCTGTGTTA
>OZ010578.1:114711142-114791142 GCA_963932145.1 Acanthosepion lycidas | reverse complement strand
AGCTAACATATTTAGTTGAATTGATGTGAGTTTGTGGTGACCCTGCGTTTCACGCTCTTGCAATTGTCAGACAATCGCAAGGGCGTGAAATCCAAGGTCACGAACTCACATCAATCCAATTATATATATATATATATATATATATATATATATATATATGTGTGTGTGTGTGTGTGTGTGTGTGTGTGTGTGTGTGTGTGTATAAACAGACAAGAAAAAGAATACATTTAGCCGACGCGTTTCGTCCTCTGAGGGACAATGCATGATTTATTTTGCTGCACGTGTTTACATACAAAAGTGAAGGTATCACTGGTCTATTTCGCTCACTGGGGTAGACTGTTCTAGTTCCACGTGCCATGTTTGATGGATGTCAGTTATCAGTTATCTCCTGCTAATTTCTCTCTGAAATAAAGGGTTCAGTTCGAAATTCCAACCACCTGAAGAAGGCCGGAGCGTACAACGGCCGAAACGTTGTGATAAATATGGCGACAAAGATGAGGACAATAGTCCGAATAATGTAAATAATGAACATAATACCTCATTTCAGAAATATAGACTTATTTTGTCTTACCAGACTTAGAATTATGACATTTTGTGTCAACCACGTGTTTTGAGTGACCTTTCAACCACTTGATGAATATTCTCAAATTTAAAAGCCTTGATAAACTAATGACATCCTTGCTTTTGCATATAAAGACGCGCAATAAAATAAATCCAACATTGCCTTGATAAAATCCATCAGAGGATGAAACGCGTCAACTAAGAATAGTTTTTCCTCTTGTCTCTTTTTATTCATTTTCTTCCTTTACATATACATGCCATCTGAAAACAATTTTTATACATATGTATGTGTGTGTGCACGAAAAAATTGAGAAGTAGCAGCAGTGAAGCCAATAGCCCTGAAGAGTGAAGGCATTACTACAATGTGCTAACGAAACTTCGAAATCGGTATGACTGAACCAGCACCACTAACTTAAGTGGCAAATTTCTCCATATTAGTTCTATTAACACTCTGTCCTGACCTTTTGATACTGAGTACTTTATGACAAAAACCTGCCTGCATAAAATACTTTTCCACGAGAAAACTACGGAAAAAGAACAAGAAATTTTGACAACTAAAATACTTACAATTTAATACTATACACATACACACTTATATAAATATATATATATTGTTTGACATTTGTGTATTCGTGGGAGAAGAGGCCTTAATATTAGTGATAGAGCGTGTAGAGACAGTGTGAACATAGGGATCATTGCTGTATTACTGTATAAAATAAAATTGCGACAGTCAACATGCTGCTTTTATTCCTATGTCTTTATTCTCTCTTCTCTCTTCTCTCTCTATCTCTCTCTCCCTGTCTCTCTTGCGATCTATCTATCTATATATATATATGAATAAAGGGACTTTATCAAGGCCAATGCCTTTAAGACTTTATCAAGCCAAATTTCCTTTTGTCTTTCTTCATATTGTCCTTTTACAGGAGTTCGATCTTCAGTGGGTGCCCCATACTCCGGCCTTGTGCCGCATCTAAGCTACGATTAGAAAATCACCACATTGTCCTTTTACAGACATACTCTCTCTCTCTCTCTCTCTCTCTCTCTCTCTCTCTCTCTCTCTCTCTCTCTGTGTGTGTGTATATATATATATATATATATATAGTATAGAAATATTATCCACAGATTGTAACAAAAAGTTATATTATATTTGAACTGCCACAAATCAAAGGAGGAGGAGGTGTGGTTTCTATGTGCATGACAGGTAGCGTAAAAATATTATCGGTGTTAATATGTTTACAAACATAACATCGGGATTTATTGCACGTTGCCTTGATAAATAGGTGATTTCTGCATTTTAGACGATGAAAGGAGTGGGGAACCTCTACGTCACAGACTAGAAGACAAAACAACAATTGTTGCTCTGTATAAAATTATCCAGCCGGTTTTTAGCACTTTTAATATATGAATCAATGTTTTACGATTCTGTCTATTTAGTGGGCTCCATTATGTTGTCTTTTGTGTGTGTGTGTGTTGTATATTCCAACATTTTGTGAATTAATACTATCCAAATTTACATTATGAAATTCCCTTGGATAATATTAATTGTTTTCTCCTTCATTTTGCGCGCCCAGAAATCTGTGTCATATTGATTTGTGTTACGACTTAGAAAATTTTCTCCATAAAATTAATTTTTAACAAAACTAAATAAAATTTAATGACATAAAAAAGGTAATACTCATTTCAATGCATCAAATTTATAAGATCAATTTATTTTCTATTGATTTCTATATACACGAATATATGCCAAAATTTCGGGACCACCTTCTGAATTTCAAAGAATGGCCTAAAATCTGAAGGTTGCAGAAATCTTTTAAAACTAATGTACTTATTCACTGCGCGCCAGAACGATTTTTCTCATTAAAGGATTTTATCATATATTATTATTATTTTTTTTATTTTCTTTGCTTTCTGGCGTTTACACATTTCTTTCCGGGTCCCACCCAGGGACCTAAGGTTAGAAATGGCATCATGGCACTTTTCACTGCCAAAAAAAAATTAAAATTAAAATTAAAATTTTTAAAAAATTTAAAAAGAAATAAAAAAAAAAGAAATAAAAATAAAAATTACATAGATAAAGCCCTTCGTAAAGTGTGGGCTGTACTTGTCAGAACAAGTTTTTGTATCTCCTTGAGGCATGGGCTTCCAGGAATCCCTGCAATTAGTCTACTGCAATCTTTTCCAACTAGTCCTAGGGCTCCAACTACAACAGGGATTGTTGATGTTACCATGTGCCACATTTTCGAGATTTCTATTTCAAGGTCCTTGTATTTTGACAGCTTTTTGAATATCTTCAAAGATACATTGCAGTCAGCAGGGACTGCCATATCAATAAGGAGGCACCGTTTTTGTTTGTGGTCTTTAATAACAATTATTATTATTATTATTATTATTATTATTATTTCCTTTGATTTTTGGTGTATACTTATTTCTTTCCGGGTCTCAACCAGAGACCTAAGATTTTCCACTGTGCATTTTTGGGTTAAAAAAAATAAAAGATCACACACATTTTACATAGATAAAGCTCTTCGGAAGGTGTGAGCTGTACTTGGGTGTACAATTTTTTTGTATTTCTTTAAGGCATGTCTACCAGGAATCCCTTCAATGAGTCTATTGGAATCTTTCCCAAGCAATCCGATGTCTCCAACTACAACTGGAATTGTTGATGTCCTCACTTGCCACATTTCTTATTTCGATTTGAAGGTCCTTGTATTTTGATAGATTTTTGAAACACTTCAATGATACATTACAGTCTGCAGGGGTTGCCATGTTAATAAGAAAGCACATTCTGTTCTTGTGGTCTTTGATCACGATATCTGGACGATTAGCTTTGATTGTTCTGTTTTTGTGTATAGTTAAGTCCCAAAAAAATTGTTACGGGTTCTATGCCTGTAACCAGATCTGGGTGATGTTCATAGCAATTTCTTGCAGTTTCCTTTCTGTAAATGTTGCATATTTTCCAATGCAGATATTGGCGCACTCTGTCATGCCGGGTGTTGTTCTGTATAAAATTATCAATGGATGCCAATACTGAGCAACCAGATACAAGACGGTAAATGGTTTCTGGATATTTATCACAGAATATGCAATTTGGGGTAACATAATTTTCAGTATTTGGGGTAACATAATTTTCAGTATGTGTGCTTGGTAATTTCTAGTTAGCAAGCATTGGTCCTGTGCATCAAGGATTATTATTATTTTAAGACATTATTATTATTATTATTATTATTATTATTATTATTATTATTATTTACTTCGATTTCTGGTGTATACTCATTTCTTTATGGGTCCCAACCAGAGACCTAAGGTCAGAAATGGCATCATAAAATTTTACACTGATCAGTTTTGAAAAAAAATCAGACACAATTTACCTAGATAAAGCCCTTCGTAAGGTGTGGGCTGTATTATTATTATTATTGTTTGTCATTAGGAAGAAAATGAGTAACTACCGACACCGAGGTTCAAACGTGACTCTCTGGACTTATGAATATATGTTTACAGCCAGGTGAATAAATAGCGGTGTCAAGCTACTGACTGAGATTAAGTGATTATTGAGTGGAACTATCCAGTCGAATTAGTGTGAATTATTGGGCGTCGATGATATGTTTTTTTTTATTTAGGATTTACCGGATGTAAAGCCGAGCCGTACTACTAACAATGTATTCACTGAAATGGTTAATTATCTTTGGTTGACTTTTACTTGTTTGTTCTTGTTCAGTATTTATTTGCGGTTGTAATTAAATCGTGTTTTATCTTAACATTGAAGTCTTGAGTTATACTTAATTATTAACGACAACCGTACGTCACAAAATTATTATTATTATTATTATTATTATTATTAAATATGTGATAAAATATGATACAATAATAACGAAATTAACCCATAACTGCATAAAGTTTCATTAAAATCGTAGCTTTTTTGTCTAATCTACTTTGCTGGCTAATGGTAATCTTAGAGCTGGCGGATTTAACATTTCAAGTAATCCACTCTTTAAAAGATTGGACGCTATCTACTAAAGTGTTAAATAGTTTTAGCATCCTTGCTTAGTATGAGTTAGTTACACCAAAGAAGACATGGAATGTACTAATTATTAAATCCAGAGGATGACATCAAATTTTTGGTCTATAGTATAAGTTAGTATCTGTCTATATTTCTGAGATGAGGTATTATGTACATTATTTACATTATTCGGACTATTGTCCTCATCTTTGTCGCTATATTTATTACAACGTTTCGGCCGTTATAGACTGTTCTAGTTCCACGTGTCAAGTTAGTGTACCTCAGTGAGCGAAATAAAGGGTTCAGTTCGACATTCCAACCACCTGAAGAAGGCCGGAGCGTACAACGGCCGAAACGTTGTAATAAATATGGCGACAAAGATGAGGACAATAGTCCGAGTAATGTAAATAATGAGTATAAGTTAGTATATTTCAATATAAACTTCCGTGTTGATGGTCACTTCTATGTGACGAGGCATGCTGGCTCTAATATTATTCTTTTGAAATCCCAGGACGCCGTTCATAGCGTCCACAAGAGTCTTTGCATTGGTTCGATATTTTCCCCCGACATTATTCTTCATACCATCCAACAAATGTTCCAAGGGATTGACATCAGGTCTGTTGCCAATGCCATTACAATCTTATTATTTGCTTTGTGACACACGGCACACACTCATGCATAAATCTTATACAACCAGACTTATTCAGAAATTAATTTTTTTAAATGTCTCTTTTTACGAAATCCTTGTACAAATATTTTTTCTACATTCTTTTTTTGTTTCTGTCCGAATTTCTGGGATCGGAAATTATCATTTATTTATCCTTATTTACACTATTTACAAGCAGACTATTGATCTCATCATTGTTGTTATTATCACAACGTTTCGACCATTGTGCCTTCCGGCCTTCATCAGGTGTATATCGATTCGACTAACCTACAAGAAATTCCGAAGTGAATTTAATCTATTCTCGTTCCGTTACCCATGTCTAGGTATATCTCGTCTAGTTCTTATTTTTAATATCTCTGGTTCAGTTCAGAATTATTCTTTATACTGCATAATGTTTATATATATATATATATATATATATATATATATATATATATATATATGTATGTATATATATATATATACATATATATATATATATATATATATATATATATATATATATATATATATATATATATATGTACGTATGTATGTATGTATGTATATGTATATATATTGGATAAGTCCTCAAAGAATTTAAATATATTATTTTATTTTAATTAAACAGGACACCCAGTTACAAAAAGTCTAATCGTAAAATAAAATAAAAAATGAAATAAAACTAAGACAATTTAATTAGAAAAGCTTTTAATTGCTTTCATGAATAAGATTTGTTTCCTTGTGCAATATTTTATCCACTGTCGACCTGCTAAACTGATCACAGTTTCACCAGTGCCTCATGACCAGCATTACCTGTTTCCACTGGCTGGAGAGCAAGAGGCAGAACAAGAAGACGCTGGAGCGACTCAGTGGCGGACAATCTCAGAGCCCACGAGATATCTCTCCTCCAGGCCACTCGCCTTGCCACTGACAGACGACTGTGTCTCCCCGCGATACATAACAGCACAAGCGGAAGGAAAAGCTAAAACCAAATGAATAAAATATTTTATAGATACTAATGTCTTAAGAAAAGAAGTTTTTCGATGGATAATTAATTTTTACAAGAACTGTTTTTATTTATTTATTACATTTTAATTAGATTAGCCATTCGTCCTTGCATTAATTACTGTTGCCATATATGGCCTGGTACCCCTGCTGTTCATCTCGAAGTCCTCGACAAAATTCAATGATGGATATGCAATGTGATAGGTCCTGATCTGGCATCTCGTCTACAGTCACTTTTTCACAGACGGGCCGTGGCTTCTCTCTGTCTTTTTTACAAATAGTTTCATGGCAACTGCTCTGACGAGCTACTTTCACTGGTACCTCGACTGCATGAATTTAAGAGTTCTACTAGGTTGGCATCTCGGTCTCACGCTTTCACTGTTGCCTCTTACACTCCAACAGCTTCTTCTCTCACACTTCCCGACAGTGAAACTCCCTTCCACCTACTTGCTTCCCTGATAGCTATAATCTTCAAATATTCAAATGTAATGTCAATCGACATCTTCTGATGCCTTGATCCCGATCCCGATCCCGATCCCCGCCCTTATCTTTATTCTTTCCCCGAACACCCATCTTTACTCTTGCCCTCACTCTCTGTAACCCCTTGCATGCTAGTGGCACTCCTGTCTTGATTGATTAAGATATGCTACAAGTGTTTTCTCAAAAAAACCTTGTGTTATTGTGTTATTACTAACACTAATGCTTTGTATATATCTGTTATTTCAATACACTTGTTCAACCTACCTTTGTCTCCCATGTCTGTTTTTCTGGTCTCTAAACAGGCTACAACTGAAGGTCAGATTTCGTGAGAAGACACTTCCAGAAGGATGGCATAGGAGTAAAGATGAAATGATTTCCATTGCCGGCAATCGTTTTTGTTTGAGATTGGTCTCAGTTCTCCATAAACTGCCCATCCTGCGAAACTGTTGTCTAACTTTATTTAAAATTTATTTCACATTAGACACCACTTTGAAATGGTATGTCATGCATCATCATCATCATCATTCTCCGACCTTCAAGCGGTGAGAACCGGAAAATATGGTGGTTGTTAGTCGATATATAGAAGATAGTAACTAACCCGACTGGTACTCGAACTTGGCTTTCCTTTACGCCAACAATGCATCCGTCAAAAAATTAAGTGTTGTTCGATCTCAACGCGATGTTTATAAGCTCGAGCTGTGACTGTACATATCTCGTAAGCGTTTGACAGTGTTTGGCACGCTGGTCTTCTACGTAACCTCCAGGGTTACGATATTAATGGACGTTTATTTGATCTATCAAATTCTGAAATGAAGGTCGTTTTGAACGGGCTCGCTTCCAGATCCTCTCACACGAACGCGGGTGTCCACCAAGGCTCTATTCTGCGTCCTACGCTGTTTCTGATCTCACTCAACGACGTCATTAGCTCCCAGGTAGGCATTTATGCTGATGACACTACCATTTACTCCCGTCTCAACAGCAAATCCGTCAGAATTAACAAAGTTAACCTCGTCGCTGCTCTTGAAAACAATCTCCAATCATTGCTTAACTGGGACAGGAAATGACTCGTAAATTTTAATGCCTCCAAACGAAATTGCTCTCATTTAACCATCATAGAGAAACTTTCCTTCCCACCATCAGCATGGTTGATGCTAGACTCGTGAAGAGCAACACACTACTTTCTTGACCTCATGGTTTCAACTGATTTGAAGTGGAGTGACTACATCGAATCTATACCAGAATTCATTTTGCATATTTACAAATCTACCATTCGTCTATGCATTGAATACTGTTGCCATGTCTGGTCACGTGCTCCTGCTAGTCATCTCGAGGTTCTTGACACAATCCAAAAAAAGGATCTGCAATGTAATCCATCCTGACTTGGCATCTCGTCTTCAGACATTTTCTCACAGACGTGATGTGGCTTCCCTCTGTCTTTTCTACAAATATTTTCATGGCAACTGCTCTGATGAGCTTTTTTCCCTGGTGCCTCAACTACGTGATTTTAAGCATGCTACTAGATTGGCATCTATGTCCCACCATTTTACTGCTGAATTGGTTAAATGTAACCGCCACTTCTACTCCAACGGTTTCTTTTCTCACACTTCCTACCTGTGAAATTCCTTTCCGTTTCCTTGCTTCCCTGATAGCTACAATCTTCAAAAATGTTAATGCAACATCAGTTGCCATCTTCTATCTTCTTGAAACTGATCCAGCTTTATCATTTCATCGATTCCCCCTATAGTATACAGTGTGCGATGGATAAATTGTCATCTAAATTATGCAAAAATGAAAATAATACTGACATCTCATTCTAACAGATATATTTACTAAAATTACACAAAAAATATCTTGAAATGCTAAAGAGTAAATTTATTCATAAAATTGCCATTGGTTTCAACTACGGCCCCCAGACAACTTCGGAATCTCCTGCTATTTATAATATTTAGTAGATTTGAAAAATACCTATAACATTAAGTAGAAGTGAGAAAGACCTATAACATTTAGTAGATTAAAGAAAGTGCTATAACGTTTAGATTTGAGAAATACCTGTAAAGTTTATTAGAGAAATACCTATAACATAAATTCAACTTTTTTCCTCCGATTTTATCCATAACTCGGTATGAAGGTTACTTACATCATGATGAGCTCAACGATACCTCATTTTTATTTCTACGCCACTGTATTTAGCGAAAAATCGCGAAAAACCCAAAATCGATTTCAATACCATTCGATTTCAACACAAGTTTTAAATTAAAAATTCCCTCGATTTTCTAATACAAACTTTACCCAATTGTAGCTAACAAGTTGATTATTTAACAGTCATTTAACTTGATAATTGGGTCCACCCATATAGTGACAATACGCGTAAATAGCGAAAAATGACGATTTTTACTGAATTCTTTCTTATTTGTCGTTGATCTTTCAACAAATTTTCATCAAATTTAATAATTCCTACACTAATGTATCCTTTTTTACATCCCTAGTAGCACACTGACAAATTGAATTTCAAAAACTTCAAAATAATTTTGGTCTGAAGTGGGTCTTCATGTTGCCTGTTTTATCCCTTCATGTCCTCGGCGACTTTGATTCAATAACTACAGACTATTGTTATATCAGTAACTGCATTAATTCAAATTGTTTTTTTTTTTTGTTGTTTTTTAATGAAAGTACTATAAAGTAATTGGACTCTTACATCTAAACATGATGCCGTTTTTGCTCCATTCTAATTGAACGCTTTTTCTGATAGACCAGCTGGGTATGGCTGCTAGTAAATAAATAAATCCTCCCATCACATGAAAAAGTTATCTACCATTATTAAAACTTTCCCGGCAAATACATTCAATTTTTGCCCTCCGATTATTTTTGAATATGCTATACTTTCTAACAAGGCCGGATATTTCTTCCTCTTAACTCGAGTAATGAAAAACATTAGAAAAGAGTATTGAAGAGGAACAAGTAGACTTTGTTTTCCGAAGTGTTTTACAAGTAACCATTTCACTAGTTTGCGTGTGCGTCCTCTTCAACACATTAAAATCAAACGTATATCGCCGTCACTCTGTCTCTATTGAATACTTTACGTGTTACTAGATATTTACCAAATTCAGCAGAGTGTGTGTGGCGCACGGCAGAATTGCAGAAAACATACGGACACATAAATTGAGTTGGACAAAATTTTTTCTTTGACTCCTTAGTTTCCCTCCCACTTCCTTTTCGGTATCCATTTTACACAAGCTTCAATATGTTCTGCAAGTGTTAAATTCTCCAAATCCTCTTTCCTCATAAAAAAAAAGAGTTGTATATTGGGACATATAAGTCGGCGATACTTTTATGTATATACACGTGTAAATACTACAACATTACTTTCCAGACGCATGCGTTCAAGATTCTCGTTAGTTCGTCTCAATGAATGATGTCTCTCTGTCTCTCTGCCTCTCTCTCTATCTCCCTCTCTCTCTCTCACACACAATATATATATATACATACATATATATATATATATATATATATATATATATATATATATATATATATATATATATTGAATATAACGGACAATGAATATCCATTATGTTTGATCCTAAGGCGTTCTAAACATCGTATGGTTGTTTTAATTTCTGGTGAAAATAAAGACAAAAAAGTCCAAATTAAAGATTAAAGCAACCAAATTAAAGCAAATACACGAAGTTTAGAACGGCTCATGATCAAACATAATAGGCATTCATTGTCTGTTATATTTAACAATATATGCTTAAATAATGATCTGCTGTCCCAATGTAATAACTAAGTGTCTATATATATATATATATATATATATATATATATATATATATATATATATGTGTGTGTGTGTGTGCGTGTTTGTGTGTTTCAGATAATTTTATAACTAAAAATATATCTGTGAAAGTACAATATGAATAAAGTCAAAAGTAATAGTTAGCCGACGAGTTGTTTTTTTTTTTAATTTATAAGCCGCATTTACTTAAATATTTGTGTATACATAAATAACGTATAACAATAAAATATATTAAATAATTGTCCGACTTTGTCCATTTCGTTATATATATATATATATATATATATATATATATATACATATATATATAAAGAAATATAGTCTTAAGATGTGCTATATTTATGGGAAAAGTGCTCACTGTCAGAGATAGAGCGTGTGTAAATATAAAAGTGAACATAGAAGTCAACACTTAGAGGCGACAGTCTGTTTCATGCTAGATGCAATCGTCAGGCCTGACGATTGCATATAGCATGAAACAGACTGTCGCCTCTAAGTGCTGACTTCTATGTTCACTTTTATATATATATATATTAAAGGAAAAACTCAATATATTATTAAAAAGTTCGGTAATAATTTATTTCTGACATTTTTATTTACTTTTAATATATTGTCTGGGTGATTGAAACAATTTTATAACTCCAGTCTGATGAGGCAGTTGTCTGTTTGAAATAAATTATTATCAAACTCTTTAATGAGGTATTAAGTTTTTCCTTTCATGCATAACTCTCTATTTTGATCCCTTGTGCTTTCTCCATAGATCTATCTTTTTAATATTTTATATAAAAAAAAACTATTTGGATTATCGTTACAGCTTACGGTATTGATATATATATATATATATATATATATATATATATATATATATATATATATATAATGGATTCTCCCTTCGGTTTCGACGTATGAGGATCTGCCAGCTTATTGATTCAGTTATGAAAATTTATGCGCTAATCTTAAGTGGCATTTAAGACCCGCTAGTGATTTACAAAGGAGGCCACATATGGAGCAAGTGTGAGGATTGTGAGATGAGACCACTGTTAGACTGGTTGACCTTTGAGATCTTGCTCTCACTTCTTGAAGATGATTCAGACAAGCAGATTGAAAATTGCTAAGTCCACTAAAACACGTTGATCTCCATTCTAGCGGCTCCAAATTTAAGCGCTCAAGCGTGTTATGTGGTATATTAGCTGCTGACAAGTTGCTTTTCAACTTGTCTTTGTATCTTAGCCATGAGCGTCCTACATTCCTGTAGTCCTATATATAAATATATATATATATATATATATATATATATATATATATATATATATATATACCGGGTATAAAATCAAAATTTTTCAAACCCTGTAACAGCATAATTTGGCCATCCTACAAAATGTTTAATATTTAAAAAAGAAAAGAGTAAACTAATTTTCTTTTTCCCAGGTTTTCAGATAAGATGTTTAGCCATCTTGATCCCATTTATCATAAGAATCAGTGAAAAAATCCTTTGAGTTATTCAGCTAGAAAGAGAACAGGTTAAAATCGTTTTGTGTCAGCCCAAACTAAGCAATGGTGAGAGGAAAAATTATTCAGGTCTTTAGTAATGGTACCAACATTCAACCTGTGGCTTCCATCTTCGAAGTTCATTCAAGAACCATCCAGGGAATGGTGAATAAGTTTTAAAAAGATGGAACAGTAGAAAAGAAAACTGGATCAGAAAGTCACAACAGGAAGGGAGATCATCATTTCAACTTAGAACTAAAGAGAGAAAAGATCCATTTGGAGAGATGGGTTTCAGTTATGACAGTCCAAAGAGCAATGAAAAAGACTGGAAAATGAAATTGTACGTGGAATGCATGAGGTACCTTGTTACTCTAGGACAGAAAGTTAGAAGGTTAGAGAGGGCGGAGATCATCTTGAATATGTAGGAAAATGATTCTGGAATAATATATATATATATATATATATATATATATATATATATATATATATATATTCGTAACTGGAAAAACCGAATGAAAAAAGAATGTTAACAACAAATACTTCTTCAAACCCAATCCAGTTCTGCGGAATCAGAATCAACATTGAGTTTAAGCAAGCGAATGAGCCAATTGGAGTAAAGTGCCATGCAGATTTAAATTTTTCCCACTTGTGACGAATGCAGCTTCGATTATTTTTTTTTTTTTTTGCATGCTAGTTAGCATTCGTGTCAGTCAGCTGTTGGCTCTCACGCTAACGAATAGAATCTCTCTGCCTATTCGTGGCAGCCAGCTATTGGCTCTCACTCTGGCCAGTAGAAAATGGCTGCAAACTACATGAAAAGTGCCGTAGAAACATGAAAAAAATCGATTATTTCCACTATCGATGGGTGTTGGGAAATGCAAAGTCGGTCTTGGCCTTCTCACTAACTTGGAGCATGTGCATGTAAATTTTAGTGCAAATCCGTCGATAATTGCGGCCGTGCATTCGTTACACACACACACACACACACACACACACACACACACACACACATCCTGCCTTATATATATATATATATATATATATATATATATATTTGAACTTTATTTCAAACTTTCATGAGCTTCCGATCCTTAACTATGATTAATTAATGATGAACATGTTCTTTTCGTTTATGATCGATTTCATCACGATTCTTCTGTTAAGCTTGGAGAGTAATTATAAATTCTTTTGCTCAAAGTAGAGTCCAATAGAAATGACTTGTTGTATATGATGTAAATATCCTGAAAATGCCAAATCAATCCCCAGATTTCCTATACCCCCCCACTTTCTTTCTTATAAGTATTATGCATGTTCTTATTCATAATTTACTAAGCGTAATTTACATGTGGTACAAGGCCCAAATTATGGCGCACTCGGTGGGGATTGAGCTCTATATTCAGTCGAATTCGATCTAGCGAGACAAGCTTGCTAATGATGACACCACGTCGAAATGCCCATACGTCCCTTATATATATTTTCCTTCTATCTTTCCGCGCAGACAAAACAGAATGGTCCATTATTTATCTGGGGTAATGGCAGGGTGTGACGCGCTTTGTAACCAACTAACAGAGAGAAAAACGAGAGTCAACAGAAATGTGGTTCTACAGAAGGCTTGTGAGTATAGCACAGACGACGTCTTCAAGAAAATGGAGACATAAAGGTACACTTCTACCCAGAATAAGAAAGAGACTGTTGAAATTTCTTGGACAGATAATGTTATATAGGAATAAAGTGTCGCTGCCGACACTTGAGTTTGAACATAGATCGCCAGTGAGTAAAAACACAGGCAATTCCATTATGGAATTAAGTGGATCACGTGACCATAGAGGAAACGCATATATAGGAAGTCACGTGACGTCTAAATGATCGCATCTCTTTTCTATACAGGTCGCTATTTCTAGTCTATTCTCTATCACTATATAGGCCGCTATTCTCTACTATATTGACTATACTGTTTCTCTATTCAGATCACTATATGGTGATTACTATTCGAGCGAGTCTTATCGAGCAAGTACTATTAGTGCGAGTGATATTCGAAGGCGTCTGACACCAGTATTGTTCAACGGCGTTACTATAGTTGTAATCTGCGATTACAAAGTCTCTACTACAACGAGCATTACGAAAGTAACAACGAGTATTCGTTGGCATTACAAAAGTGTCAATGAGAGTTCGTTGACATTACAAACGATAATGAGGCAAGACAGCGTGTAGAAATTGATGCTCACAGGACATGTAGAAGGCAAAGAGGGACAAAAGGCCAAATACCCGATGGGCTCGCCTGAATGACAGGCGGAAAGGGAAGTGGAAGAGATGACAAAAAAGACAAATGTTACTAAGAGCTACCAGGGATAGGAAGTTGTGGAGAGCCATGATTGCCAACATCTTGAAGATACATGGCACACGGAAGAAGAAGAGAGAAATACGCAAAATTATATGATAATAGTAGTAGCTTCTTTTGGGTCATGGTGTGGTTGTAGGTAGCATCGTAGGAATTTGTTTTCATGTTTGTATATATATATATATATATATATATATATATATATCACTACAACACTTCGGGTGTCTTGTCAAGTGATGGTACTGCAAGACTTTCAACACCATCACTTGACAAGATACCCGATGTGTTGAAACAAAATGGCTATTTTTGTAGTAATGTTATAACATACATATGTTATAATTTTTAAATAAATATTATTCGCTCTACTTTGTATTGAGCACTTTTTTTAAAGAAATAGTGCTTTTGGTTACAGGAAGTTTATTCCATTTACACCAGCCTTGTATTTGTATATATATATATATATATATATATATATATATATATATATATATAAAGAAATATGGGTTTAAGGTGTGCAATATTTATGAGATAAAGTGCTCAATGTCAGAGATAGAGCGTATGTAAATATAAATATAAAAGTGAAAATTGTTGACTTCAATATATATGCAAATATATATATCTCATGAAATAAAAATTATTACCTATGGGATTTTAAGTGTTTGATATTCTTTAATTAATAATAATTTTGCTGTGTCTTTTGACATAGAGGTCTCCCTGGATCTATATCCTCCTGGAAATTCCGTACGAATAACCATATTGTATAATTACTATATATATATATATATATATATATATATATATATATATATATATATATAAATATATATATATATATATATATATATATATATATATATATATTACAGGTAATAAATCTGTTGGTATATAATCCAAGTGAATCCTAATAATATAAATATATTAAAACTGATCCACAAAAAGAGCTCAATGTATTTATTATAACAGAGCATATAAATTACATAATTGAGAAATCCAAAATTACTTCATGGGTATAGACTATTTTAACTAACATGAGTACGTTAGCTTTATTCAACTCAAATGGTGGACTGTATTCAGTCGAAACTAGAAGTTTAAAATTAAATATTTAAAAAAGAAGACAGGAGTTGAAATATTCATACAGAGCTAATCAAATACATAACACAAACTGCCTGAGTGGTGTTAAGGGGATGGCGGATTTTGACTGGCTTAAAGAACTTAGACAAATTCAACCCAGATATTAATCATAACACACCAAGTTGGGGTTATAAGCAAAATGAAGCGAAATTCAAGGAAGGCCGAAAAAAAGTTTCAAAACAAAATTACTAATTATATAACAAAAAAATGTTACCACGCAAAATATGCTATATATATATATATATATATATAATATTCAATTATTCAAATGCAATATCAATTGACATCTCCAGATGCCTTGATCTATTCCCTGTCCTTCTCTTCATCCTTTCTTCAATCACGCCTATTTACTCTTGCTCCCACTCTCTGTAAGCCTTTGCATGATATTGGCTCTCTCGCCCTGCTTAGGGTGTAAAAAGAATGAACTGTATTCGTATCGGAATCAGAGATTTAGAATTAATATTAGACAGCAGTCGAGAAATTGACACTGAATCTACTCGAATCAACGCCTCAGCCAGACAAAATGCTCGAGTCGGTAGTGAGGGGGGGGGAAGGCAGTCTAAAAAGAGAAGAGGCTCAACGGACTCAACCCGAATATTAACCTTATGACCCTAATTTGGCGTTGCGTGAAGTATGAAGTGTATGAATGTTTAATAATAATGGATGAAGTAAATGAGAGAGCCAATGTGAAAACGTAATGCAGATTTTTTTTTATTTATGATGTGTTGTTTTATATATATATATATATATATATATATATATATATATATATATATATATACATATATATATATATATATATATATATATATATATATACATATGTTTCATTAAAAACGACAAAATACTACGGTTAAGGTTTTTATTTAATTTTTCTTGTGTTCGAACAAGAGCTTTCTTTTCTGGATAAAGGGTGTGTAAGAACTGTCCAAATGTTTTATATTTCCGAGCACTTTCGGCTATACCTTTAGCCATTATCAAGGATGATAACAACATACCGGCTAAGTCAGAGAACGAACATTATCTATGAGTTCAAATGCCCCTTTAAGGAACTCTGTTGCTGATCAAACCGGACTCATAAATAATTACATCGGTTACACAACCACATGGATATCCAGATGTCTTACGTTACCCCTATCTGATCACAGCTCCATTAGAACCCATTTAAACACACACACAAATTTACCCGATTCCCTTAGGAACATAGTAGAAACACAAATATATCGCCTCTTAGTGTTGACTTCAATGTTCACTTTTAGATTTAGATTTACATACGCTCTATCTCTGATATTGAGCACTTTATTCCATAAATATAGCAGACTTTAAAACTATATTTTTTCATATATATATATATGTATATATATATATATATATATATATATTCACTTGGATAAATTGAGCTATGAATATATATAGCTGAAATGATTGCACTATCTCCTTCATACATTATATAGATTAAGTATTTCTTATCAGTATCAGAAAATGGCAAAATGAGCCCACGTAAAAACTAGAAATTTGAATGATTGTCAAGATAAGTATTGTATTACTCATTTGGATGACTGATGTTGCATAAACTATCTACCCCCACACCATTTAGGACATAACCCGAAATTGCGTGTTCATTATCTGAGAAAATATATCAATAAATGCAGATATGAATCGTTAAAAGACTCCGAATGTATAAAAGTTGGAAGTTGAAATCATTTGGTACCAAATGTGGTGGAGTTTAAATAGACAGATGGATAGATAATGAAGAAACTGAGATAGATAGATAGATAGATAGATAGATAGATAGATAGATAGATAGATAGATAGATAGATAGATAGATATGGAACAGACTGAGATAGATAAGGAACAGACTGAGATAGATAGATAGATAGATAGATAGATAGATAGATAGATAGATAGATAATGAACAGATTGAGATAGATAGATAGATAGATAGATAGATAGATAGATAGATAGATAGATAGATAAGGAACAGACTGAGATAGATAGATAGATAGATAGATAGATAGATAGATAGATAGATAGATAGATAGATAAGGAACAGATTGAGATAGATAGATAGATAGATAGATAGATAGATAGATAGATAGATAGATAGATAAGGAACAGACTGAGATAGATAGATAGATAGATAGATAGATAGATAGATAGATAGATAGATAGATAGATAATGAATACTCTTATATAAATATTCTTGTTCATTTGTATTACTTCATGCATAGATCTTTCGGCATAATAATACGCAGCGATTTATATAGATTTATATATATAGATTTATAAATACATATCTAAATGCGTATGTATATGTGTGTGTATGCATGTTTTCTATATGTATATCAGTATGTATTATATATGTTTATTACTTCACCTAATTTACACAAAAGTAAATAAATAAACAAATGAACAAAAACGTGATATAAAAAGAAGAAAAACAACTCTAGTATTCCACGAACTTTAACCTTGCCCTATAGTTTTACAACTCTTACCTTTCGAATCACTTTTCGGAGAATCATGCTGATTACCTGTAGTTTTTGTCCTCACCTGCTCAAGCAGGTGTCTCGATTGTTACACGTGGTAAAAAAAACTTTGTTTTTCTTTCTTTTGTGTGTCCTTTTCTTCTTTTTTTCGAAGTCTCTTCTTTCTTAGTGTCGCTATTATCATCTGTCTGAGAAAACAGTGTCTGAAATGACCACTGTGTAGCATAATCAGTAGCAGCGGTAATGACGGTGGCTGCAGTAGAAACACCTGCACAGTGGCACTTCTAGGTTGGCAGCAGAACCATGCCAAGATGTGAACATTTCAAAACAATCTATCTGTTAGAGATTTCATATCTATCTATCTATCTATCTATCTATCTATCTATCTATCTATTTATCTATCTCAAAAACCCTCCATATACATCTACCTATCTAGTAAACCATCCATATTTATCTATCTATTTATCAGAGTGTTCATATCTGTCTGTATCCTTATCTACCTATCAAACAATTTATTATCTATCTATCTATCTATCTATCTATCAGACCATTCATATCTATCTATCCATCAGAGCACTTATATCTATCTATCTATTTATCTATCAGATCATTCATATCTATCATATTATTTATATCTCTCTCTCTATCTATCTATCTATCTATCAAACCATCAATATCTATTTATCTCTTTCTTCTTTACTATCTCAATGTGTTCATAATACATATATCCAAATTTATTCATATGTATCTATCTATCTCTGTATCTATCTATCTATCTATCTATCTATGTTTATACATTATGGCCATACCTATTCAAATCTCTTCATCTATCTATCTATCATTCTATCTATCTATCTATCTATCTTTTTGTGTCGATTCATTATCTATCTATATATCTATGTCTATTCATTATGCCCATACCTATTCAAATCTATCTATCCATCTGTCTTTTTATGTCGATTCATTATCTATCTATCTATCTATCTTTTTATGTCGATTCATTATCTATCTATCTATCTATCTATCTATCTATCTATCTATCTATGTTTATTCATTATGGTCATACCTATTCAAATCTCTTCATCTATCTATCTATCTATCTATCTATATATATATATATATATATATATATATATATATATATATATATATATATCGATACAAGATTTAACTATTCTTGGCAGATCTATTATCACAATGTGGGATATTTAATATAAAAAATGATGGAAACAAAGACAAAAAGAATCTAAATAAAATCGGCTTAATTATCCCAAATACATTTAAAAATATCATCTTTAAATTTAAAATTCCCAGCGTCTCTTGTCCGTGTGCATGCGTAGTCTCCTCGGCGTAAATATAACCTTAGTCCGATGAAGTCTTAAGGGACGAAGCGTGTCACTCGAAATCTTTCTTCCACTTTGCCATACATCTTTTCCCCATATATATATATATATATATATATATATATATATATATATATATATATATATATATATATATACGCACTTCCTGTCTGTGGAACTCCCTTCCTCTTACTTGCTTCCCTGATAGTTATAATGTTCAATTATTCAAATGCAATGTCAATCGACATTTCCAGATGCCTTTGATCTATTCCTCGTGTCCTTCTCTTCATCCTTTCCTCTATCAGGCCTCTTTACTCTTGCCCCCACTCTCTGTAAGCCCTTTCGTGACAGTGGCTCTCTCGTCCTGCTTAGGGTGAAACAATGGACTGTATACGTATCGGAATCAGAGTTGTGGATGAAAAAGCAATTAAAAAATAATTCACCGGTATATATCACACACCGACCCTATCAATTCCCATGCTCCTTATGAGTTTGCATCTCCAATACTACGAATAAAAAACAACATTAAATACTTACATATGGGCACCTATGTACTACACTCTCTCGCAGACTGGCCTGTCACCTATCGAAACACAGCGCAATCCGTGCACACATCAACCAGCACATGATAAGCAACCAAAATATAACTATCAACATAAGACAGATATTAGTAATGAACACTAAAATAGTCTATAACATCCAATACCAGAAAATTTCGAAATCCTAGAAATTATTATTCAAAATAAACAATAAAAGTTCAATTGTAGTATGTTGCCAGCACAGAATTGACAAATATAATTCAGATTTTGTTTTGCGCTACTTATGTATATGTCATAAAATGCACTTTGTAAAGGCATGAATGCACTCCTCCCTTTAATCTATCCTTTCAGTACCTATCTTGAGAAAATATCTTGTAACAAGAATCTCATGGGGATAGATGGTTAAGATACTAAACAAATGATCCCTTAGACAAAGAACTTGGTCAAACCACACACCCCAATAATTATCATAATAATTATAACCGAAAAAAAACCATCTCACTGTCGATCCTGTCTATCTTTTACTATCAAGTACGGATTGAACCTATAAAGAGAAAGATTTAGTTAGAAAAAAAAGAAAAGAGTACTTAACAGTTATGTAATATCAGTCCTCCTATATGGCAGCGATTATAAATAGCAAAAGACTGAGAGAGAGAGATAGATAGATATGAATAGGCTCAGATAGATAGATAGATAGATAGATAGATAGATAGATAGATAGATAGATAGATAGATAGATATGAATAGACTCAGATAGATAGATAGATAGATAGATAGATAGATAGATAGATATGAATAGACTCCGATAGATAGATAGATAGATATATAGATAGATAGATAGATAGATAGATATGAATAGACTCCGATAGATAGATAGATAGATAGATAGATAGATAGATAGATAGATAGATAGATAGATAGATATGAATAGACTCAGATAGATAGATAGATAGATAGATAGATAGATAGATAGATATGAATAGACTCCGATAGATAGATAGATAGATAGATAGATAGATAGATAGATAGATAGATATGAATAGACTCCGATAGACAGATAGATAGATAGATAGATAGATAGATAGATATATAGATAGATAGATAGATAGATAGATAGATATGAATAGACTCAGATAGATAGATAGATAGATAGATAGATAGATAGATAGATAGATAGATAGATAGATATGAATAGACTCCGATAGATAGATAGATAGATAGATAGATAGATAGATAGATAGATAGATAGATATGAATAGACTCAGATAGATAGATAGATAGATAGATAGATAGATATGAATAGACTCAGATAGATAGATAGATAGATAGATAGATAGATAGATAGATAGATAGATAGATAGATATGAATAGACTCAGATAGATAGATAGATAGATAGATAGATAGATAGATAGATAGATAGATAGATAGATATGAATTCACTGAGATACGTTTGACACACGTTTGTCTGAAATGCTTCTATTTGTGCCAATGAGATGAAATTTCATACAATAATGTTTGGTTTTGTTTGGTTTGTCTTGTTTTGTTTTACGGCATATGAACTTCAATGGGTTATTTAATGCCGACAAAATTTTTATTGATGGTAATATTTTGTTTTGTCAAAAATCTATTTCTGGTAATAATTTTTTTTTCTTCAAAAATATATTGCTGGTAATATTAGGTTGGTGCAAAAATAATTTCGTTTTCTAACATATGTTACTATGTGAGAAAACGAAATTATTTTTGCAACAACCTAATAATTTCTTTCAAAAAAATATCGCTGGTTATAGCTTTTTCCTCAAAAATGTATAGCTTGTAATATTTTTTCCCAAAAATGTAGTGCTGGTAATATTTTTTTTTTTTTTTTAAAAAACGTATTGTTGGTAATAGTTTTTTCCTTCAAAACTTTATTGTTGATAATAATTTTTTACAAAGTATTTCTGGTATTAAAACCTATTTTTACACTTTCATAGTGTTTTTACCCTATTTTCAGAGTTAACTATTTTCCCATAGCTGGGACCCTAACAGGTGCTAGCACCCCGGGTCAGGGCGGACCTGGGAACACCAGCAATTAAGAGGTGGTTTCACGCTCCTCAAAACCTCCTTATCAGAGGCCTTGCTGCTGGGCGTAGTTTATCGTCTTACCCAGGACGCAGATGTAGTTTATCGTCATACCCAGGACGATGATACAATAATGAACACTCTAATTATAGATGCGTATGGATGCGCATTTATCACTCTCATTATATATATATATATATATATATATATATATATATATATATATATATATTAGCATTCACATATATATGTAATTAATTATGCTAATCAAATGCACATTTGCATTTATTGGTATGTACAGTCATGTTTCATCGACGTAAGCTCTGTCTTCATTGAGCACTTGTGTTTTTACTGCAGCTAAGCTTTTGTCCGCTTATTTGTAATATATATATATATATATATATATATATATATATATATATATATATATACAGGGTGCAATGGATAAAATGTCTAAATTACGCAAAAATGAAATCAAAAACAAATAACGCGCATGCGCGTAATTAAAATATAAAATGGCGACAATTTACCCATCGCACCCTATACATATATATATATATATATATATATATATATATATATATATATATATATATATATTTATATATATATATATTTAAATTAAATTCTACACATTCAAGAACGTTACTTCTTTCCCTGTTCTTTTTGGAAATTTCGCTTGAGGATGAAACAGAGCTTGATACTTTAATTCAATTTAATTTTAATAATTATATTGAAGTTTTTGGCTCCTGTTTTTGAAACATGTGAACTCTTATGTACCGAAGGAATCATATTTTTTTAAAAAAAGATTATAATATATATATATATATATATATATATATATATATATATATATATATATATATATAAATTAAATCCTAAACATTCAGAAACGTTACTTCCTTCTCTGTTCTTTTACATTCTCATCCCGGCTTAAATCCCTCACCATTTAAATTCCTTGAACAATCAATTAAGATTAACTCGTTATCTAGACACCTGTCAGCCACAGAACTCCTTCAGCTGAAGATCTCTTTAGATGAATCAGCTTCGTATACGACACTCAATTCTCACAAAAAAATGTATTTTTTTTATCCTTTTTTTTTCCAGATCATGTTTATGCAACTGAAACTTCTTTGTTCCTCACGTGGCCTAGGTGATTTAAAACCTAATCGGGTGGGTCATGTGTAAGCCATGAAATAAATTGGCAAATCTTGTGATCTAGGGAAATCCTCGGCCCTCATGATGGCTTCTTCCCAGCATATCTGGCGAAAAGATAAAAAAAATACCTCGTATTGATCATCTACACAACTCCCTTCTCAACACCCTCCCTGCTCTTCTTTTTAGTACATTTAGACTCGCCTGCGGAGAAGAGGACCACAGCCTCACCATGCTTGATGTTGCTGCTGCGTTTTCTGTTGTAAGTCGATTTTACATGATAGCATTGCCAGCACCACGCTCAGGCTTTCTCTTAGACTGGTTGACAATCACGACTAGAGAGCCCAAATTCTCCTGTTATTTAACCCATAGATAGAGGTGAAGAGATGGATTCTTTCTTTTCCCAAGTGAAAATCAATCGCAATTTGAACGTGGGCAGACATCCTAGTCTGGTGTTCTTGCTATATATTTAGAAATCCTTGATAAAATCCAAAGTAGAATCTGCAATATCATTGGTCCTGACCTGACATCTCGGCTTCATTCACTTTCCAACCGTAGTAATGTAGCTTCCATGTATCTTTTCTATAAATACTTTCATGGTAATTGTTCTAATGTACTTTCTTCTATAGTACCTAGACTTTATGAATTTAAACGCAGTATTTGATTAGTGGCAAGATCTTATCATTTTACTGTTTAAATTGCTAGATGTAACCGTAAGTTATATGCTAACAGTTTCTTCTATCGCACTTCTCATTTATGGAATTCTCTTTCGGTTTTTTGCTTTCCAGCCAATTTTGACCTCCAAAAATGTAAATGCAATGTCAATTATTATCTTCTCTGTTCTTAATTCTTGTTCTTTTATTGATGTCTCTCCATAATAGTAGTTTTTCTCATATTCTCTAACACTCAGTAACCCCTTGCGTTCTAGTGACGTTATTGTCTTTAATCATCAAAAATTTAAATGCAATGTCAATCGTCATCTTCTGTGTTGTTAATTCTCGTTCTTTTATTGTTCTCTATCCTTAATAGTAGTTTTTCTTTATTTTCTCTAACAGTCAGTATCACCTTTGCCTTCTAGTGTCTTTAGTGCCTTGTTTGGGGGTGAAATAAAAAAAAATATAGACTTTAAGAATTTGACCACAATACAAGATTAGCAATAATGTCTCATCATAATACAGTTGAATTAGCAAGACGTAACCATCCGTTCTATGCTAGCAGTTTGTTCTATTGTAATTCTCGCTTGTTGAACTCACTTCCCAGTTAATCTTCAAATATTTAAATGAAATATCACTCGTTATCTACGGTTATCTAAATTCTGGTTCTTTTCTTGTTCTCTCTTCTTATCTTCTGTTTTCTTAATTCTTATTCTTTTATTGTCCTACATCCTTAATAATAGTTTTTATCATATTCTCTAACACTCAGTAACCCCTTGCATTCTAGTCGTTTTATTGCCTTTGATCATCAATAGTTTAAATGTAATGTCATTCGTAATCTTCTGAGTTCTTAATTCTTGTTCTTTTATTGTCCTCTCTCCTTAATAATAGTTTTTCTCATATTCTCTAACTTTATTGTCTTTAATCATCAAAAGTTTAAATGCAATGTCAATCGCTATCTTATGTCTTCTTAATTCTTGTTCTTTTATTGTTCTCTCTCTTTAATAATATTTTACCTCGTATTCTGTAATAATTGGTAACTCCTTGCGGCTTTATAGCCTTGATTGAGGTAAAATTATTTTAAAAATTCTACTTTCCGCGCCGACAATTCTCTTATAAATATATAGATAGATTTGATTAAATCCAATGGATAATGGAATTGTTTTTAATATTGTTATTAAGTTTCCTTGTTTCCAAACAAGTGAATACGAGATGTATGGATGCATTGAATGGAAATATTTGCCCATTTTGTCATTTACCGTTTACAGCAATGCTATTATCAAGGAAAACTTTGGACGGTCTCGATTTATTATTATATTTTTAAGCATTTACGTATATTTACATGAACTTCGCTTTCTTTTAATTGATATGAGACGCGCCTATGGAGTATAGGGATATAGTCTCATTACACTTGGTTTGGTCTGGCAAACATAGACTTTCGTACTCGCAAAAAAAAACGTCAAAAGGATGATTTTTTCCCTTGAAACCGCTATTATTTTAACTACCTTCACTCCTCGGCGCTGTTTATTTTTTTGTCAATTCTCAAAAAGAAAGAAAATATATAAATTCACTTTCATACATTTATGGTTTATTACAATTTTAATCATCGCTTTTTAAGAAAATGAATATTGTCGAAGAGGTGACGGTACAAAAACTAAAACCGATGTCATAGGAAAAACCGTCCCTTTGACACTTTTTTTTTTGCGGGCACGAAGATCCAAGTTTGCCTTTTTTTTTCTTTTTTTTTTTGTTGGGTGGTGAGCTACATATAGACTGGTTGCCAACCAAGCCTAGGGTGCCTAGTCCGCCTTGCTGTTTAACTCGGAGCTGTGTTCGAGGAAAGAAATATTTTTCTAATCTGTATCACCGCACAAAAAGCAGTAAAGCCACTAAGACGCAAGGGGTTGCAGAGTGTGAAAAATTAAGAAGAGAAACATTAATAATGAGCAAGAAGTGAAAAGAGTAATCAGGAGGATAGTAGATAGCGATTGACATTACATTTAAATTTTTTCAGATTAAACTTCGCTGGAAAGCATGGAGCCGAAAGGGAGTTCCACAAACGAGAAAAAAAATTGGTAGCATAAAATTTATGGTTACATCTACCCAGCTCAACTGTAAATCGATGAGATTTCGACGCCAGTCTAATAATGTGCTTAAATTCAACAAATCTATGTACCATAGCGAAGAGCTCATCCGAATAATTACTATGAAAGTATTTATAGAAAAGATAGGCAGGCAACCTTATGGCGGTGGGAATGTGACTGAAGCCGAGATGCCAGATCAGGACCAATAATATTGCTGATTCTTCTTTGGATTTTCAGTACATAGAGAAATCCTATACATATATACATTTGGATACATAGTTTGACACAATTCTCATGTTGCCCCTGATAATAATGGTTGGCATATATATATATATATATATATATATATATTTGCCCAATAATTTGACAGAATTAAGGCATTAGCAGTCAGGTAAGTCGTTAAAAGTGGGATAATTTGTTAAGCTATCCAGGTTCTCAGGGTTTGCCAAATATTTCTGGAAATTCCTCCACCAAGATATTTTTCATCGGTATCACCCCATGCAAGGTAGTAAAACCACTAAGACACAAAGGGTTACAGGGTGTGGAAGAATTAGGAACAGAAACATTAATAATGAGGGAGAAGAAGAAAGTGTAATCAGGAGGACGGTAGATAGCGATTGACATTTCATTTAAATTTTTGCAGATTAAAGTTGACTGGAAAGCATGGAAACCGGAAGAGAGTTACACAAGCGAGAAGTGCGAGAAACGAAACTGTTAGCATAGAATTTACAGTTACATATAACCAGCTGTAAATTAATGAAATCTCAAAGGTAGTACCTTATCCTTGGATATTTATGCAAAATCGAACGCAATGGCGACTGCTAGCATTTAAACTCTGATTCCATTTTCGCGCCAATAACCGCAACGATACGCGCTCATCTTCCATCTGCATCCGGCGTCTACATCCGCCGTGTACACTACTCGCAACATGGAAGCCCTTATATGGATGCACTCTTCTGCGTCGATAACCACAGCATTCAAGTGATGCGATCTTCTCAGGAAAAGTGATAGCGAAAAAATTATGACTTGTTGGCGCTCATTTCCTCCACAAGCAGCAAATAATGAGTTGTATTGTTTTATATAATAGTGGTATTAAGAAGTTAATCTCTTAATTGTGTACTTTTCCACGGTCAACGTCATGCTAAAGATAAAACCTTTAGCGAATAGAACATAAGGAGAGTTTTAATAATGCCTTTAGGATTTATTTGCCGAATGCTGGGAAATCTGTCCCGACTTAGCCGCATCCATGTGTTAAAAAATTGAAATTTCTGAAATATGAGTCGGTTAATGATGACTTAAATTTTACCAACAGTAGAGGCATACTGATGACTTGACCCCATTCTTTATTGAATATCACACGATGTCAGCGACAAACCTTTGTTTATAGAACAGAGTGCAGGAAGAGGTAAATTCATGCCTTTCTAAGTACGTACTATAGACAGATCAAAGTTCGAATTCTGTTTTTTTTTTCCGTTTCCGGTGCTACCAAGACGAACGAAATAAGAAAAGATCAAATATTAAAATCTGGTGGAATTGCACTGGATCCAGTGATGAAATAATCGCAAAATTCGTTAAAACAACAACATAAAAAAAATGATACTTGGTTCAAATACTGGTGAGGGTAAAATTAATGGCAATGGTAATATCAGCCTTTTCCCGACCAAGGAAACATTTAACACTCATTGAGCGAGCAGCTGAGACTGCTTTCTGTTGAAATTTATAAAATCTTTCTCTTAAATCAATTTTTCAGTAAAACAGGTTTTTATATCCAGTAGATGTTATTGCTCTTTCTAGTATTAATGGAGGAGAGATTCCTTCCTAACCTTTTATTTGAAGTAGTATGGAATGTTAAAATCTTTATTATGCCAAGATTTTCTCTTCGAGTTAAATGTGCAATTCATTTGAGTTGTTACCACTGTTGGAAGTTATCAAGTGATTTGGTTTCTGTTATTTGATATCGTTCTTTGCGATTCTGTAGTTTCAGTTCACAATGTTCGAAGAAAGATGATCTTTGTCAAGACCTAAGGGTTCACTAGCTCAAAGCCAATTTTTAATCACTTATCTGAGAAATTGTTTGCATACAGCTGACAGTTTAGATATTTCTGGACCGTTTTAGTCATTCACGATGACTATATAAATGTCTCGACGTGACGAGGTTATTTAAGAATATGACTCGAGTTTTCAGATTAATATTTTGGTTTCGTAGCAAGTGGCTGTGTTGGGAAAAACTACCTCGAGCAGAGACTGCTCTTTCTTTTTTTTAAAGCATTTCACCCCAAGCAAGGCAGGAGTGCCACTACCACAGAGAGTGAAAGTAAGAATAAAGAGGGGTGTTAGAGGAAAGGATGAGGAGAAGGACGGAAATCAAGTTCAAGGCATCTGGAGATGTCGATTGGCATTGCATTTGAATAATTGAAGATTATATCTATCAGGGAAGCAAGAAAGAGGAAGTGAGTTCCTCTGTCGGGGAGTGCAAGAGAAGAAGCTGTTGGGTAGAAGAGGCGGTTACGTTTAACTGTTTCGACAATAAAAGGGTGGGACCGAGATGCCAACTTAGTAGCACGCTTAAATTCATGCAGTTGGGGCACCGGTGAAAATAGCTCGTCAGAGCAGATGCCATGAAAATATTTATAGAAAAGACAGAGGGAAGCCACATCACGTCTGTGAGAAAGTGACTGGTGTCGAGATGCCAGGCCAGGACCTATTACATTGCATATCTTTCATTGGATTTTATCGAGAACCTCGAGATGAACAGCGAGGTCACCAGACCATATATGGCAACAGTATTCATTACAAAGACGAATGGTAGAATTGTAGATTTGTAGGATGGTCTCAGGCGAGAAAAACCTTCTGGCACGACACAGAGAACCAACTTTCCTTGCAGTAGATGAAGCTATTGATTCAATGTATTTGTTCTACTTCAGCTCAGTGGAAAATGTGAGACCAAGCAAACGCGGGGAGACGCTCTCGTGGAGTTGGACACCAACCATTCTGATAGAAGGTAGCGAGGTTTCTCTGCGGGCAAATGAGAGCAGTTTCGTTTTGGAGGTATTAAAGTTTACAAGCCATTTCCTGCCCCAGTCAACCATAGATTGGAAGTTCTTTTCGAGACCAACGGCCAAGTTAACTTAGTCATCAGTACCAGATTTACTATTGAGAAAGGAGTAAATAGTAGTGTCCTCTTCTTGAGAACTGATGACATCAGGAAACTCTATGTTGAATTTAAGAAAAACCTTTTAAAGATTTCGGAAAATGCTAAAGTATTAAAATTTTTGATGAAAGAATTGTCACCGTTATGGTGATAAAATTTTAGAAATACTTATAATAAACAATTTCTTGCCGTTGCAAAACTTGAGCATCACGTGTTTAAAATAGCTATAAAAAGAAACAGATGATGAAAATCTACTTAAGCAGCCAGAAAGTGAGTCAAGGGAATTCCACAATGAATCTCCTGCAAACCAACATACAGTATTTACTACTGTATTTATGTGAATGGGGACACACCCATTATCGTCCGTAGATATGATACAATATAAAATATATAAAAACACGAGGTTAAAAAGACATTAGTCAACAAAGATACGAGGTTAAAAAAACATTAGTCATAAAAGACACGAGGTTAAAAGGACATTAGTCCTAAAAAACACGAGGTTAAAAAGACATTAGTGATAAAAACACGAGGTTAAAAAGACATTCGTCGTAAAAACACGAGTTTAAAAAGACATTAGTCATAAAAACACGAGGTTAAAAAGACGTTAGTCGACAAAGATACGAGGTTAAAAAAACATTAGTCATAAAAGACACGAGGTTAAAAGGGCATTAGTCCTAAAAAACTCGAGGTTAAAAAGACATTAGTCATAAAAACACGAGGTTAAAAAGACATTCGTCGTAAAAACACGAGTTTAAAAAGACATTCCACGTAAAAACACGAGGTTAAGAAGACATTCGTCGTAAAAACACGAGGTTAAGAAGACATTAGTCGTAAAAACACGATGTTAAAAAGACATTAGTCGTAAAAGACACAAGGTTAAAAAGACATTAATCAACAAAGATACGAAGTTAAAAAAGGCATTAGTCGACAATGACACGAGGTTAAAAAGACATTAGTCATAAAAACACGAGGTTGAAAAGACATTAGTTGACAAAGACACAATGCTAAAAAGACGTTAATCCAAAAATACCCGAGATTAAAAAGACATTAGTCAAAAAAGACATGAGATTAAAAAGACATTAGTCAAAAAAGACACGAGGTTAAAAAGACATTAGTCAACAAAGATACGAGGTTAAAAAGACATTAGTCATAAAAACACGAGGTTAAAAAGACATTAGTCAACAAAGATACGAGGTTAAAAAACATTGGTCATAAAAGACACGAGGTTAAAAGAGCATTAGTCCTAAAAAACACGAGGTTAAAAAGACATTAGTCATAAAAACACGAGGTTAAAAAGACATTAGTCGACAAAGACACGAGGTTAAAAAGATATTAGTCGTAAAAGACACGTGATTAAAAAGAGTTCTAAATGATCAGTGATATTCTGTCCGTAATTTACTAACCTGATCTGACAGTAAAGATGAATACAGAATCAGGCAATATTTTTTTTTTATTTACATTTTGGATTTATGTTTTTATTTTTTGTTTTTTCTTTTTTTTTTTCTTTTTTTTTTCTTTTTTTTTTTTTTTGTCACACTCAACATCTGCTTTCTCAGACGGATTTTTCTATTGCATTCTATCCCGTCTACCATTTGTTTGTTAAGTTTCCCCTTTACTATAGAAAGTAACTCAGAAAACAATGGACTTTCTGTGTTCTGATAAACGGAAAAGGAGAGTCCCGTACAAATGGCCGCTTTTGTTTATTTTTCATTAAATTCAAGGTCCCCTTTCTGCCATCTATATTCATTTGTATTGGGGTGTTCGGAAACTAATTACGTATTCAGCGATATGTATTTTAAGTCAACCAACCAATCCGGAACCAAAGTTGAAAAGTACGAAACTGCATTTAGACAGTGCGTGGCTTATAATGCATTTCAGATTTTAACCTTATTGTGGAATATAACTTGAACAAGCAACATATTCACTATTGTTTACTGTATTTCAAAAAGGATAGCATTGCCACAGAGGCGTTTTAACACGGTTTATGCAGTGTATAGGAAAGTGGTAAAGGCTCTTACATGTCAGGTATGGATTTGAAAATGTCGATTGGGATATATTAAAAAGCATTTGATTAAGGCATAGCAGTTTGCTACGGTTAGAATTATTTGAGCATTAATTATGGTCATTTTTATTTATATTAATACCCCGTATATCAATTTAAATATCCTTTGGGAGCTTGCATCTCTGATAAAAATGTTAATATGTATATTGGTTTTACAACAACGGTGATGACGAGAAGGCTTACGTTTCACTTGAATGATCATAGTTCAATCTCAGAACATTTAAAGAAACACTCTTTCTAGTCGTCAAAAACAATTCTGCTTCATCAACTAGCATCTTACAAAAGACCAACATTGTATATCAATTTAGATGTTCTTTAGAAGATTGCATCTCTGATAAAAATGTTAATAGTTATGTTGGTTTTACAACAATGACGATGGCGGGATGGCTTACATTTCACTTGAATGATCATAATTAAAGGATTAAAACTAAAATAAATAGACATAATATGCCTAAATTATTTAACCAAACACGCTTGAATTAAAATATCCTGCCTAAATGTATAAATATTAAGTTAGTGCAAAAATAATGACGTAATAATGTCGTTTTTTGACGTATTTTTTACGTAAAAAAAGGCATTATTACGTCATTATTTTGGCAACAACCAAATATATATATATATGTGTCTGTCTGTCCAACCTTAGACCATCTTTGGTCTCAATTTTTATGAATGACCTTCCCGATGGAATTTCTCAACTTGATATCAGTGCTGATGATACAACCATTTACTCCTGTTTTGATAGTAAATCTGATACGGTCGAGAAGGTCAAATTGGCATCTGATCTATAAAAAGAAATAAAATAACCATACAGTCTGTTGTTAACTGGGGCAAAGAGTGGCTTGTTAATTTTAACACCCCCCAACAGAAAACTGCTTTCTGTTAATCACCTGAGAGACTCTTTTCTGCTTTCTATTAGCATGGCTGATGCTAACCTCCAGAAAAGTTACTAATTGCGCCTTCTCTAGCTAACATTCTCAGCTGACATAAAGTTGAAAGACTATATAGAATCCATTGCTAGGTCTGCTGCTAAGAAATTTGGTTCACTGTGTCGTATGGGACAATTTTTGTCTCCAGTATCTGTCTTACATATCTATAAGTCTACTATTCATCTATGTTTAGAATATTGCTGCCACATATGGCCCGGTTCTCCAGTTATATATTTAGAGATTCTTGATAAAATCTGGAAAAGAATCTGCAATATTACTGGTTCTGACCTGGCGTTTCTGTTTCCATCACTTTCTCACGGCCGTAAAATTGCTTCCCTCTGCCTTTTCTATAAGTACTTTCATGATTATTGTTTGGATGAAATTATTCGTTATAGTACCTGGATTTTATGGATTTAAGCGCAGTTCTAGTCTGTCAGGATACTTTGTTGGAGTAAGTGAGGTTTGGTATTCAACAAGGAATAAACTTATCAGCAATGGTTTTCTATAATGAGGCAACTCTAACACAATGCTGCTTTTCTAAACATTTAACAAGAATCTAAACATGTACTATAATGATAATGTTAATGGTTATTCTCAATGGCATCGGCTCTCATCTTGGGATCTACATTTGATGACACAATCCTTTACTCCTGTCTTGATAGTAAGTCTGATAAGATGAAAATGGCAGCTGATATCCAAAAGGACCTTCAGTCTGTTGTTAACGGAGGCAAAGGATGGTTTATTAATTTTAACGCCTCCAAAACTAAACTCTATTAATCATCTGAGAGACGCCTCTCTACTTTCCATCAGAATGGTTGATATTGACCTCAAGGAGAGTGAATTGTTGCACCTTCTTGGACTAACATTCTCGGCTGACATAAAATGGAAAGACTATACTGAATCCATTGCTAGGTCAGCTGCTAAGAAAGTTGGTTCACTGTTTCGTGCAAGACAAATTTTCTCTCTAGAATCTATACTACCTATCTATAAGTCTACCATTCATCCATGCTTAGAATATTGCTGCTACATATGGTCTGGTGCTCCTGCTATTTATTTGGAGCGCCTTGAAAAAATCCATAGAAGAATCAGCAATATTATTGATCCTGATCTGGCTTCTCAGCTTCAGTGACTTTTTCACTGTTGTAGGGTTGCCTCCCTGTGCCTTTTCTATAAATACTTTCATGTTAATTGTTTCGATGAGCTCTTCGTTATAGTACCTAGACTTTATGAATTTAAAAGCGGTACTAGATTAACAACAAGGTTTCATCAATTTGCAATCAAATTGGCTAGATTTAACTGCAATTTCTATGCTAACAGTTACTTTTCTCGCACTTATCGCTTGTGGTACACACTTTTCGCTATATCCTTTCCAGCCAATTTTGATCTTTAAAAATTTAAATGCAGTATCAATCGTTATCCCCTGTGTTCCTTATTACTCTGAGATTGTCCTCTCCCCTTAATAATGATTCCCTTTTCTAATTTTTTCACACTCAGTAGCGACCTTGTGTCTTAGTGGCTCTATTGCATGAGGTAGTATTATATATATATATATATATATATATATATATATATATATATATATATATATATATATAAAGCAATTCACCCCAAGCAAGGCGGAAGTGCCACTAGTACGCAAGGGGGCTACGGAGAGTGTAAGTAAGGGAAAAGACTGAGCATAGGTGTGTTGAGGAAATGATAATAGGGACGGGGGAGGATAAAAGGAAGAATGGGGAACAAGACAACAGAAATGTCGATTGACATTACATTTAAATTTTTGAAGATTATAGTTATCAAGGAAACAATTAAGAGGAAGGGAGTTCTACTGTCGGGAAGTGCGAGAGAAGGTGTTGGAGTAGAAGAGGCGGTTACATTTAACTGTTTCGACGGTTAAAGGTTGGGAATGAGATGCCAACCTAGTAGCACACTTGCAGTCGGAGCACCATTGAAAATAGCTCGTCAGAGCAGATGCCTGAAAATATTTATAGAAAATACATAGGGAAGCCACATTACGTCATGATCAGTAAATTAATCAAGCTGACGATAATCATGCAGTAAATTGTTTTACGTATATGCAATTTCAATAAGAATTAGATCACTTATTGAACTTATCTATATAAATATATACATATATATGTATGTATATATGTATATATGTATGTATATATATATATATACTCACGCGGACACACGTCAATTTCTAGTACCTCCAGGGAGATAGATATTCCATAAACTATGAAAATTCAAGTTACATATCTGGTTCGACAACTCGAGAGTTATGTATTGATAGACTCATCACATGCAGATGTTTGATAAATCGTTACTTTAGGAATCTGTTAATAGTTATAATTTATGAAATAAAATATGAGGTCGGTTGGAACGGTTCGTTGGTTGGTTGTTTAGTTAATTTAACGAGATATCAAGATTTGTTGGGTGATTTAATGTCGAATATAACACTTATAGAAAAAATCCCAGTGAATTAATAGAAAGGTAGATACAATGATCTGGTTTCTACTAGATTCAAAAAGGTAAACATTGGTGAGGGGTTTTGCTTGATTTGCTAAATGTCCACTCGGAAGGTGACCCCTACTGATAAGACACACACACACACACACACAAACACACACACACACACATATATATATATATATATATATATATATATATATATATATATATATATATATATTACAATGAATCATTCATACAAAAATTAAATTAGTAAAGTTAATGATATAAAATGGCGAAATCCCTTCGTTAACAAAATTTTTAAAGATGCATTAACCTACAAATCACTCGATGAATGTTATGATCCTTGTTTTTTAAATTATAAGCTGTATAAGGTCTTTCTTAAATACGCAAGTACTTTCGACTGTACATTCAGTCATCTTTAGGTATGGAAATTATTTTGTTTTATGTTAAAATTCAGGTATCATCCAAGACGAAAAATTATAATATATATATGTATATGTATTATATAAAAGTGAACATAGAAGTCAACACTTAGAGGCGACTGTCTGTTTCATGCTATACGCAATCGTCAGCCCACGTGTCCTGAAGATTGCATATAGCATAAAACAGACTGTCGCCTCTTAATGTTGACTTCTATGTTCACTTTTATATTTACACACGCTCTATCTCTGATAGTGAGCACTTTATCCCATAAATATAGCACACCTTAAGACTATATTTCTTCATATATGTATTATATATATATAACTACTATATATATATATATATATATATATATGAGAAATTATTATTGGTCCCTATGTATGTTACACTTTTATTGAATCAGATTGTAAGCTTTGAAAGTGAAGGAAAGCAAGAAGAAAGGACTAAATATCAATTGCAAGAAGACGTAATGCAAAAGGATGAGATTCCAAAATTAAACATCTACCAAAATGTTTTAACAGAGGACGCAAAATGCGACCCTGAAACCTGAAAGTGCTTTGGAATAACCAAACAATCATTCCAATTGCGAAACAAAATATTAAGAAACAGAAAAAATTTCGTAAGAAATAATGAAAAGTTTACTGAACTGTTGCTTCATATCAGTCCTCCTGAATTGCAGTGAATGCTGTACATATGAAGAGGAAACTTGAGTTAGCAGGAATGTGGTTCTACACAAGGATGCTGAGGATACCATGGGTGGGACATGTAAGCAACGTCGAAGTTTTAGAGAAAATGGAAACAAGAAATACATTTATACTTAACATCAGAAAGAGACAGTTCAGGTTTCTGGGGCACATAATGAGAAAAGAGGGCTTGAAAAATCTGACACTCACAGGGCAGATTGAGGGAAAGTGAGACAGAAGAAAACACCGCGTAAACTGCCTAGCGCGCTTGAGTAAATGTATTGTAGAACATAACTTAGGGGGATAACAAAAGGACAACATTTATTAAGGGATGCAAAAGAAGGGCAATTGTGGAGAGCCATGATCGCCAACGTCCTCAAGGAACACAGTACATAGAACAAGAACAAGGTAGTGGTGGTGATGGTGGTGATGGTGGTGGGGGTTTACACGTATCATGTGTCATTGGAATTAGTTAAAAAAATATTCCAGAGATGAGCATTTTGTGATAGACTGTCGTCAGTGTTCATGTTATCGTTCATGGCCCTGGTTAAATTCTTATGCCTGAATAACATTTCTACATAACACATTTTCTATTTATCTAACAGAGACTAAAATTTATTTCCTTACAACTCAGATTAAAGAAGATGATTTTAGACAAGTTCTTCCTGATGTGTAAAAAACCTTGACTTTTACTCTCAGCTTTTATACTTTGAAACAATAGATTATTTGTCACTAAGTCCCAGTACAATGTTACTGCTTTCAATAGCTGACCTCAGATGTACTTGTTTTCTACTTGTGTTTCAACCCTGCCTCGAACTAATCTTGCATTATCACGTATCTGATTTCGTCTCTTCGTTAATTTCCTTTGTAGTGAATCTCGAATCATACTTCAGAAACTAAACTGAATTGCATCCTCAATAAAGCAACAATTCTACTTTTCATACCCTTTAGTAGAACAAGTTTTAAAGGCAAAAAAACGCCCTTTAAGCATAATCAAAATTCATTTCATTCAGAATGTTTCGACAACGATAACGATTATCTTCTTGAGCAGAAAGCTACTTCTTAACACCCCAAACAAGGTGATAAAGCCACTAGGGCACAAGGAGCTTACTGAGAATGAAAGAAATGGAAAAAAATGTTATTGAGTAGAAAGGACAATAAAAAGAAAGGGATTAAGAAACAGAACATGACGATTGAATTTGCATTTAAAGAGCAGAGTTGACAGGAAATCAATAAGCCAGAAGAGAGCTCCACAAGCGAGAATTGCGAGAAAATAAATTGTTAGTATGGATGTTATGGTTACAGCTAACAATTTCAACAGTTAAACCAAACTATTATATAGTATTAATCTTAAATTCACGAAGTCTAGGTACCAAAAAGGAGAGCTCATCAGAATAATTAACATGAAAATATTTATATATCAGGTCATCCTATAAGTTCTGTCCGAATTTTCAATAAAGAAAACAAGTGACCAAATGTTACATTTAATTACAGATTCAATCAACAATGTATTTTCTTTGATTATCTATGACTTCCTTCCATCTATTAACAAGCTTACTAATTCCATTACTGCAAAATTCTTTTTGCTTTGATTCGAAGAACCCACAAATGTCAGTTTTAACCTCTTCCTGTGTTACAAAAGCTGTTCTTCCAAATGATTCTGTAAGCTACGAAACAAATGGTAGTCTGGAGGAGCAAGATCGGGAGAATAAGGTGGATGAGGAATTTTCTTCCAACCAAGTTCTTCGATCTATTGTGACGTGATTCTTGCTCTGTGGGGTCGCGCATTGTTCTGATGAAACATCACCCCTTTTCGATTCACTAGAGCAGGTCTTTTTTTTCCTCAAAGCTTGGTTCAAACGCTTTAATTGCTGACAGTATATTTGAATTAGGTTGCATTAGGTGGTAAGAATTCAAAGTGGATTATTCCTTGGCGATCCCACTAGATTGAAAGAAGAACCTTTTGCCCATGAAGTTCCCTTCTCGGCTGTGGCGGGGGTACTTCCCCTTTACCAAGCCACTGTTTACGACGCTTCGTCGACAGTCATAAGTCTATCCAAAAACAAGTTGGCGAGAATGGAGAGAGAATGGATGTCAACTCTGGATTTGAGGTTGTTTTCAGACAATTCGTGAGGCACCCATTTTCTAAGTTTAGGAACTTTTCCAAGTTGTTGAAGATGACGATGAACAGTTGAATGGTTTGAACTGAGAACCACTGCCAATTCCTCAATTGATAAAGCATGATTTTCTTCAAGGGCTGCTTCAAGAAGCTTTTCATCAAACTCGACTGGACGTCCGGTTCGATCGTCATCTTCAAGGGTGAAATCTCCACCTCTGAATTTTGCGAACCATCTTCTGCAACTTCTTTCATTCACACATTCCTCTCTATAAACTGAGTGAATGTTTCTAGCCGCTTCGGCTGCTGAGTTTCCTTTCTTGAACTCATAAAGCATTATGTACCTCAAATGATTCTTGGGTACTTCCATGTTAGCAGGGTTTTAATCAAACAAAATTTAATTTTATTGTTCTCTGAAATAAAATTTGATCAGTTTAAATGCATCTAAACATAAAAATAATGTTCAGCTCCATTAGACATTATAAAATACTCTTTAAATTTCGTTCATTTTAACAAAAAGTTAAAATTCGGACAGAACTTATGGGATGACCTGATAAAAGACACAGGAAATCCACGTTACTGTGGGGTAGGAAAGTGAAAGAACTTGAGATGCTTACTTTTTTTTTTTTTTGTTGGTGAATTTTGTATGCTTTTATTTTGGCATTATATATAACATTTGGGAATGGGACGTTCCGGCGTAGCACATTTGGCTTCTTCGCATCGCTGTTTCGGCGTAGCCGATTCGACATAGGAATTTTTCGACAGAGTGACGATTAGGCGTCAGATTACTACTTCGTCGTTATATTTAAATTTGCTCTCTCTCTCTCTCTCTCTCTCTCTCTCTCTCTCTCTCTCTCTCTCTCTCTCGTTTAGTAGTCAAATTAGTACTTCGTCATTATATGCTCGAATAGTTCAATTTCAGAAAAAGTGTATTTGGAGACATTTTTATATTTAAGAAAAAGAGTAGTTGGATGCATTTTTATATTTAAGAAAAATGTGTGGTTGGAGGTATTTTTATATTTAAGAAAGAGTAGTTGGAGGCATTTCTATATTTAAGAAAAAGAGTGTTTGGAGGCATTTTTCTATTTAGAAAAAGAGTAGTTGGAGGCATTTTTATATTTAAGAAAAAGTGTATTTGGAGGCATTTTTATATTTTATTTCCTTCAATGCAGTTTCATATTTTTCAGTCATCAAAGCCCTTTTATTCCAAAATGGAAGCAAATCTTTTATCAAAACGTGGAAACCTTACAGAAAGTTCAGAAAGGTCATGATCCCTTTCTCAAAATGTTGATCGCTGGATATTCCCCTCCCCTCAAAAAGCTAAAATAATATAGAGATGCTGGCGAACGAACCAAAAAGAATCATAACAGAAGTTGAATCATTAGATCCTCTTGAATTCCTGAAGGGTGTGGCTCACACTTACGAAATGAAGAAGTAATTTCTAAGATTAAATAGCTTAACTAAGTTTTTATTTTTTTATTTTTTGAAATACAATATTTTTAATTTAAGTTTTAGTTTTAATTTATTCCATTAATGTTTTAATAAGATCCTTAATTCCCTAAATGAATAAAAAGTCATATTGAAAGTTGGGTATTGTCAATGTTTTTTATCCTTTTTTTTTTTTTTTTACCAATCCGATAAAATTTAACAATACAGAGTGTCCTAAAACATTTGACATCCTTTCGCAGGTCGGTAATTTTGGCAATTCTTGTTGACATAACCTCAAATTTTCACAGAATGTATAGAAACAGATCAAGATTTTATATTTAATGTTTTATTTTCAGGTTGAGCCATGAGGATCTGCCAGAGAGATGGACCAGGCGTGGGGGAGATGAAGACAGTTTTTTGATGAAATGACCTGACCCCGTTTGATTTCTTTTTATGGGGACATGCGAAGGGACTGATCTATGTCCCCGGTCTTCCTGCCAGCATTGATCAACTCAAGCAGTGAATCACTCCGCACTGGATAATGTTACCGGAGACATGCTACAGCGTGTTTGGCAAGAGCTTAACTACCAACTTGACGTGTGCCGTGTCACAGGTGGTGCACATATTGAACACTTATGACATCGGTCTCATAATAAACTTATGGGACCCAACACCTAATCTGTTCAATTTCATTGAGCTAGACTTAGTAGTTCTCAAGATAATTGCTTTTAAAATGATATCAACTTTTGGGGGTCACCCCGTATACTCAACGTATATTTAACCGTTACTTAAACGAATATGTATTGAATCTACGATCCCCCCACCGTGAGTAATATAACTATTATTAATAATCATTATATTAACTAAATACTATTAATAAGTATTATTAACAACTGAGCTATTTCATTTTATTTCGCTTCTTACTAAAATATTACTGACATGAAGCGAGATACGCAAACTAAATTCGAAAGTAATTAAAATTTAAGTTATATAAAGATATGGTAAACCAACTATGATATAAATCATGCCTTATTTCACTAATGCAGATTTTGTTTATGCAGATTTTGTTGAAAAATAATTAGTTCTCTGCTGACAAATTGTTATATATTCACTATTCCGTAGGATTTTTCAGAGGCGAGTTCGAATTCCAGTCGAATCATGATATGAATCACTTGCTTGATTCACTTACATGCTAATAAATGAATCATCTTCTTCTCCCTCCAGCTATGGGTAAAACTAGGTTCTATAGCCTTGGATGGCAACTGATCTAGGAGAAGGACAATTCAGAATTCAAAACCTGCGGAAGGTTGTTTAGGGACCTTGTGGCACGTAGTGGACCAGGTCTCTGTACTCGGCCCTTCAAAAACTGTGGATGGTTCTGCACAAAACCTTCACCACTATAATCAAATCTCATGTCGGGGTTTCGGTTCTGTGAAAATTTGTCGGACTTTGTCCATTTCATAATGTGTGACGTCATTTGTTTACATTTGATACGCCATGAGCAAATATAAATGTACGTGAGAGATTCCTGGAAGATTGAAGTTGAAATACAGTAAATTCGACCTTGCTAACCGAACGCTCCTTCCTGACCAAATCGGTAAAAACACATCAAGCTAAATGGCGGCTAACCGAACACTCCTTCCTGACCAAATCGGTAAAAACACATCAAGCTAAATGGCGGTTCCGTATAGGATACAGATTCGAATCCTGTCGGAGGACGAATATTTTCTGTGAAAATGTTGTTTAACACTGTTTATTATCAAAAATAGAGCATTTATTCATATATTTGTATCTATAAAAAGAATGTTAAACATAAAAATATCTTAAAATAATTGTCGTACTTTGTCCATTTCATAATATATATATATACACACAGGGGTTGGACAAAATAATTGGAACAGTTGCAAAATCCACTCCTATATTTCAAAGACCTATTATATTAAGAACTTTAACTAAAACTTCGTAATTGCAGGTTATATCTATTGTAAATACGTTTATTTATCTAATTTACTGTCTTTGTTTTATTTATTTTTAGAATTTAGTAAAATTTCAGCTAAATGTGTGACCTCTCCGAGTTCGAAAAAGAGCAAATTGTTGGAGCTCGCATGGCAGGGGCCTCGATCACTAAGGTTGCTGAAATGTTTTGTTTTTCAAGAGCTACCATATCAAGAATATTGATGCAATTCGAGAAACAGGGCAAGACCTCTAGCAACCGTAGCAATTCGGGCTGGACTTGAAAACTTACTGACAGAAGACTGACGTGCATTGAAACGCAATGTGGCAAAAAGTCATCGGACAAATGTGGCCAAAGTGACTGCTGAGTTGAATAACCATCTGAATAGTTCAGTTTCTACTAAAACTGTTCACCGTGAGCTCCATAAGGCTGCATATCATGGAAGAGCCGCTGTGAAGAAACCTCTTCTCTCCACTCGCAATATTCTCAAACAAGTTCAGTTTTTCTCTTTTCCCAACTTCAGGACGAGTTTATGTGTGGAGGCAGCCCAAAGAAGCTTACAACCGTGACTGCCTTCTTCCAACAGTGAAGCATGGAGGTGGATCAGTGATAGTTTGAGCCGCCATATCATGGAAATGTCTCAGTCCAATAGTTGTCCTGCATGATAGAATCAACAGCAAACATTACCTGAACATTTTGGGAGATCATGTTCATCTAATGGCCAAGTCTTTATTCCCTAATGGTGACTGTATCTTCCAAGACGATAATGCTTCAATACATACCGCTCGAGTGGTTAAGAATTGGTATGAAGAGCATGAAAGTAAGCTAGAATACATGGGGTGCCCCCCCAATCTCAAGATATCAATATTATTGAATATTTGTGGTGAATTTTGGAGCAACAAATTAGGAGCCGCTATCCTCCACCGTTGTGTCGTAAAGAGCTGGAGAAGATTTTAATGGAAGAATGTCTGAAAATTCCTCTGGATGAAGTCAGGAAGCTGTATGATTCCATTCCTAGAGGTATTAAAGCTGTCTGAGAGGCCAACTCCATGTTAAATAAATTTTCTTTGAATTTAACAAATGTTCCAATTATTTTGCTCAACACCTGTATATATATATATATATATATATATATATAACTCTGTGTGTGTGTGTGTGCGTGTGTGTGTGTGTGTGTGTAGGTTTATCTTAGCAGTAAATGTTCATTCCGATATTTTATTAACGAGAGAGTGTAAGTGATAGACGCTGTCATGAATAATTGAGTGATCCGTATATATATATATATGTATATTCAAATAACTTGTCTTTATGACAGTGGGTTTACATATATATATATATATATATATATATATATATATATATATATATATATATATATTCAAATAACTTATCTTTATGACAGTGGGTTTACACCTTCCTGTATGATCACTGCAATTAACCAACGTCGGTTCTGCTCAGTAACTATCTTGGGAATACCAGGCACTGTAAACTTGAATGTGCGGGTGGTGTAATAGACAATGGCTCGGAATTGTTAATCCGGGAACCGAGTTCTAATTGCCCTTAGGTTCGTTATATTCCAATATGTCACAATACAGGGACAGGTTTGAATCTACCTCTTCTCCACCCGGCTATGACTTAATTAGTACGACTTGTATCACAGAAATCATTATGATCTCGAAAAAACAAAAAAATTTTCTTACAATCTGGGAATGTTTCCTGGATTTAAATATTTTGACAAACTGTAGAAGGCGGAACACACAATTATTCATGACAGTGTATATCACTTACCCTCTATACACACACCTATATATATATATATATATATATATATATATATATATATATATATATATATATATATATATATATATATCGGGCGGCGTTCAAGGTAGTTCCTGCGAATGGCTCTTGATTGGGCCTTCATCGTAATAGGTGGGAAGGAGTAGATGCGATAGGCAATAATAATTTAAAGACAATTTGATGTACGTAGGTCCTTACTTTCCGTACAGACAATTATTTTTATTTCATGGGTGACTTTCGCTGGATTTCGCAATTCATTTCGATTGTTCCAAAATTTATTTCCTAGTTATAAAAATTGTTATCGTACAAAAAAATTCGTCGCAAAAAATCACGTAAAAAATTGCCGAAAATAATCGCTGCAATGAAAACTTGGTAATCCAAAATTTCAGGATTACTGAGTCCCAGATAAAACGAAACCACCGTCCAGTGCTTTCTGCATCCTGTTTAGGATTTCTCTAGGTTCGATTAATGATTATTCAAATCTCTCCCAAATTTCTATCGCTTGTCTATCCTTGCTTGATACAGCTTCATATGTTCTTCAGGGAGCGTCTTGGAGAAAGAAAACGTGGCTCTTGGGGCACAATCCGTTGGGTTCCGTATACGTGAATGAGTATCACCAAGGAATTTACTGAGTAGAGACGCTATATCGAGTCTAGTCAGTTTCTTTCTCGTCAGAGAGGACCGTTGAGACGCAATCTCTGACTGTGTGCAACGTCTGACGAATTCTCTGTTTTGGCAGAGAAGAACTCTGGCGAGGCTTAGCCGAAGGGCAAAGTTTCGTCCGGGAAGGTAGACAGTTCCCGAACAGCTTATGCGGATTCAAAGGGGATCTTTTTTGGCTGAGCCTACGGGCTCAGAGAAACCCACGTTAAACTCGGCCTTGTGCCACATACATTCCACGTGGGTGGACTGTTAAATATCGAGAGGACCGTTGGTATGATGCTTGCGTCATATCATAACGGTCCGGGTTCGATTCTCGGTAGTGGATGCGCACTGCTGATGAGTCCCAGAGCTTTCTATTGAGGATTCTTCTAGACTCGATGAATTACTATATATATATATATATATATATATATATATATATATATATATATATATGTAGTAATTCATATATATATATATATATATATATATATATATATATTATATATATATGTAGTAATTCATATATATATATATATATATATATATATATATATATATATATATATATATATATATATATATATATATATATGTAGTAATTCATATATATATATATATATATATATATATATAGTGCTGGTGTTAATAAATTCATCAATATTTCCGTATGCTAAGATCCGCCATGCTACGCATATTGCAGCGAACCACCTTCATTTCCTCGTACTCCATTGGTGAGATGTAAGTTCCACTCGAGCAACTTCTTCCCGCGAACTGCTGCTTTGTGGAAACGACTCCCAAGAGGATCATTACCCCTTTATTACAATCTTAACCTGTTTATGTCTCGGGTCAACTGTTCACTTCGCCACTTATTCGCATAAGCTGTGCCTCTTACTCTGTAACCCTCTACTTCGAGTGACTCTTGGAACAGAAGCTGAATTTTGGTTTGAATTTTTTATAGCTCGATCTATGTTATTAATATCTATCACTGAATTAAGTGCATTGACATGGAAGTTTATTATGTTGAAAACTAAATATTTGTTACGTGAAATCGTTACTTTATGCCCAATATATGAGCAAGTAGGTATGTTTGTATCGATATTTTTGTGCGTGTGTGCGCGATGTTCTTGTGTGTACATGCCTGTATTTAAGAATATCTTGAATTGATCTTTCGTTAGAGACTAAGCCGTTTATAGCAAAGCAACAAATCTTATCAAACAAACAATTCGTTTGGGTCAATTCTGTGTCGAATGACTTTTATCAAATGGTAAGTAAGTGCAATATTGGCTATTGTATTATCCGTCTTAATGACTCAGCTGGGCATATTCAATGCCTAGACAACATTGTTCATCATAAACTAAATAAGATGGGCATGATATTTTATAAGTGCCAAAATGTATATTTCACTAGTACCCTGTTAGTGTTTCATTGGGCTAGGATAATCTAAGTTTAATAAATGCATCTAGAGTACTGTCCTGGGTATGACGATAAACTACTTCCAGCAGCAAGGTCTCTGATCAGGAGGTTTTAAGAGCGGGGAAACCATCTCTTAATTGCTGTTGTTCCTAGGTTCACTCTGACCTGGAGTGATAGCAGCTGTTAGGGTCGCAGCTATGAGCAAATAGTTAACCCCCAAAATGGGGTCAAATATCATAAAATTATAAAAATAAATTTTTATAGTAAAAATTCCAGCAATATATTTTTTTTTAAGTTTACTAATGCTCTTAAGAAAATTAAAGTTAAATGACCCATAAGGAGTTGATGTGCCGCTAATCAAACATCTCAAGGAAGCTTAGGGTTTGAACAATGTTTAACAACCTTACCTCACAGACTATCATTCCTGCTATAAGTCCGATCCTCACTAAATAAACATAAAACTTATGGCGTACTGAGACGAACTTAGTAAATAACCTGGCCGCAAACCCTCCATTTTTTTCCCTGGAAAATTAATGATACTAATATAGAAAAGGAAGCTGTGACAGGGGTTATTCCAATAAATTAGGTTCCAAAAAATTACTTCACAGTCGACGAAAGGCTCACGGCCACATCACGTTCAAACACCGGTTCCCGTACGATCACCGAAGTTAAATAACATCTACTCTGATCAGTACGAAGAGTGACCGCTTAGAAATAGTAGGCGTCGTATGTTTGAATGTGCAAGTATTGTAATGGATATTTTGTTAATCGGAGGGCCGATTGCTAATTTCATTTGGGTTCGTTATATTCGCTTACGTGAAAATACCCTTGGGAAATGTAGGAATCCACCTCTACTCCAACCCCCAGATATGGGTTAATTAATAAGATTTGTATCACGAAAATATTAATATCTCGAAATAAATTATAATCTAGAAGTGTTTCCTGGGTTTAAATAGCCTGCAAAGGGTTGATAAACCATAGAAAACGAAACAATCAATCAAAAAACATCGACATCGACGAAATCTTAAATGCACAAAAGATCTTTAAAATATAATATTCTCCAAGGTGTTGTAGTGGGTAGCTGTCAGCCTGTAGGATGGTTATCTAACCCTGTTATATGTATAGAAAGCTGTCGGATATATAGCAGATTCGAACAGTTTGTGCAAACTTCGTGTCCAGAAAAGTAATCATTTATACGAACACAAATAATTAAATAAAAAGCCTAATTGCATTACCTTGTCAGTTGTCTTTAATGAAACTTGTATAAAAGAAGGACTATTGCCGAAATACAAAATTACATAGATAGATAGATAGATAGATAGATAGATAGATAGATAGATAACAAATTCAAGTGGCCTTTGGGAGATTGTATCTCCAATGGATTAAATAACATTTGTGATTTGTGTTGGTTACACCACAAACTCGCTTTCACGACGCTTGACTCTACATTTGAATGATAACTGTTTTTAGTCATTTTTAGTCATTTAAAACAACATGCCTGGCCGGGTACACAATTCTGGAAAATCCTTGTTGAAAATACAACTATACTTAAACATGAAAACAATAAACAAAAACTAAAACTTCTTGAAGCTATATACATAAAACAGTTGAAACCTAACCTGAACAAAATAAACTATGAAATCTCCACAAATATTCTTAAATGCCTATAATTGATAACAGAAGCTGTTGGTTTATACCAACGGCTTCCCATACTTAATACTTCTCGTTTTCACTCTCACGTGGTCATGTGTGACGTCACGAGCTGAGATGCGATTTTCGCTTCGGCTTCTTGTATACACGAATTTGTCGTTGCTTTGAGATTTTTCATGCAACAAAAACAGACTATCATTATTGTTTTCTCCGTGTATTGTTATATATTGAAATGTAATTGTCATCTTTGATAATGTTTTATGTAAGCCGAAAGCTTAGATAGTATTAAAACATGTATCAATATGGTGATTTCCTTTCATCTTTCAATGATAATGTTATTAAGCTTATCAAACAATATGAAAGGAACTTACTTAAAATAAATAGACAAAACTTGTCTATATTATTTAATGAAACATGCATCAATTTATATATAAATGATTTTGATGCGTTAATTTAAAGAAGGCCTCAAAAGTGCTGAATTTGCACGCAAAATTCATGATGGAAATGCTCATATCCGTTTTGGTAAGGATGTTTAATATTCAAAATTTTTATCTTGGGTTCGAACTAAGGAGATGGCGTTAGTATTTTTCATTTTGTCTAAGTTACTGGTAAAATCCCCGATTTCCAACGATATAACTGTATAATGGTTTGTGATATATGACTCAATACCACAACACAAGATAGCATTTTATTTTCTCGGCATAAAGTGTGTATAAACTATTCAAATATTCTATATACCAAGGTGCTTTTGCATATTCTATTAGCTTTTACCAAGGTTTTTTAAAACTCAATATGTAGATCGTTTATATATGTATAACTATAGTAATAGGATTTTTTTCCAAACACAGTCAGCATGTTGTGACCGTGTTCATAGTTGATATTATTGAGTGTTGGCTTTTTTATTTTCGTGTTTCCTTTATTTTTACATATTCAGTTTAAAAAATCCAAAGATAGTTTTCCGTTCCATAGACCAATTTCCCCGCCGAAAGATTGTTTCCCTTCCGATAGACTGGTTCCAACCCAAAAGTATTTTCCGTTAGCCCCACCCAAAGATAGTTTTCCTTCCGATAGACCTTTTGCACCACACAATGATAGTTTTTCATTCGATTGACTGGCTGCCCCACCCATGGACAGTTTTCAGTTCAATACACTGGTTGTCCTACCCAAAGATAATTTTCCTTCCGACAAATCGATTTCCGAACCTAATTTTGCCTAATCTGTTGCCTCACCCAAAGATAGTTTTCCGTTCGATAAACTAATTGCCAAAGATAGTTTCCTTCCGAAAGATCGGTTGCCCCATTCAAAGTTTTCCTTCCAATAGACTGGTTGCCCCAGTCAAATATAGTTTTCTATTCAATAGACAAGTTACCCCATCCAAAGATATTTTCCCTACCAATACATCGGTTACTCTACACAAAGACAGTATTCGATTCAATTGACTTGTTGCCCCGCCGAAGGATAGTTTTCCATTCCATAGACTAGTTGCTCCACTCAAAGATAATTTTCCTTCCGACAGATCAGTTGACCCACCCAAAGATAGTTTTCCATTCGATAGACTGAAAGTCCCATCCAAAGATAGTTTTCCTACAAATACATCGGTTGCCCTACACAAAGATAGTTTTCCATTCGATTGACTGGTTGCCCCACCTAAAGATAATTTTCCTTCCGACAAATCAGTTGCCCCCACCCAAAGATACATCGGTTGCCCCCACCCAAAGATACATCGGTTGCCCCACTCAAAGATAGTTTTTCTTCCGATAGAATGGTTGCCTCACCCAAAGATAGTTTTCCATTCGATAGACTGGTTGCCCCATACAAAGATAGTTTTCCATTCGATAGACTGGTTGCCCCATACAAAGATAGTTTTCCATTCGATAGACTGGTTGCCCCATACAAAGATAGTTTTCCATTCGATAGACTGGTTGCCCCATACAAAGATAGTTTTCCATTCGATAGACTGGTTGCCTATACAAAGATAGTTTCCCTACTGATAGACTAGTTGCCACACTCAAAGATTGTTTTCCTTTCCACAGACCGATTGCCCCACCCAAAAATAGTTTTTGCTCAATAGACTGGTTGCCTCACACAAATAGTTTTAGTCGTGGTATTTAACCCACATATCTTGGAAAATAAGTGCATACATACTATTCCGTATAGCATTTGTGTGTAAGATAATTTTTCTCGACGGAATCTACTTTTAATAATTATAAGTCTACCATTCATCCGTACTTTGAATATTGCTGCTATATTTATTAATATGTCGCCTTAAAAAATGAATCCATTATTTTTTTAAATTATATATACAAAAACCAAAGTAGTGAGAGGGATACGAGAAACGGGGAGACAGGATGAAACAGGTTTTACTTCCCTTTTTTTTCTCTACTCCATTTTAAATACCTTTTCCCTTATTTGCAATTTTTTTCCTCTTTCTTCCTATCTATTTTAATTTTTAATTTAAAAAAAAATCGTTACGGTTCATTTTTTTATCAAACGTTTTGGTTTTGATAAGCTCAGGGAAATTCTCGAGGTAATTTTTTAAGAGCGAAATGGCCATCTAAATGGTGTACAATTGAATTTTATTTATATATATATATATATATATATATATATATATATATATATATATATATATATATATATATATATATATATATATATATATATATATATATATATATATATATATATATATATATATATATATATATATATATATATATATATATATATATGAGGCATGGATAGAGGCTATGATTGAGGAATCGGAGAGCCGAGTTCGAATTCCAGTCGAATCCAGTTACATTCACTTACATACTGATACCCTTGGGAAAGTTATTAATCCTCTTCTTCTCTCTCCAGTTATGGGTAAATAGCAGGACAGACTGTGTTCTATAGCCTTGGATGGCAACTGGCCTAGGAGAAGGACAACTCTGAATTCAAAACCTGTGCATCAGGTCTCTGTATTCGGCCCTTCAAAAGTGTGGTTGGTTCTGCACGAAACCTTCACCACTATAATCAAATCTCATGTGCTGTTGTCGGGCTGTCGGTTTCCTAGGAACTGATCTGCTTGACCCTCATATATATATATATATATATATATATATATATATATATACCTGATAACACATAACTTATAGATGGTTTTGAACAGACAAAACCTCGAATTTTTCCCTTAAAACGGTAAGATTTTTTCGGTCAACACCACATCAGAATTGTTGTTGACTAGTAACCTAAAAAGTAAATATCATTAAACGTACAATTGAGCTCCTATGTTTGGTCCCGGTTTGTGTCCGGTGCATCTGAAATTGACGTGGTTGGGAAGGGGCAGGCCATATCCTGGTTAACAGTGCCAGCCTGTGTTAAGCCGTGTTTTCCTGCCGTCAGGACATGTGACGTTTTTGACACTGTCTCTGCGTTTTCTTCGTTTGCTAAAGATATGTACAAAATATTTTCCTTGTTAGTAAATTTACATGTCAGTGTGTCGCTGACTACATAGGGCGGACCAATCAGAGCCTTGAAACACGTGTTGCACAACATGTACCTGGCAATATCAGACAGGGTATAAATACCCCTAATACACATCGGACGCAGACGACACAGGATTCCGCGTCAGGTCAACACCTGTTAGATAATCCAGATTGTGCATATAAATACACGGATTCGTGGTTTTCCATTTTGTGTAAAGTACAGTCAGCAAAGGATTCGCCCTTCTTTGTGTCGGCAGAAAGAGAAATTTATTTGTTCTATTTGTTTAATTTAATCCCATTTTAATATTAAATTGTATTTTAATCATAAATGGTGTTCCAATATCTTGGACCAATTTTAAATGTGAATTAAGTTGAAGCGTCTAATGATTTTTTTTCTTTTTCTTTCAGATTTAACAACTTAAGTCTTTGGTAATTTCAACCATGGAAAGATTAACAATCAAACAACGTGTTAAAGTTATCGAAGCCTATTACGAAAATGGACGTTCAAACATTTTTTGGTCAACATAATCGACCAACCGAGAGTGCAATTGGAAAAATTGTTCGTAAATTCAAACTGGATCGGTGGCAGATGTGAAAAACACCATTGCGTGCTCGTTTACGCCGTTCAATTGAAAACATTGCTGCAATGCACGAGAATGTGGCCGAAAATCCAGACACCTCTATTCGTCAGCGCGCACTGGAATTCAACCTCTCCACAACAACCTTACATCGGTTAGTCGATTATGTTGACCAAAAATACATTTCATTTGGATTGTTAATCTTTCTATGATTGAAATTGCCAAAGACTTAAGTTGTTAAATCTGAAAGAAAAAGAAAAAAAATCATTAGATGCTTAAACTTAATTCACATTTAAAATCGGACCAAGTTATTCGAACATCCTTTATTATCTTTAGGATGGAATGAAAGACAAACCCATATGAGAGAAAAGGTTTTTGTAATGTGCTGAGAAGGTGATAACGATCTTTATCAAACTTTGCCGCCAGAAAGTTTTTTTTTTTATTTGTAATGTAGCTGTTTACGTCTGCTGGATTTTAAATTAATCCACTCAGAGTAGATTATACTTTGTAATTTCGCATGCCGTATTAGGCTACTAATATTTTTATGATAAAGGGGATATTGAAACATGCATGAAATGAGTTTGATATTAAAGAATTGAGATCTTAGCAAATTCTTTTCAACAACGTTATATCGAATTTTGTGCCGACGAAGCTTTGGTTGATATTTGGGTTATATTATTTTTCACCTTTAATTGCCATGACTTAAATAACATGATCCAAGAGAGAAATAAATAAATTTTCACCAATAACACTGATTTAGTTACTGCTGACTTTGGTGCATCTTAATGAAACCCACATTAGTTCCTGGTTTCCTCCCAGTTTGTCTGTTAACCCGCGTTTCTCGTTAACATTTCACTAGTCGACAAAGATTCTTCTTCTGAAGTGTTGGTCGAAAAAGGGTTACCTTTTTAAGGGAAAATATGCAGTTTAGCCTATTCACAAATATATATATATATATATATATATATATATATATATATATTTCTGAGATGAGGTATTATGTACATTATTTACATTATTCGGACTATTGTCCTCATCTTTGTCGCCATATTTATCATAAACTTAAGGAATCAGCACACAGGCTAGGCCACAAAAATACCCTGAGCCGACCAAGCATAGAAATAAATACAATATGGTAACCAGTAATAAGGAGTGCCAGAGAAAAGCAATGATAACAACAAAGTTGCAATATGAGCTCTGGTAAAAACATGTAATGATAACAGCAAAATTGCAATATGAGCTCTGGTAAAAATGGTTGCTGAAGACATTAGGTTTATAATACCCAGAAATTCATACCTCAAGGACACATGGCACAGTAGATAAAGGCGTTGGTTAGATCCACTGACAGGACCCAAAAGAGTATGAGTTCAATACCTGGTTAAGGCAGTGGAGAACTTTCAGAGGGAAATTAACAGGAGATAACTGATGACTGACATCCATCCAACATGGCATGTGAAACTAGAACAGTTTACCCCAGTGAGTGAAATAAAGGGTTAAGTTCGAAATTCCAACCACCTGAAGAAGACCGGAGCGTACAACGGCCGAAACGTTATGATAAATATCGCGACAAAGATGAGGACAATAGTCCGAATCATGTAAATAATGTATATATATATACCCCGCTATATATATATATATATATGGATTATAATTCTGTACCGAGAAGAAAGGCTGAAAATGTATGAATGCTAATATTTTTTAATTTCTCGTGTGCAACGTATCTAGACACACAGACTCATTCAATCGCTCTCATACAGTTCTCCAATGCATTTGCTTTTGTTTTTACTGTTGTACTTTTTAAATATCTCACATTGCAACAACAGAAGCTTTATTAAGAAAAGAGACATGTCGCTGGAGACTCATAAATCACTACACTTTCTATAGATTTTAGCCTTAGTGAATTACTTTCTCTGTTAAGCAAAGTGGCATTTTTTACTTCTAAATTATGACCACATTCATTCTGATGAACGACTAATGCACTGATGTTAATGTTGCTTTCTAAAAAGATCTATGGTATGTTCATATAATATTTTATTTAATGTTCCCAAGGTCTCTCCTGTGTATCTTTCGGGACATTTATTACAGACTCTAGCGTAAATTCCTGCTTCAGATTTTAGGTTGTTTGTTATTTTGTTTTGTACTACGAACAGTACAAGCAATCATAATAAAACTAAACAAATTATACTACCTATCAATTCTATGACAACTAAAATTGAAAATGATTTCTTTTGATTTAATAGAAAATTTGTTAAAACTAACCTCTAAATGAATATCACCGGCGTTTTCCATAGTTGCGTAATTATATATATATATATATATATATATATATATATATATATATATATAGAGAGAGAGAGAGATAGAAAATTTGTCCCTTACGAAACTATATATATATATATATATATATATATATATATATAAACATTGAACTCCATGTGTGAATCAGTATTTAATATTTTATACTGTATGAATAGGATTCACTTGGATTATATACCAACGGATTATTACACACACACACACACACACACACACATATATATATATATATATATATATATATATATATATATATATATATAATTCTATCAATATGAATATTACTTTAGTCTGATGAAGTCATTTTAGAGGACGAAACGCGTTACATAGATATTTTTCCTAATTTTTTTGACTTCAATTTAGCTAAAATATAATTTAATATCTAACTCGATTTCCCACGAAATTTCTAAAAGTCAATAAACAGTACCCTAATATTCCGCTTTCATTTTTTGCCTCCTTTTCTCGTTTTACATTAAAGAGCAGACCGCTTTAAGACACGCGTCAAATGGATGGTTGCTATCGTGTCTCTATGACAACTGAAAGCCTTTGTTTGCTTGTTTGTTTGTTTTTTTCTCTTTATTTTTCTTTTCTTTCTTTCTTTCTTTCTTACACTCGTATTAAATTACCTAAACATATAATAATAAAATAGAGGTGTGGACATTTGCGTGTTGGGGTAAAAAGAATTTGTTTGCTTTTCAAGGGCAAAAATCGCCGGTTCTAAACTTTGAAAATAAATATTTTATCTAAAAAATGTTCTCCTTTCTCCGATGCTAAATCATTGTTCAAAAGCAAAGCTCTACTATTGGAATAATAGTACCCGTTTTTGCAAAGTAGAGGGGGGGGTCAATCCAAGCAAGGCGATAATGTCACTACAATGCAGAAGTTTACATGGAGTCTGAGATTAGGGAGGATTAAGGAAATGACAAAAAAGGAACAGGGTTCAAGAAGACAGAAAATGGCGATTGACATTGCATTTAAATTTTTGAGTGTAGTTATCAGGGAAGCTAGAAATCAGAAGGGCGTTCCACGGATTGGAAGTGCGAGAAAAGAAACTGTTGTAGTAGAAATCGTTATTGCATACAGCTACTTCAACAGTAAAACTTTGAGACCTAATTGCCAATCTAGTAGCACGTTTAAATTCATGTAGTCGGGGCACCAGGGTAAATAAAGCTCATCAGAACAGTTTAGCTACTTCAACAGTAAAACGGTGGGACCTTACTGCCAATCTAGTTGCACGTTTAAATTCATGTAGTCGGTGCACCAGCATAAAAAAAAACTCATCAGAGCAGTTGCCATGAAATTGTTTGTCGAAAAGACAGGAAGAAGGCACGTCACGCCGGTAAGAAAGTGACTGAGGTCGAGATGCCGGGTCAAGATCTCATACGTTGCAGATTCTTCTTTGGCTTTTATCAAGAATCGCGAGATGTACAGCAGGAGCATCAGACCAGATATGGCAGCATTATTCAATGCATGGACGATTGGTAGATTTATAAATGAGCAACATGGATCCTGACGAGCAAAAAAGATTTCAGACAAAACACATTGAACCAACTTTTCTTGCAGTAAACGTAGCAATTGATTCGATGCTCCACAATGTCAATGGAAAACGTGAGGCCAAAAAGGCGTAAAGTGTTATTCTACTGGAGGTTAGCATCAGACATGCTGATGGTAAGCAAAAAAGGTTCTCTGTCGTGATTAAATGAAGGCAGTTTTGTTTTAGAGACATTAAAATTTACAAGACATTTCTTGCCCCAGTTAACCATTGATTGGAGGTTCTTCTCAAGAGCAGTTGTTAGGTTTACTTTGTCGAGTCCGACGGATTTGATATTAAGGCAATAGTAAGGAGTGAATCATGGCTCTCCACAGATTCTTTTTTAATATTATCTTTAAATGCTACGACTTCTTGCGAAATATAGTGGAGTCAATACCCGTTTCATTCTTCACGATTTGAAATTCAGAACTTTCTTTCTTTATCCTAGTTGCCACGAAAGTTCTGTCTATGCTATTTAAATCATAGCTGTAAGAAGAAGAGAAGGGTTTACGCGTTTCCCAGGGGCAATAGTAGTCTCCCCTACACTATCTCCTCTCTTCCCTCCTCATCTTGTCATGAAACTCCCTTGTGATTTACTGGTCGTAGCCTTACAACGATAGATAATGCTGTGATCGTTTAGGGGGCATTTAGGTTTTTACCAGGTCGAGCTGCCAGCATCACGCCCAATCGGTTTTGATTTGTGAGTCATGCTCTTCTTAAACTGATTACCAGCCAATGCCAGAGAGCCCAGTATACGATGATATTTAATCCATAGCTAAAGGGAGAAGAGATGGATTCAAGAAAGTGAATGCAACTGACCAGGCTGGAATTTTAACTTAAATCATTGGATCCACTTTCCGCGCCAATAGATAACTTATATAAGTGTTGTAGCATACCTACGGACGATAATGGGTATGTCCCCATTCACATAAATACAGTAGTAAATACTGTCTGCAGTTAGCTGTGCTGGTCAAACTCTCTGACTCCGGGCAGTGAGGATCCCCAGACAAGGCTATGTCGAAGGGTAGGGTCTCGTTTCGGGAAACAGCTACCCGACCTCGTTTTATCCGGGGTCTACGGTGAATTTTTTGCCGAGACCTTTAGCTCGGCACCCCACATTAAATTCGACCTTGTGCCACATTTGACCGCGTAGGGCGGTTGTTAAATATCCTGCAGTTGGAGATTCATTGATGAATTTAATTGACTCACTTGTAACAGTTGACTACATCTTCTACGCGCCGCTGGCGAATCTTATATGTGTTGTTCGTGTCCTAAGTATTATCGTTTATTATCAACCTTAGTTTGATTATTCTATTCAGTAACCTTCCCTAAGTTACAACAATAAGGAAAATAAGACAACGAAGGCTACAAATTTATTACAATGTCTGAGCCATATTTCTCTTGTATTCCCAAATTCATCGTACAAGGTTGTCTGACACAATGATTGGGACATCCACACAGAAAAGGAAGGTATCATTTTTATTTCGATCTCAAGCGTTTGTTTTATGGCTGGCAGATGGAGTCTTTGAAGTCGGATTTTCTAAGTTTTCAAAACAAAAGAATAAACAAGTAAATAAGAGCTTTTGAGGTCAAGTGACAATTAAATTAGCTTCAAAATTAAGTCTTCAAAAGTCTCATGTTACACGAGTATATACGGTACTTCGAACAAAAAGTTAGGAAAGAAACACCCATCAATACTGGAAAGAGCAATAGCAACTACTGGACTTGAGAAACGTGTTTTCCTGAAAAACTGTTTTAAGAGAAATATTTCATGAATGTTAGCTAACAATAGTACTGGCTACTCGGTCAATGAACGGTGTGCGTTTCTTTATACGGAAACGAATTATTACTGTTGTGGACCCGAAAAAGGTCCAAAAGAAAACACGAACTCAGCCATTCAGCGGAAACGTATTATTAATAAAAAGAACGAATACAGAAGTGTTGCACGTCCGTCTGACGGCTAAGTACTGTAGTCAACTCGTTCACTCTTCTACAGTCCTCTTGCGAGGTATAATATTGTCATAAGACGAGTCTATTTTGTCTATGAAGGTAGGTCCCCATAAAAATTACCATTACCATGAGGAGGTACGGTGGAGTAATTGATAGCGGCTCGGACTGAGAAATCGGAACGGTGAGTTCGAATTCCGGGCAAATCGATTATATTCACTTAAGTACTAATACCCCTGGGAAAGGTATGAATCCTCTTCTTCTCCTTCCAGCTATGGGTAAATAGCAAGAAGGCAAAAAGAAATGGCAACCTAGTATGGGAAAAATCTGCCTCGTGACTGATATATCGAAAGATATATGATCGTCTAAGCGTGTATCACGTATGGCACATAACTGACTGACCATGCCTTACTTGAAATCTGTTTTAATCGAAAGATTTTATAAATTACAACCGAAAGTTCGTTCAATGAATGCTAAATGTTTTATTAAAAGGAAACAGTTAATATTGCCATAACCACTGCCACGTCCTGCGTGAATTCCAACGAGAATTAAACGAGATAGCATGAGATTTGCGAGTCTGCCATTGACAATTGCAACTTTTGGACATATCCGCATCAAAAACATTGTATTTAAGTATTGAAACCTCAACATGTCTTAGTAACCAATAGGCACTACATACATGGAAAGGGTTCGTTGTAAAAGGGATGAATTAAAATATGTATCAACGCTAGAAATGAATGATAGCATCTAAAATGCATAGCACATGAAACTTGAAGAGAAAATAATGACACAATCATGATATACTACAATACTTCAAACGAAAAGGTTAGGAAGGAAACTCCCATCATCCTTCGTCTACCTCGAGTTCCCCTACCCCTGGTCCTTGTATAGGGTGGACCTTACTGTAAAAAAAATTGCTTGAAAGTGCTAGTTAGTAGACTTGAGAAACCTGTTTTCCTGAAAAATTGTTTTAAGAGAAAGATTTTATAAATATTAACCGACAGTAGCACTGACTCTTCGGTCAATGAATGCCAAATTTTTCCTTATAAGGAAACGGTTAACATTACCATAACCGTCATCGATGTTCATTAAAAAAACATCCTTGCCCATTAATGATGTCAATCAATTTAATAAAGATATGTCCATTTATTCGTTATGAGTCGGTATGATCTGAATTATTGTTTGCAGAAAAGATAGGAGGAAGCCACGTCACGTTAATACTGGAAAGAGTGATAACAGCTACTGGACTTGATAAAACTATTTTACCAGAATAATTGTTTTAAGAGAAAGATTTTATAAATGTTAACCGACATTAGTACTGGCTGTTCGGTCAATGAATGCCAAATGTTTCCTTATAAGGAAACGGCTAACATCACCATAAGCGTCATTAATGTTCATTAAAAACATCCTTGCTCATTAATGATATCAATCAATTTAATAAAGATATGTCCATTTATTCGTTATGTGTCCGTATTATCTGAATTATTTATTATGTGTTTTATTTCTTAATATCATTATTATTGATTTTCATGATTAGTATTGTAATATGAGTGACGAAAATATAGTAAGCATTGCGGGCGTTGAGAAATTGTCTTCATCTGTCACGCAACGCCTTCAGTGCTATACCACGAATTGTTATCAAATCAGTATAGACTGATAACTATTCTATATTCACCGTATTTCTCCATATTTCAGGCGACATATTAATTTATCCTCTTGTTTTCGGTGTCATTTCCAAAATTGAGTTCTATCTACTGTAGATTTTTTCATGTTTCCTACAACGACTTTAAAAAGCATTCTTTGTGTGCTCCTATAATGACCATAAAAAACTTCAAACGAATAAGACTCTGTCTATATTTCTGAAATGAGGTATTATGTACACTATTTACATTATTCGGACTATTGTCCTCATCTTTGTTGCCATATTTATTACAACATTTCGGCCTTTCAGTATCTTTCTATATTTCTGAGATGAGGTATTATGTACGCTATTTACATTATTCGGACTATTGTCCTCATCTTTGTCGCCATATTTATCAAAACGTTTCGGTCGTTGTACGCTCCGGCCTTCTTCTGGTTGGAATGTCGAACTGAAACCATTATTTCGCTCAATGGGGTAGACTGCTCTAGTTCCACGTGTCATGTTTTTAATGGATGTCAGTTATCAGTTATCTCCTGTTAATTCCCCTCTCCAAGTTCTTCGCTGCCTTAACCGTGTATTGAACTCACACTCTTTGGGTCCTGTCACTGGATCTAACCAACGTCTTTATCCACTGTGCCATGTGTCCTTGATACATTCATACAATATGGGAATATAGGAGTGCCAGAGAAAAGCGATAATAACAACAAAAATTGCAATATGAGCTCTGGTAAAAATGGTTCTGAGACATTTGCTTTATAATACCCAGAAATTCATACACAGGTGTCCTCAAGGCGTTGGCTAGATCCTGTGACACGAGTCATCCTGAAAGACTGTTGGATTACCCCACTTGTCTGTCAAGAGTTAGCACGTATTTCGTTTTCCCACCTGAGGACTTTTTATGTCCCAGCGAAGCATATGCCGCACAGTACACAACAACATACAAACGCCCTAAGCTGATAATTCTACCAAACACATAGATAAAAAAACTCTTCCCAAAAGTAAATCTCTCGTCATCTTTAATATGGCTTTGCGCACACGTATATACGAATATATATATATATATATATATATATATATATATATATATATATATATATATATATATATATATATATATATATATTAAAAGTCTCTAAGGCCCTTTCAACCAACATCTCATCAGGAGGTAATCGTTGGATAATTAATTAACGAAAAGAATAGTAACGACAATAAAGAGCAAAAAGGGAATATATATATATATATATATATATATATATATATATATATATATATATATATATAATTTATTACATTGGAATCGTAATCACGATCCAATTCATCAGACCTACAAACTCAAAAAGAAATCGGAAAATATAACTCCGGGTATTCGAAGATCATAAACCGAATTTTATCAATAGCTTAATTAATCCCTCAAAATCTGAGTTGGGATTAATTTCTAAAAGCATTCTTAAGAAAATAACATCATGTGTCCTGGATAAGTATTCAGTCAACCTTTGGAAGGACCCAGCAGAGACGATTAAATGGCTCCTAAAGATCCCCAATAAAAGGAAAGCTACTTTCATCCATTTTGACATCTTGGATTTCTACCCTTCTATATAATAATATTTCGATATCTGTCGCTTCTCTGATGGTACGATGCTCAATTTTCAAATCTAAATTCTTTGACCATTTAAATGCTACATTTAATGGACAATATATTCAGTTTAAATGCAGAAGTTTTTAAAAAATGACTGCAAAGAGACGCTCATTTCGGCTTATAGTCTTTTTCTGTTATTCAGAGGTTGTTGCCAGACAGAAAGGAAAATTTGCTCTCGCAACACAGGCCTCCATTTCAGTTTCTTTTTAATTGTGTTTACATATACATTTGTGTGTCCGTGTGTGTATGTATATTTTAATTCAATGACAGACCTAAAAATATTTCTACAAACATTTCAATAACAAACATTTTTTTAATCATACTGTTTATTGCGAAATAATTTCTGAAAAGTTCAATAAAATCTTCTAATTATTTAGTGGGTTTAAGGTCTACAAATGTAATATTACTCTTGTCTCCGACTTTGTTATATTCTTGCCCAATCTAGGATAGAAGTTGTCTAGACTGAGTAAGAATTAAATATATTAGTTCACTCAGAATAAAATCTTTTTAGAACACATATTGCATAAACAAAGAAAATAGAATTGATGAATATTTTACTTTTGATATCTCTTTGTAAAGGAAAGTAAACGATTTAGAGTGCCTACTTATAAAAGTGTCCACTCCACACATGCACCAAAAATCAATTTTCAGGTCTTGCGGTGTTTTAGGGGAATTGCCCACGGGATTAAAATAGGAAATGCCAACCACCGAGATAATCTAATGATAACAATACAATATCTATCGTATAACCGGATATTATATTACTTGAGATTATCAAAACAAATAGACACACTTTTTACGCGACGACCTTTTGTAATTCGATGACTGGTCGAGAGAACCTCTCACCCACGTAACAGAACACTTAGAACCTTTAAAGGTTTAACTGCATAAACATTGAGAATAATGATTTAGAGAGACTAATATTCGAATGATGATTGTGCAAATTCTCAGGGGAATGAGTTGAATGGTTGAGAAGAACATTAAAAAAATGAAAAGCGTTAAAATTTATATTTTAAATTAATCAAATGAAATTAAGAAAAGTTCCAAGGGAATCCAACCCGGGTTTACCGAGTTAGGATTCAGTAAAATTGATCGAAACCAAAAAATCGACTCTTATTCATTTTCTGTTGATAAGAAAAAGACGGTTTATGTACTATTCGATTCCCTTAAAATTCTGGAGAATTTAGAATTCGGATGTTTTGTTTACAAGACGCTATCTGTAGAGAATGTGTATGATCACAGAAAATAATGATCTAAACTTCAATAAAGCATACAACAAGAGAGAGAGAAAGCAGAAATTAATGCTTTGGTAGCTGTAAGTTTCACGCTTCAATGTGATCCTCAGACCAAGTCTTACTCTGGCGTTATTAACGACCTCAATTCAATCCGTACAAACGCGCAAGCAAAATGATAAACAAACAAGAGAAAACAACACAAAACTGAGAAAAGACAAAGGCGGAATTTTGGTTAACAATTTTCAATATGACGTAGATTTTGGGTTGAAATCTTGTAGATTGTTGTTTAATTAATTGTAAACTCAAAATGTCTGCGTGTTTAACTGATGTGTGTGAGTTTACCTAAGAAATTGTTTTGTAGTATTTTTTTATCTGGATTACAGGGAAGATTTCAATTCATGAAATAAAGTTTAGTCTCAATTTAAATATGTTCGGACTTGTTGAGTGCTGAAGAAAATCTCCGTTAGAAGTTGAATAACTTTCTGTTGCTTGTAGTTAATGAGTTAAGAGATGTTCAATGTTCGTACATACGCGTGTTCCTCTGTGTGTGTGTGTGTGTGTGTGTGTGTGTGTGTGTGTGTGTGTGTGTGTGTGTGTGTGTGTGAGTGTGTGTGTGTGTGTGTGTGTCATAGGGTCTGACCAAAAGGGGTCAAACGAAATCTCTCTAACGTTACACCTTGGGTGTGTGAGAGAGAGAGAGAAGACAAAAGAGAAAGAGTTGAAAATGTCGTTCGCATTTATTTACTATCAAGTCACGTGATAGGCTCGAAAATCATTGACAGATTTTGGGCAGAAATATTTTCGTTCAGGTCAGAAACTATGTCGATACAATTCGAGTTGAAAACATGACATTAGGATTAATTGACCAATGAGGAGCCAGAGAAATAGTCGGAGAAAAATATCTAGGCTCTGTGATCCACTTTTTGCACAAAATTGTGTTACTTTTACCTATTTGAAATGATGTAGAATTAAAATTCTACACTGCTACTACTTTAGTGGGTTCCAAATGACGGAAAAGTGACAGCGGCCATCCGATTTCATTTTGCCTAGGGTAAATCCCTAATGTTAATTATAGTTATTACCTGTGGACTGCTTTTTTATCATTTTATTTATTTATATACATCAATTATTTGGGCACCTCGACGTGGTGTAATGGTTAGAAAGCTTGTCTTGCTAGATCAATTACGACTGAGTAGCGAGTTCGATCCTCATTGGGTGCTCCATACTTTCGGTCTTATGCCACATCTAAGCCGGGCTTAGAAAATCACTATGCGCACCTTGTGGGGTGTAATGGTTAGTAAGCTTGTCTCGCTAGAACAATTACGAGTGAGTAGTGAGTTCGATCCTCACTGTGTGCCCCATGCTTTCGGCCTTGTGCCACATCTGAGCTACGCTTGGAAAATCACTATGGGCACCTCGTCGTGGAGTAATGGTTAGAAAGCTTGTCTTGCTAGACCAATTACGACTGAGTAGTGAGTTCGATCCTCACTGGGTGTCCCATACTTTCGGTCTTATGCTACATCTAAGCCGGGCTTAGAAAATGACTATACATCAATTATTTATTTTGTATAATTTTGTCTTTCGTGTTTGTTTTCTTTCGTTCTAACTTTTGGTATTTGAACTAAAGTTCATTAGAGTCGCGTTATGGGATTTTGTATTTTTGCTATTTTTAAATTAAACACCGACGACGAGCAGAAACGTGACCCTTTTTAAAATGAAAAATAAACACTATAAACTTTGGTACACGGATAATAATAACTGTTATATACTTTGCTATTTAATTTGCAAGAAAGGCATGTTTGTTATCAGTCACTGACAGGCGTCTATATACATATGTAAGTAAATGAATATGCAAAATATATCTATATAATATCTTAAAAAAAGACACGAACAAGTTTTTGATTTGGTCTTTAACCTAAGTTGTAGAATATATATATATATTTCGACGTTGATAACCGAACGCGCCTCTGTGGCCAAATCGGTAAATGCACGTCTAGCTAAACGACGGTTCCGTAAAGGATACAGGCTCGAATCCTGTCGGAAGACGAATATTTTCTGTAAAAATTTCTCCGACATTCAGGACGGTAAATGTTGTTTAATACTGTTTATTATAAACAGAGCATTTACTTAAATATTTGTATCTAAAAAAAACGTAAAAATGTCTTAAAATAATTGTCGAACTTTGTCCATTTCATATATGTATAGGATACGATGGGGAAATTATCACCATTTTGTATTTTTAATTTTGCGAATGCGCGTTGTTTATGATTTTGTCGACTGCGCACTATATTACGGTCAGTTGGGCACCGTATGTGAGAAAATGGGTACCATGACGTAGTTCACTCCGTTAGAAATTTGGAAACAGCATGCTGTACTCTTTGGCATTCGCGCCGGAATCTCCAATACGAATATTTCAGAGTGTTTGGATATCAATCTGAGGAGAGTGCAGTGGATTTGGAAAGAGTTGGATGAGTCTAATGGTGATTACTAAGGTGTTTGAAGTGATCACTAATAATGGCGACTTTATGCATCCATTCATCTTTCCAATGGATCTCAGAATCAACACGGAGGCCTAAATAAAGTGCCTTGAGCAGGTAGTGCTGCTCTGGGTCAAGATGGTGGCTGCTGCAAGACCCTATGGCTGGCAACAGGACTCTGCACTATTCCACCCAAACAGAAGGACCCTGTCATGGCTTTCAGACAATTTCTGCAATCAATCACATCACTCCTTACATCTGGCCACTTTATTTCCCCAGACTGCAAGTCCCTTGATGATTATTTATGGGCTGCACTTCAGTGAGAGACCAACAAAACTCGTTGTAAGACCAAAGATGAACTGAAGGCCAAGGTTATGGCTGCATTTACCAATTTAAACAAGGAGAACGTCCAGAAGAGTTGCAGGAGATTCCGAAGTCGTCTGGAGGCCGTGGTTGAAGCCAAAGGCGATTTTATTGAATGGATTTACTCTTTAGTATATCAAAATATTTTTGGTGAAATTTTAGTAAATATATCTGTTAAAATGGTATGTCAGTGTTATTTTCATTTTTGCGTCATTTAGACGACAATTTTTCCATCGCGCCCTGTATCTAATGCTGTTTGCTATGACCTGCTATCCACGCATTAATTACCACATATTAAATGCTTATCTGAGATAATAATAATAATAATAATAATAATAATAACAACTCTAATCTAGGAAATGGCCAAACGAACTGGGCTCGTCTAAATAGTCAAATACCATCAGCACAAATTAGAACATATCTTCGAAATCAAAAATCGTATGTCTTTCTATTCGGACTAGTGTTCTCATCTTGGTTATTACATTGACAACGTTTCGACTTTTGTACACTCCGACCATCTTCAGGTGTCTATTTTGGTATCTTCTTTAAATTTTGATGTAAATCATTTTATTTAATTCACAAGGGTAGACTGTTCTCTTTCCGCTTCCCATGATTAATAATTGATATAATTTAACTCCCCTAAACCGTTAAAAAGTGAGAACTATCTAGTTCGGTTGGGCTGACGAAATGCTTCGGCTAACATATCTAAGAAGCCTAGCGTGTACAAAAAGAAGGCCGGAGATTACAATTGTTCAAAATGTTGTGACTCTAACAACCATGATGAGGATGCTGGCTCTGATAGCAAGGCATATAATAATGATAATTTCTCATCTCAAATATTTCGATATCCCTGATCAAATCAGTACCGACAAAACAGGTTACACCAATGAAAAAAAATGACAGAAACCTTGTAAGTTTAAAAACCAAGATGCACATGCTCGCCCGAATAGCAAGGAATATTTTTAGAACCCAGTTAAAAATTGTAGAAAAATTCAATAGATTTAAATATTATTACTAAAATCTCTGTGCATAAATACATCCTTTTTCAAATTAATTGAAACAAAACGAATAATTCCGTTATTATTTAATTTTTTTCGTATTTTTCCAATGAAACATGACCCACAGCATATGTTAATACTTTGTATGTCCATTCCACAAAGTGGGCTCCTTGCAGATTGACCACAGATTATCGATTGGATTTTAACCAGGATTACTTTAATTTGCTCATTGGTTAGGCTTGCGAGTGCGTCCAGCGTTACAAATTTTCGTACGCTTCCTTCGAGTACCGTTCATCGCAGACAATGGGCGTAGGACAACTAATCGACAGTCGAGACAATAGTGGCTGGGTGTGATATAAATCTGATGCAATAAAGGATGACGCAATATTTTTCAAGGGCAAACAAATTTCTTCATACACTCCAGGAATAGATTCGTATTACAGCACATCACTGCAAATGACCTAATCTGAGGAAAACACAGAAATCGATTTCATCCTGTCACTCCATTTCTAAAACCGACCGAGTAGTGAAAGAAAGGAAACTAAAGCACTTGTTTCAATTAATTTGCACAATGGTGTAGGAGCATACAAACATCAACACAAATATGTGTACACGAACTACAAATTCAAATCCCCACGTTAGCATTTACTGACTAAACTGCGACATTGTCACAAACGCCATTTGAAAAAGCGTGGACCATTTCCTGTCGTAAAGGTTCACATCCAGAAAATTGATTAACAATCTTTCCCCTCCTAAAAATCGATATAAAAAGTTAGGAAATATATTTATTTACCAGTAAAACTTCTGAGTTTAATAAATCTTACTTTTAACTTACCGTAATCCGATGTTATTAATATAAATAGCGTAATGTAAATTAAAAAATTAGTTTTTTAATATATATATTCGACTGGGATGTAAATAATACTGATTACTCATATTTTCGTAAACTCAAATTAATTTAAGATCTACTAAAGTTCCTTTTTTGTAAATTATTCTCGCCTTTAAAGAAATTCCATAAACCCATTCACCCAGTGTAAAACACTATTAAAATACGGAAGTGACACATAAATAAATCGTAACCATTTTTGCGCTGATAATTTCCTTATCAGCCTGCCACTGCTAAATTTACACAACGCATTCATAATATAACGTAAATTGTGGATTTTTCCCGTGATAATTTCAGACATCTTTCATACTATACTAACAGAATTCATCTCTTTTATGTTGTAAAAAGAACACATTTTTCGTATGAACTTTGTTTGCGAGGAACTTTATAACTTGTTTCTTTCAGGTTAAAAGAAAAAATGATTATTTTTATAGTCAATAATAAAATTATTTAAATTTGTAAAGCTGTGTTTGAAGATTAATTCTTTTCTTCGACTTTCACACACTTTTTTCTTCTTCACATATAATAATAATGAGTCCTCATTTCAAAACTTCTGAGGAAAATTAATAAATTACCGTCAAGATGCAGCGTAGATAAATAACACAAACATTTCATTATAAGCCGAGCGTTTTAATCTCTATTTACTCTTTAACAAAATGCTGTAATCTATGGAAGGCTACTAAATATAATAACTAAACGGAGGTTCGTAATGAACGATAATAATTAGGGCAAGAACAACACATACAAGATTCGCCAGCGGCACGTAGAAGTAGTAGTCAACTGTTAGAAGTGAGTCAAGTGATATCCAACCGAAGGATATCTACCAACCGCCCCCCAGTCAGATGTAGTAAAAGGCGGATTTAATGTGGGGTATCCGAGCCCGTAGGCTCGGCCAAAAATAAAACGGGGTCGGGTAGCTACTTCCCGGGACGAGACTCTGCTCTTCAACATAGCTTCGTCTGGGGATCCTCTCCGCCCGGAGAATCTCCAACTGAAGGATATCTAGCAACCGCCCCACGCGATCAGATGTGACACAAGGCCGAATTTAATGTGGGGTATCCTATCCTGTAGGCTCGGCCAAAAATTCCCTGTATACCCCGTCAAAAACTGGATCGGGTAGCTGTTTCCCGAGAAGAGACTCTGCTATTCGACATAGTCTTGTCTGGGGTTCCTCTCTGCCCGGAGACAGAGTTTGATCAGCACAGCTGGAGACGAATCTCCAACTACAGGATATCTGCCAACCGTTCCACGCGATCAGATGTGGCACACCGGCGAATTTAATGTAGGATATCCGATCCCGCAGGTTCGGCCAAAAATTCCGCGTAGACCCCCATCTAAAACGGGGTCGGGTAGCTGTTTCCCGAAACGAGACTCTGCCCTTTGACATAGCCTCGTCTGGGGATCATCTCTGCCCGGAGGCAGAGAGTTTGAACAACACAGCTGGAGACGAATCTCCAACTGCAGACCAACATACAGTATTTACTACTGTATTTATGCGAATGGAGGCATACCCATTATCGTCCGTAAGTATGCTACAACACAAAACAAGCGTGTTACTATATTATTCCTGTTTCTCCTTATCTCAAATCATAGGCCAACATTCTACGAACGTTTGTAAACTTAAAAAGATCTCAGAAAGGCGCCCTGGGATTTGCGATAAAGAGAAATAGGAACAAGACGAAAGGAATGTAGACAAAAATGAACACTTAAAAACAGACATCAACTTATGTTTCATTACAGATATCAACAATTAATGTTTTAAAATGTTACGAACATCATTCGTTAATGACCCGAGCTTATCCGACTAATTGGCATCTCTAGGATTCATGAGATTACTAAGTACTAGGAGTCATTCATTCCCTGGAATATTTGCCTGCAACTGACCACTCGTATCCGAGGATGCCCGTCTACTTGGGTGGCTAGCCAATGTGTTTGTTCATCACTCACAGAGCCCACCTGTGGCTTATAATGCAGCTATGTTGTGCGGATCTTAATACAGGGAGAAAGCTTGTTATCTTGCGTGATAATCTGATCAAGGCCAGCTCGCTCAAACACACGTTCAGTTCGTGCTAGGTCGACGGCTTCCATTTTCACTCACAAGACTTGGATCAGCCCGTGGTATGGTTTTCAGACACTCCCTCAAACTGATAACATCAAGAAGTCACCTTCCTGAAAAAAATCGAACATGGTGAAATTCGAACCCGGATCTTATGATCAAAAAGTGAACGTTCTAACAACTCGGCCACGTGCCTGCAAATAAAACTGGAAGAAAAAGTCAAAGACTGTTCCCAGATATTGTGTCAAGAGTACTAAAGTGTCTTCTTCTATCTGCTGTGTCACTTAAGGACGTTGGCGATCACGGCTATCTACAATTTCCTTTCCTTTGTAGACGTTAATAAAGTTTTTACTTCTGTTATCTCTCCTAAAGCCTGTTTTGCCATCCAGTAACTGGCTGCCATATAGAAAGACTGATATTACATAATAGTTCAGTACTCTTTTATTTGTTTCTAACAAAGTTTTCCTGTTTCTTAATACTTTGCTTGGCTTTTGAAAGTCATCTTTCGCTATCCCAATGCTCCATCGGATTTCAGTGTCACACTTTTCGTCCTCTTTGTCTACAAAACAGGATTTATTAATGCTGACAGAGATTCTCCATTAATCACCTGAGAGACCCCCTCTCTGCCTTCCATCAGCATGACTGATGCTATCCTCCAGGAAAATGACCCATTGCGCTTTCTCGGGCCAACGTTCTCAGCTGACATAAAGTGGAAGGACTATATTGAATCCTTGATAGGTCACTGTGCCGGGCGAGACAATTTTTCACTTCTGGAATCTATCTTGCATATATATATAAGCCTACCATTCGTCCATGCTTAGAATATTACTGCCATATATGGTCCGGTACCCCTGCTATTTACCTAGAGCTCCTTGGTAAGATCCAAAGAAGAATCATCAATATTATTGGTCCTGATCTGGCAGGTCGGCTTCAGTCACTTAGCTCTCTGTGCCGTTCTTATAAATACTTTCACGGTAATTGTTCGTGTGAGCTCTTCGCTACGTTACCTAGATTGTATGAATTTAAGCGCAATACTAGCCTGGCAGCGAGATCTCATCAATTTGCAGTTGAGCTAGCTAGATGTAGTCTGTCTATATTTCTGAGATGATGTATTATGTACAGTATTTACATTAGTCGGACTATTGTCCTCATCTTTGTCGCCACACTTGTCACAACGTTTCGGCCGTTGTACGCAACGGCCTTCTTCAGGTGGTTGGAATTTCGAACTGAACCCTTTATTTCGATCACTGGGGTAGACTGTTTTAGTTCCACGTGCCATGTTTGATGGATGTCAGTTATCAGTTATCTCCTGCTAATTTTCCCTCTGAAAGTTCTCCACTGCCTTAACCGGGTATTGAACTCACACTCTTTGAGTCTGTCACTGGAGAAACTTTGTGACAAGTGTGGCGACAAAGATGAGGACAATAGTCCGACTAATGTAAATACTGTAGATATGTAGCCGCAAATTCTATGCTAACAGGTTCTTTTCTCGCTCTTTGTGGAAGTCCCCTGCGGCTCCATGCATTCCAGCCAACTTTTATCTGCAAAAATTTTAATGCAATGACAATCGCTATCTACAATTCTCTTGATTGCTCTTTTCTTTTTCTCCACATTGCTAAAGCATCTGTTCCTAACCCCCACCCACGCCCTGTAACCCTTGCTTGAGGCGATACCGATTAGAAAGAAAGGAGACTTGTTTATAAATAATATATGTATATATATATAAATTATATATATAATGTATAAACATAAAAATGTCTTAAAAATAATTTTCGAACTTTGTCCATTTCATAATGTGTGACGTCATTTGTTTACATTTGGATACGCATTGAGCAGATATGAATTTATGTGAGAAAATCATGGAAAATTGTAGTTTAAAAACAGTAAAATCGGCCGGAGGGCGCACATTTTCTATGACAATTTCTCGGACATTCTGGCCGGAAAATGTTGTTAATACTGTTTATTAAAAACGGAGCATTTACTTAATATTGTTAATAATTGTATCTATAATAAAAAAGAATGTATAAACATAAAAATTGTTTAAAATAATTGTCGGACTTTGTCCATAATATATATATATATATATATATATATATATATATATATATATATATATATATATATATATATATTCGACTCTCCCGTCGAATTCAACGTATGAGGATCAAGCAGATCAGTTCCTAGGAAAACAACAGCACATGAGAATTGATTATAGTGGTGACGGTTTCGTGCAGGACCATCCACACTTTTTGAAGGGCCGAATACAGAGACCTGGTGCACTACGTGCCACAAGGTCCCCAAACGATCCTCCGCAGGTTTTGAATTCAGAGTTGTCCTTCTCTTAGACCAGTTGCCATCCAAGGCTACAGAACCCAATCTGTCCTGCTATTTACCCATAGCTGGAGGGAGAAAAAAATGATTCACACCTTTCCCAAGGGTAATAGTACGTAAGTGACTGTAACTGGATTCGACTGGAATTCGAACTCGGCTCTCCGATTCCTCAATTGTTCTTAATAATTTGCTTAGCTTTTGGAAGGCATCTTTCGTCTTTCCAATACGACTTCGGATTTCGGTACCAAATTTCCATCTTCTGTTACAGCACTGCCCAGACAAGTTAGATTTTGGTACAATCTTGATTCTGACGTCTCCAATTTGTACCTTACATACTGGGGTGTACCGCTTACAACTAATGGTTAGTCCTTCTTTCTCGCTTTCCTTTACTCCCCTGTCAAGGAGTTCCTGTCATTTTCCTCCTGTTTCTTCCATCACCATACTGTTATATGCATGTAATTCGTACTACCAAATCAATATCACAGAAAGAACAACCCTTCAATAAGTTGTAAATGATAATTTAATTGGGAGACTTATTTGCGGTTTAAAAATCAACCAACATTTGATAAATTCTCAAATTCCAGTAAATATCTCAATAAGATTTTTTTTAATACAGTAGAATCCCTCCTATCCGAAAACCCTCATATCCGGAATCCCGCATATCCGGACATGATTTTGATGTGTATATTTGAATCATTTGAGTGATATGTAACTGATTTGAAATTTCTGTTTTTCAGGAAACTCACTTTGGATAATTGCTTATGCTTATTTCACCCTAATGGCTTGTATTGGTGCAAAAGATGATAGGAATAAGAGGAAAGGATGACAACGAGACACATATGCAACAAGATAGCAACGAGATGCATGATTGTGATGAAACCTGGACTGAAATTGAAAAAAATCTATTGAAAAGTTTATCAGTTTTATGGAAAGAAAGCCAGCATTCAGCTATGACGATTGCAATAACGCACATAGAGTTAAAGTGTCTTTCGTTTAAAAAATTTCAAGAATAAAAACAAAACGAAATGTGGAAAAAGTTGAGGAATGACATTAAAAGAGAAAGAATCATCATGCAACAGCGATTAAAAAATTAAAGGTAATATGATCAAGTTTTAATTAAAAATGCCTAGTTTAATGTGGGGCAATCTGAGCCCATAGGCTCGGCCAAAAATTCCCCATAACTCTGCATAAACGGGTCCGTCTACCTCCCCGGACGAGACACTGCCCTTCGGCATAGCCTCGTCCGTTTTCCTCTCTGTCCTAAGGCAGAGAGCTCGGTAGCAGCTAAGATTTAAATAACAGATCCCAGCAAGTCGATATTTACTAGCCCCCACCCATGAGGTTAGATATGGCACAAGGCCGGGTTTAACGTGGGTCTTCCGAGCCCGTAGTCTAGTCCAAAAAATGCCCGTAGAACTCGTATAAACGGAATCGTGTTGGTCAACCTCCACGAACGAGCCTCGTCCGGGTTCCTCTCTGCCCGAAGGCAGAGAGTTCGACCTTATAGCTGGAACAGATCCCAGCAAGTCAATATTTACTTGCCCCCCGGCATGGACGTGAAAGGAATGCAGATTATGTCGATATGTAGGCTAGATATTATTTGACTCTGGATGTCCAGAAGTTAATATGGTAATGGTCTGGGAAGCATTCTCTTGGGAGATTGTTCCACAAAGTAGTAGTCCTTGGCAATAAGCTGACTGAATGTCACCTCCTTCTCACTAATGGAATACGAAATGAGTAGCGATTAATCGATCCTGTGTACGGGACACGGTGGGTCATAGATTTAAAGGTTTGAAATGTAGCTCGTCTGAACATTTAATATGGATATAGCGATAAGGGGCTCTCGAGTTTAAAACAACTCAGCCGATACAGGGTGTCTTAAGCGCTTTTAAACTCTGTCGAGGTTGAAAAGTGAGGATTGAGCAACTACAGATTTTGAATAAACATGAGTTCCAACAGACGTTCAAAACACAACCGTTCAAGATTGGAGAAAAAATATCAGTCTAATCGCTAATGAGGAAATGTTACAATATTGGTTTGGGAGTTATTGAATGTTACAAGCATTTTTCGCATTTAGCTGTTATAACATCTAGCTGTAAAAGCTCAATGCGAAAAATGAAGAAATAAAATAAAATAAAATAAAAAAAATATAAAAACAAATAAAAAATAATAAAAATCTAGCTGTAACATGTGAATTCGAAAAATGAAGAAATAAAATAAAAAATATAAAAAATTAATTAAATATCTATGCGAAAAATGAAGAAATAAAATAAAGTAAATATAAAAAATAAATAATAAAAAATAACAACTCAATGCAAAAAAAATAAGAGATCAGTTGCCAAGAACTGATCATCTAGAATTTTGAAACTTTTCATAAACTGTCGTATCATCTGCATAGGTATTTATTAATGATATGAGAATATTCATGGGTAAATCAGCAATAAATTCCTAATAAATAGACATAGAGTAGGACTGAGAATAAACAAAATATATATAATCAATATTGAACCATAGTGTATGGCTTTGAAACAGTGGTTAACAGTCTAGCCTCATAGACGATTGCCAATGTAAGCTAATGCTTTGCCCTTTTTTTGTTGTTTTGTTTTCTTTTTTTAGTTCTGATAAGAAAATATCGGTATGATAACTTTCTGCTTGAAAAGTGTTTATTGTATTTTCTTGTTAATAAAGCTAGTATCCGTTTAAGGACAAATGAACTCTATAAGAAACATCACTTTGAATGTTAGTACTATTTCGGAGTGCGGAAACAACTGGCCCAAGAGAAAAGTACACGGAGAGAAGGAAAATGTTTTACAAGCGGAGTAATTTTTCGACGTGATGACTAATCTCCTCTGTTTTTTGCCAATGGCTACATTGAAATACGCTATAGCAATTTGAAAGCACTAACAATGAAATTCCAGAAGTAGACTTAATAACTTAATTACAGCGCAAACATCTCGCAAATTACGTCTCACTTATGACAGTCCATTACCGCTTACTGAATTAGTGCGCGGGTGTCATAGAAACATTTCCATTTCGTTCGTTACGCTGGAAATTACTGGTACCTGATGTTAATACCATATGAATGGAGTTCATCTTATTTATTTTTTATTCAGCATGAATTCTATTCAGAGATTATTGAGTTATGTTTGTTTTCTTCAGTGCAAAATAGTGGAGAAATTCAAGATAAATCGTAAGATATGTATGAACAAACTGAGATAGATAGATAGATAGATAGATAGATAGATAGATAGATAGATAGATAGATAGACAGACAGACACACAGATAATGAACATACTGAGATAGATAGATAGATAGATAGATAGACAGATAATGAACAGACTGAGATAGATAGATAGATAGATAGATAGATAGATAGATAGATAATGAACAGACTGAGATAGATAGATAGATAGATAGATAGATAGATAGATAGATAGATAGATAGATAGATAGATAGATAGATAATGAACATACTGAGATAGATAGATAGATAGATAGATAGATAGATAGATAGATAGATAGACAGATAATGAACAGACTGAGATAGATAGATAGATAGATAGATAGATAGATAGATAGATAGATAGATAGATAGATAATGAACATACTGAGATAGATAGATAGATAGATAGATAGATAGATAGATAGACAGACAGATAATGAACAGACTGAGATAGATAGATAGATAGATAGATAGATAGATAGATAGATAGATAGATAGATAGATAGATAGATAATGAACATACTGAGAAAGATAGATTGATAGATTGATAGATAGATAGACAGACAGACAGACAGATAATGAACATACTGAGATAGATAGATAGATAGATAGATAGATAGATAGATAGATAGATAGATAGATAATGAACAGACTGAGATAGATAGATAGATAGATAGATAGATAGATAGATAGATAGATAGATAGATAGATAATGAACAGACTGAGATAGATAGATAGATAGATAGATAGATAGATAGATAGATAGATAGATAGATAGATAGATAGATAGATAGATAATGAACATACTGAGATAGATAGATAGATAGATAGATAGATAGATAGATAGATAGATAGATAGATAGATAGATAGATAGATAGATAGATAGATAATGAACATACTGAGATAGATAGATAGATAGATAGATAGATAGATAGATAGATAGATAAGGAACATACTGAGATAGATAGATAGATAGATAGATAGATAGATAGATAGACAGACAGATAATGAACAGACTGAGATAGATAGATAGATAGATAGATAGATAGATAGATAGATAGATAGATAGATAGATAGATAGATAGATATTGACTGATTCGTTTTCTACGGCTAACCATTTTCTTGTTATCTAAAGCCAGAAAATAATTTGACATTGTAAGAAATCTTTTTTTGAGATAATAATGACTTAGTGATAAAAGTGTTACTAATTAAACTGCATCGCTGGGCAGAAGGAGGATTTATTCATACTTTTCCCATCGCTATTTACGCGTAAACGATTATAACAAGCCCAAATGGAATTGGAACTCGGCTCTTCGATAACCACCTGTACATCCAATCTTACAGGCTCGACGTTGCTTAAAAACTGACATAGATAGATAGATAGATAGATAGATAGATAGATAGATAGATAGATAGATAGATAGATAGATCAGACTAATAGTTGATAATCGAATTGAAAAAGAGAAGCCTTCTATGTAATACGTTTATTACCTCAAATTTCATGGACTCAACTTTAGCACTAATAAAGCCGTTATTAGTCTGAATACGTTCCCCGGCGGATTTATTTCCACATATATACTGAAGAAAATAGAAAACGAACAGGAATAATCTATGTTTAACCATATCAGTTACTATCAGTTACTAATCTCTATTCAATTTCATTATATATATATATATATATACACACGATAAAAAGAAGAGAGAAATCGCAAACGTTTTTGGTTGTAATGTGGATTTTTTTAAATATATATTATATTTTATTTTCCCTAATTTTGTTACACTGGTTTCCGGTCTCGCGACCTTCTTCAGGCAAAGAGTGGCTACTTCCACATATTATTAAAATGAATTAATTTTCCTTGTGGTTTTCGATGTTAAACAATCGCTTTTTTCTTTTTTGCTAGTAGTGACGCAAATTTCTTTCTTGGACTTCTGATTAAAAGGTAATAAAAAAATTAAGATTGGTCCGAGAAAGTGTGTGAAAAGATATCCATATTCTTATCTTTTAAAAACCCCTATACACACGAACCTTACACAATATAGGAAGTGTGTGTTTGTGTATATATATATATATATATATATATATATATATATATATGTGTGTGTGTGTGTGTGTGTGTGTGTGTGTGTGCATATGTTTGTGTGTATGTATATACGTGTGGGGGTGTATATATATATGTATATATATATATGTGTATAATAATTCCTTATCATAATGTATGCATGGAGAGGAAATATAGATATACATACTAGCAAATACGCACACACAATACACAAAAATGAAAATAGATTATACAGGGGTCATTAAAAGATAAGAATACAGATATCTTTCCACACCCCTTCTCGGATCAATCTTAATTGTTTTATTACCCTTTAAGTAGAAAAGATTTCTTACCACCCGTCCAAGAAAGATATTTGTGCCACTACTACTCGCCAGAAACATCGAAAAGCGTAAGGAAAATTAATTCATTTTAATAATATATGGAAATATCCACTCTTTGCCTGAAGATGGTCCCGGAACCAGAAACTCGTGTAACAAAATTATGGAAAATAAAATATGATATATATTTTTAAACGAATCCACATTACAACCAAAAATGTTTGCGGTTTCTCTCTTCTTTTTAAAATATTACACTTTTCTCTCGTTGGAACAACTATAACCTCTTCCCTATATATATATATATATATATATATATATATGTATATATATATGGCGGAGTAGGTAATGGCTTCTCCAGTTACTGCTACGCAGTAACCACTTATTTAAGACGTTGCATACTGAGAAAGACAATATTCGGAAAATGCTATTGAACTTCCAACTTCATGTTCTTTTCAGTTGGAACTTTCAATGTCCAGGGCTTAGCCCGGAGCCAGAAGCAAAAGCAGTTAGCGACAGGCATATTAGGTTGGTGCAAAAATAATGCCGTTTTCCACATAGTAACATATGTGAGAAAACGACATTATTTTTGCACCATCCTAATAGAATTTTGTAAGTACGATGGAAACTTCTTGGACATATTTTCCGAATGGATCCAGAATGCCCAGCTAACAAAGCCATGGAGTTTTACTATAAAAAGACTGACTTCAAAAAGTTCAGAGGTAATCCAAGTACCACCAAAGTCACAACGCTGAACCAAGACATTCAAAGAACAAGGCAGAAAGATCCCACTTTTCCTTTGGAGAAGTTTACAATGGAGGAAGATCTGCAAACTAGAAGAGGACAGAGAAATCAATTTTACAAGGACACAAGTGGATAAAAGCATTGGTTGAAGTAATCCAAAAAGTAACTTGAAACAAAGAGTTGTGAGTTCAATAACTGGCCACAGCAGAAGGAACAATTACTTGGAGAGTTGAGTTACTGAACTGGAATTTCGGGTCAAATCTTTTTGACCGGCATTGGACTTATATCCTGAATCAGAATTAAAGTGAGGTTTTGAAGTAACATGGAGGGAATTGAAGAATTGAAAGTTATTTCTTTAAAATTATCATTGTTGTTTTCTAAGCTGTACCAAAAGTCCCTTTAGCTTTAGTCCACAGGCCCAATTTACCCCCTCCACAGGAGTGTGGCTTTTAACATAGTTTAAAATAATTCAAAAACCGTCTTTTCTGATGCAGCAGATGCTATGTCAGTTCAGATTTTAATACAGCTAACTGACAAGCTTCGATGCGTGTTAAATTCAAGGTAAGTTTTTAGTTAGTAATTATCAGTGCACAACTGCCTTTTGTGATTTGCGCATTTGAGTGGCTCATCCGGATGAAACGACCTTTAAACATATTTTTTTAAGGACAGCATCTGCCGCTTTTATTCCGCCCTTAAATCTGTGCAACAGACACACACTGACAGCCATCCCTTGGGTTGTCACGTTGATCTCACCCCTTTCGGAAGTAATATTAATTGTAATGGAGAAATAATCCGTTTCCATAGAGAAAAACCTCGACACTCTGAACCTGTTACCGTTGCTGTCAGTTGAAATTTATAAAATCATTTTACTAAGTGGGTGAGTCTTAATCGTAACAATTAGAAGCTGACCCAGAGGCTGGAAGAGGAATCAAGTTGCCTCCAATTGATACTTTGATTGCAAAATAGCTGAACCAGATGAATGATTCACAAAAAATCTCCACATATCAGCCACATTAGATATCTCCCCCCACCCCCGACCGCAATTAATCTCATTTATGATGAAAAAGACCATTGCCTTAAAGCTGTGCGTCATTTCTTTACAACTTGTCATAGCAAATGTAATTTAGTATAAGGTGAACTTTGACAGTCTGCATTTTGCCAGAAACATGATGACCTCATGTAAATGGAGCCAGATAGGAATCAGCTCCATTTTTAATAGCATCCAATTACATATACTATTGAGAAAATAGGAATTTAAGTCTAGCAAAAACATGGGCCCTCGAAACTTCTCACTTATATTTTTAAAAATATGACAATTTTTAGCATATATGAACCATAAATAATGAGAAAAAAATCATATTTAATGAGTAAAAGATGGCGATACACGATTTTATATATAATACGTAGCCTACTCCAATTTTTATTAGAGTCGGAGCCGTAACCGGGACCTGAATTGCTTCAAATTCAGTCAGACAATAAAACTTTGGCTGTGACTCAACATTCAAAAATAAAAATATATTAAATTCGCTGTACTATAGATCATAAATGTCAACATAGGTCGGTGTTTAAGAGCAAGTTCTCTATGGCTGAACGGTCAGAACACGTCGGGATTAATGATGGTTCCGTATAGGATACAGGTTCGATTCCTGTTGGAAGTTTCTTGAACATTCAGGCAAGGAAATGTAGTTAATACAGTTTATATTTTAAAAAAGAGCATTTATATTTAAGTGTATACAGTGTAACCCGGATATAAGAAACCCGGATATAAGAGAGATTTTCTCTGGTCCCAAATTGTTCCCATACTTACCTAAACAAAATAGACCAAACCCGGATATAAGAGACTTCTTCTCCGGTCCCGAGAACTCTCTTATATATTATATATTATATATATGTCTGATTTAATCTATTTCATATAATATATATATATATGTGTGTGTGTGTGTTTATATATAATAAAGTTAATTTCTACAGTATGACTGAATAACAAGAACAAATGTGTCACAAAAATGTTTTGTTGCAAACATAAATATGAGGTTTGTCTGTCTACATATAATCTGCGTGACCGTCGTTAATCCTGAATACTAAAAAAATAAATTTCATTTTCACAAAATAATAAAAATCAGAGTTAATTCACACATCTTAACGTGGTATGAGATTTCTACGTCGTTTATAGATAGATAGATAGATAGATAGATAGATAGATAGATAGAAAGATAGATATGACCCTGACGATCCGTTTAGGTGAAACCTAGGTAGGATTACCTGGATCTTCAGGTTTATATTAGGTTTGCTCTACTTCGTGCATTGAGCACTTTACGTAGTTGCTTTTACTCGTTTTGGGTTTTTTTTTTCTTTGGACTCTGAGCTTGAATTCTGGACGATTGTTTTCGCCTCATTTGCATGTTCTTAGTTCTTTCTTTTTTTATTCCTCATTTTTCCTTCGGTACTGGTTTGCTCAACTACAAGCCGAAATACCTAAGGTTTTTCCAAGCGAGTACCACTATTCATATATATATATATATATATATATATATATATGAAGAAATATAGTCTTAAGATGTGCTATATTTATGGGGAAAAGTAGTCAATAGCAGAGATAGAGCGTGGGTAAATATAAAAAAGAACATAGAAGTCAACACTTAGAGGCGACAGACTGTTTCATGCTAGACGCAATCGTCAGTCTAGCATGAAGCGTCTAAGTGTTGACTTCTATGTCGCCTCTAAGTGTTGACTTCTATGTCGCCTGTAAGTGTTGACTTCTGTGTTCACTTATATATATATATATATATATATATATATATATATATATATATATATATATATATATATATGTGTGTGTGTGTGTGTGTGTGTGTGTGTGTGTATGTATGTATGTATATATATATATATATAAAAGAAAGAACAAATGGAATAAAAATCCACTGATATACTTTTAAAAACGTGCTCAATAAAAGGAGAGCAAAAATATTATTATTATATTTTTAAGAGATTATAATAAACCATTTTACATCGCAACACACCTTTCATGTTTCAACAAGTATGAATGTATTTTTTTCTGGCGATGGTTGGTAACTGGTGATAAAATGCGAGAGGATTGAAATCAGAATTAAACTTTAACTTCCGAAAAGGGTAAAAAGATTTGTTCATAAATTTCCCTAATAAATCATTTTTATCACAAGTTATCTACCATCGCCTGAAGAAGTACAATCATAGTATTCAAACATGAAAGCTTTTGTACAGCGATGTAAAATGTTTTTATTATAATCTATTATAATAAAAACAATATAATATATATATATATATATATATATTATATATATATATATATATATATATATATATATATATATATATATATATATATATATATATTATATATTAAAGATAACAGTCTCTTCTAAATTGAAAAGGTAAACTTCCTCGACGTAACCCTAGACTTACCGAGCAACACGTACCAACCTTATAGAAAACCAAATGCTAACAACTTATATATACACCCGAAGTCAAACCACCCTCCATCCACAATTAAACATATACCCTCATCAATAGAAAATAGAATTAGCAGTAACTCCGCTAACAAAGAAATATTCCACCAACATAACGACTTTTATAACACTGCCCTAAAAAGTAGTGGTTATAAAAATAAAATATAGGGACAATTGCAATAACCAAAAAAAAAAAACAGGAAAAGAAACATCATTTGGTATAC
>OZ010578.1:114688642-114701142 GCA_963932145.1 Acanthosepion lycidas | reverse complement strand
GTCTCTTCCTATTCAGTTTCATATGGCAAAATCAACGATCTATACTATTCTAATATGTAAAGAGACGCGGCCACCCCTAGGCGGCAAAATGGTTAGCAAGCTTGTCTCTCTAGAACAATTACGACCGAGTAGTGAGTTCGATCCTCACTGGGTGACCCATACTTTCGGCCTTGTCCCACATCTGAGCTACGTTTCGAAAATCGCTATAAATATAGAGACAAACATGTCTTTACTTTGCAAAGAATATTATCTCCTTCCTTCCACTTACGCCATCAACTCTCCTACATACAGGTACGGTGAAAACTTATATATTTTATACATTTAGTATTGGGTTTATTTATTTTCCTCTTAGATTTAATGATTTTCAATATTTTTGTCTATAAACCTGTGCACAAAGTAATGTTGTAAAAATTTAAATTAGCAATCATCTTGGGACAAGGAACGGATTAATCCACTCTACATCGATTCCTATTGGAAAAATAGTTTCGGTTTACGAATATTTCGGGTTACGAACGGGCTTCAGGAACAAATTAAAATCGTGAACCGAGGTTCCACTGTATAAAGAGTGTCATGGAACATAAGAAAATAGTTATATAGACATATATACAGTGTTTATATATATATATATATATATATATATATATATATATATATATATATATATATATATATATATATAATGAGTGATAACCGGATGTCGAAAATCCTCATGTATAGACAATTCTTCTATGGTAAGCGTAATGTAGGCAATCCTTAGTTACGCTTCAAGGACAAACTCAAATACAATTTAAATGATGCAAACATCTCTATAGGGGAGTTCAAACTTTCTGTCGAAAACCAAGCAAACTGGAGAAATACATGCTACATGCTAACTAACTTTGAAAAGAATCGTCTCAACCATCTGAGAGAATTAAGAACCAACACTAAATCTTGGGTCATTACATCAGCCCATATGACGGTCAACCCTTCAGTATCCCCTTCGTGTGGACTTGTTTGCAAATCCTGTGCAGGATTGCTGTCTAATACGAGACATAAACATAAAAACTAAACTGAAAGACACTCATACATCGAAAATGACCGGAGAGTCAATTATTATTATTATTATTATTATTATTATTATTATTATTATTATTATTATTATTATTTTCTTTGATTTCTGGCATTTACACATTTCTTTCTGGGTCCCACCCAGGGACCTAAGGTTAGAAATGGCATCATGACAATTTTCACTTACAAAAAAAAAAAAAATTACATAGATAGAGCCCTTCGTAAAGTGTGGGCTGTACTTGCCAGAACATTTTTTTGTATCTCCTTGAGGCATGGACTTCCAGGAATCCCTTCAATTAGTCTACTGGAATCTTTTCCAAACAGTCCTAGGGCTCCAACTACAACAGGGATTGTTGATGTTCCCATGTGCCACATTTTTGAGATTTCTATTTCAAGGTCCTTGTATTTTGATAGCTTTTTGAATATCTTCAAAGATACAGTGCAGTCTGAAGGGACTGCCATATCAATAAGGAAGCACTTTTTGTGGTCTTTAATAACAATGTTATTATTATTATTATTATTATTATTATTATTATTATTATTATTATTATATACATATTGGGTTATATATAAACTTAAATTATAGATAGATAGATAGATAGATAGATAGATAGATAGATAGATAGATAGATAAAGAAAAAATAGGAAACGTATATCAATCTAACATGTTTCACTTTAATTAAAGCTTCATCAGAGATTGAGAGAAAACACACAAAAAGACAGAACTTTGGTATTTTCAATTTTGTTTGGGTCAATTCACATTGGTCAGTCAAGTATCACATTCATTAACACCTTAGATAATTCTGTATGTATGCAAGTTGGTAAAGATTCTTATGTGTCTAAGTGGGCATCGGTTGGTAATGTGTATTCGTAACTGTGTATGTGTGTCGGTATTACCATCAAATGCTCGCTTATACATACAATAATCTTTACAAGAATTTTTACAAAACTATTTAACGGCATGTGCACTAATATATCTTATTAATTAAATCTTATTAAGATTCTAGATTGCAGGTTTTGAAAAACGTAGATTTACATTGTTTAAAAAACAGGCACGTCTACTCAAACACGAGTATCTAACAGCAATAATGCTTTATTTTTAATCATTTCAACTAAAACTGGCAATAAAGCCACTAAAACGCAAGGTGATATAGACTGTTAGATAATATGAGAAAAAATAATATTGAGGAGAGAGAACAATAAAAGAACAGGAATTAAGAAGGCAGACGATAATGATTGACATTGCATTTGAATTTTTGAAAATCAAAGTTGACTGGAAAGCAAGAAGTCGGAAGAGAGTTCCATAAGCGAGAAAACGAGAAAATAGCAGCCAGGAGAAAGAACAATTAAAGAACAAGAATTAGAAGACAGAATTTAAAGACTGACGTTGCACGAAATGCTTTGAAAATCAATTTTGACTTGGAAGCAATAAAGCAGAAGAGAGTATCAAAAACGACAAGTGAAGAAGAAGAAACTGTTAGCATAGAACTTACGGTTATATCTAGCCAATTCATCTGTAATCTGTAATAAAGTAATGAGAATCACACACACACACACACACACACACACACACACACATATATATATATATATATATATATATATATATTCAAGGATGTTTCGTTGAATAATTTAGACATAAAAGTACATGGGAACATAAAAGAAATGACCAAAACTACGGCATCTTTATTACATAGTTTTGTAACAGCACTAAGAATTTGATCCGAGAATTCCAGAGGATTAAAATAAAAATGAATACACATAATATGTCTAGATTATTTAACGGAACATGCATGAATAAAGATATACTGCCCAAAATACACACACACACGCGAGTGGGCGCGCGCGCGCATATATATATATATATATATATATATATATATATATATATATATATATATATATATTGATTGATTGATTGATTGATTGACAGTCGAATAGTTTGATAATCTGACTTACCTGTAATACAATGAACGGGGTTCGGGATACTATTTGCAACTTTCTGAAAGGAGTCGCCATATTATCAACTGTTATAACTCTCTGGCCGCCCGAAAAATGATGGCGGTCAACTGATCCGTCGATCGTGCTTGAAGTGAGCAACCTGAAGGACACGCAGTCCACTGTGATGATATCGCGTTCCCCAACCTTACCATCCACCTTCTCATTTACCTTCGCACCTGTCGGGCCTTCTGAAAACTGACCGGACGACTCGACCGCTGGACAATCTATAGAGACACACGGAAACGAACAGGCAAAAAGAACTACACTTCTATTAACAATAATACATCCTCATATACCCTACCGTTTCTGTATGATTTATATATGAATGTGCATACATCCACACACGCACGCACATACACACACGCATATATATATATATATATATATATATATATATATATATATATATACAGATATACGGAGGTCTGACATAAATAAATAAACATTATTTTGTTACTTTGTTCAGATTTTATATTTAATACTTATTGACAATTATTTCATTTATCATAAGCACGTAAGAGAAATGCCTACACTTCTACTTCACAATGCCTCGTACTCCAAGTGCAACGAAATTATAATATTTTGAAAGGACGTTTATCATGGACTAATCTGAGTTTGGAATGAGGCAGTGTCAAAAAGCATCGAAATTCTGAAGCAAGTGATTCTACGAATGAAGGTGATTAATTGGGGCAAGAAATGGTTTTTTAAATTTTTTACGCCACCAAAGCACAATGATGTCACACTCCAGGAGAGCAACCCATTGCGCCTTCTTGACTTCACGTTTTCCACTGGCACGAATTGGAACGATTATATTGAATCAATTGCTAGACCTGCTGCTGCTGATGGAAAAGTTGGTTCACTACGTTGAGCTGGGCAATTTTTCTCGTCGGAATCCATTTTCACGTTTACAGATCTACCATTTGTCCTTGCACTTACTACTGTTGACACATTTGGTCTAGTGATCATTGTATGTGTCGAGAGACATTTAACAAAATCCAAAGGTCTGTAATATTATCGGTCCCGACTCGGCATCTCGACTACAGTCATTTTTCCACTGCTGTGACGTGGATTCCTTCTGCCTATTCTATAAATAATTTAATAGCAATTTTTCTTAATGAGTTTTTCTCTTTGGCACCTCAATCGTATGAATCTAACTAGATTAACAACCTGCTCTCAATATTATACCGTTAACATAGCTAGATGCAACCGTAAGTTCTATTCTAATAGTTTCTTTTTTCTCGCACTTTTCGCCTGTGGAACACTCTTTTTGGTTTATTGTCTCCCTGCTAAATACAATCTTCAAAAAATTCATAATGCAACAGAAATTGCCATCTTCTGCCTTCCTGAAACCCGTTCTTTTATTGACCTTTCCTTCACCCTTAGTAAACTATTGTGTCTTAGTGGCATTATCGCCTTGCTTAGGGCGAAATGATTAAAAAATATATCGTAACAAAATCATTTTTTTTTATCATTTTGGCAAAATTCAGATCTTAAATCTTAATCTGAGACGGCCAAAATTACTTCAACAAAAAAAAATGGAATTTTGGACAGTTTATCCGAAATCTTTGTTTCGGTGTACAATATTTTATTAGACGATGATACAATTGCGAGAAAAGAATAAACAGAGATTCCGTAGGCTGGATTAAAAATTAAAAAAAAAAAACAACATTTGCTTGAATAATCACTGTCTAAATATACGTTAAAATCACGCGCACGTGCACGCACGTGCGCACGCACACACACACATATATATTATACTTTATATATTAGATATATATATTATATAACATATATAGGCACACACAGACATACACACACACACACACACATATATATATATATATATATATATAGTACAGGTAATAAATCCGTTGATATATAATCCAAGTGGTCCCTAGTAATATCAAATATTAAAACTGATCCACAAAAAGAGCTCAATGTATTTATTATAACAGAGCATATAAATTACACGACAGGATCCAAGATTATCTCCTATGGGTGGTGGGTATAGATCTATTCCAACCAACGAAAAGCACGTTAGTCTTATTCAACCCCGGTGTACAGACTGTTCCTATCCGAATTAGAAATTTTAAATTTAACCTTGACAGCAGTAGAAAAATTGATACAGACTTTATCCATTTCGATGTTTCAGTCAGATGAAATGCACCGAGTCGATGGTATGGGGTGAGTTGAAGGTATCAGGATTAAAGCGAAGAGGTTTTATAAAATTAACACCGATGTTGACGGTTGAAATAAATTATAACTTATAACCGTGGTTTTCTTGATAGATAGATAGATAGATAGATAGATAGATAGATAGATAGATAGATAGATATAGGATTGGTGTATGCGGAATAAATTCCAATAACCTACAAATACTATTCTTAAAAGATTGCTCAATACAGAATAGAGCAAATATAAATATTTATTCGAAAATTTATAACATAAATATGTTATAAAATCACTGAAAAAATAGCCATTTTGTTTCAGCACTTCTGGTGACACCAGAAGTGTTGAAACAAACACTTCTGGTGTGTTATCAAGTGGTCACTTTTATAAAAATTTTATAAAAAATAAAATTATATAAAATTAGAAAAAGGTTTTATAAAATTAACCTTATGACATTACATTGGGGTTATATGAAAAAAGAAGGGTTACGTGAAACATCGAAAACACGTTTATAAATTATAATTTATTTCAACGGCAAAGTTTTTAACATCCATCTCATCAGACAGAAACTACAATTTGTAATTTCGGTCTGATGAGAAGGGTGCTATAATTTATAATTGTGGTTTCCTTGACATATATATATTTCCTTGATATATATATATATATATATATAGATATAGATATAGATAGATAGATAGAGAGAGAGAGAGAGAAGGTATGTACACGACGGTCTTCCATAACTGAAACTCAGCTGAATTTCATGAAGAAAAACCTTCTTTTGTTGGATTCAAAATGAAAAGTACATGTCACTTGCTATTATCAATGCATTGTAGGAGAAGCAGTAGCAAGGAAATATAAGGTTAAATCACGCTCATCCCCTTAGTTCTCTGCTGCTTGCTAAGCTGCCATTGCCGATAGGAATCACTGTAGTGACATGTCTGACTGAAACAGACGTCTCTTTGTCTCATCCCGTAATGAGTGAAGTGTGCATTCAAAGAAGCAAAGTTACTATTTGCTGATTGAATGAAATAATGCATTGCATCTCGCAAATTCGGCTCCAAAGATTATTGGCGTCTCTGCAAGAGCGTACTAAACAACAGCAAACCTACAATACCTCCTTTGTTCAATCAATTTGAGGTCCTGACTTCCTCAGCTGATAAGGCCGAGTGCTTTGCTCGTAAATTCTCATCCAATTCAACGCTCGACTCGTCCAGTGTACCCAATTTCTTCGTCCCTAGAACTGTTGCACATAACCCCATCGTTGGTATTGGGCATCATCTCTAAATTAGACTCGCATAACAATAGCGGTGAGGACGGGATACCAGCCATTGTCCTGAAGAAATGTACTCCTGAACTGGCTTCTGTCCTCTCCTAGCTATACAACTACTGCCTCAACGACTCCTGCTTTCCATTCTGCTGGAAGTCTTCATCTGTTGTACCTATCTTTAAGAATTCTGGCGACCCTTCTGATCCATCTGACTACCATCCTATCAGTCTCCTACTACTATTTGGCAAGGTCTTTGAAGCTTTAATCAACGCCGAAGTGGTTAAGCACCTTACATTCCATGATATGCTATCTAACAAGCAATATGGTTTCCGCTTTGCCCAATCTATCGCTGATGTGCTCACGGCCATAACTGAATTTGTTTACCAAACACTTCACAATAACGGAGAACCTCGTGCCGTGTCTCTAGATATTTCTAAAGCGTTTGATAGGGTTTGGCATGCAGGCCTCCTTCGTAAACTTCAGGGATACCGTATTTCAGGATGATTATTTGACAATACAATCATTTCTGTCAAACCGTGTGATAAAGATCGTCCTTAACGGATTCTCGAGTTCCTTTCTCACGAACGCAGGTGTTCCTCAAGGCTCTATCCTGGGTCCATCTATGCAGACGACACTATTATTTACTCCTGCCTAAATAGCAAATCTGGTATCGTTGACAAAACTAACCTGGCCGTTGGTCTCGAAAAGGACGTCAAATCGGTTGTGGACTAGGGGAGGAATTGGCTGGTTAACTTTAATGCCTCAAAAACAAAACTGCTCTATATTAGTCACCACAAAAACACTCACTTCCACTCATTAGAACGCCTGATGCTCAACTCCACTAGAGCACCTCTTTGCGACTACTTGGTCTCAAACTGTCCGCTGACCTGAGATGGAACAAATACATTGAATCAATAGCTTCATCTATCGCACCAGAAAGTTTTTCTCGCCTGAGTCTATCCTTCAAATCTTTAAATCAACCATTCGTCCTTGCATGGAATATTGTAGTCATATATGGTCTGGAGCCCCCGCAATGTAGTTGGCCCTGATCTGGCATCTCGTTTACAGTCGCTCTCTCACAGACGTGCCATCGTCTCCCTCTGTCTTTTCTACAAATACTTTCGCGGTAACTGCTCCGACGAGCTATTTTCACGAGTTTCCAAACTGCATGTATTTAAACGTGTCACTGGGTCGACATCTCAGTCCCACCCTTTCAGTCTATAAACGGTTAAATGTAGCCGTCTCTTCTACTCCAACAGCTTCATGTCTCGCACTTCCCATCTGTGGAACTCCCTTCCTCTTACTCGTTTCCCTGATAGCGATAATCTCCAACTATTCAAATGCAATGTCAATGGACATCTTCAGATGCCTTGATCTATCCCCTATCCTTCTCTTCATCCTTTCCTATATCACTCCTCTTTGCTCTCGCTACAACTCTCTGTAACGCCTTGCTTGGAGTGAAAAGCTTAAAGAAACAAACTGGACAGGCTTTCACTTACGGCATAACACTGGCTTTACAAGACTGTGATCTGAAGAATCGAATAGTATCCTCTACTGTTCAGTGATGAGGACGGATTCTGCCTTCATGCAAGTGATGAACGCTTCCGTGTCTTTCATACATCTTTTCGAATCTATTTGCCTACCTTTTTATCATGATGCTGAATGTCATTAGTTAAAACTCTCGCTCATCTTTGATGCTTGTGGTAGGAACAACGAACAACATCATGCACGTCTAGAACATTGTTCAACACATTTTGCTGCCTTTCTTGGAACAGTGTTTTGTACTATTCCAGCAGGAACGCGCACATGTTACGCGTGGTAGTAAACCTGATCTGAAAGATGTTCGCTACCTTGCCTGGGCGGTACGATTACCAGCCCTGTCATCCATTCAACATATATAGAACATGCTGGGACGGTGGCTGACTCGTTTAGATATACCATGTATAACTCTATGGCGTGGTGTAAGAGGTGTTAAGTAAAGTATCACAGGATGGTATTTTCTCTCTGTATGTATGTGAGAGTTCAAACCTGTGTTGGTGCCTACGCATTATATGCTGCTGCTGCTAAATTTCATGCCATGAAGAAATTTAGCCCACAAAAACTACCTTGTCCCTCCAGCTCTCACGGTCTTGGCAGCGTGTCGGAACATCCTCCAACGCTTGATTGACTGACGACGTCCTTCTAGAAGTTGCATGGTCTGCCGCAAGGTCGTCGCCAATTTGCAGACGACGAGTCGAACTGGTCAATGACTCTGGTAAGGCGATCATCAAGTCGTTGCAGGACGTGACCGAGTCAGGAAACAACGTTGAGGGTTGGTGCGGGGGATGATGGGCTAATATGCATTATATACAGTCTATTAAGATGGATTCTGAGCACTGTAAATAGGCCCATTATTTTGAAACCTCTGCACATATTGATATGTATATGGAATCATTTGCTGTATTTCTTTTTATATTATTGATTACAGAATACAAGGCCCATGAGCCACTTAAAGTAGAGGTTTGTTGAATAAGATTGTTATAAGGGCAGAAGGAAAAAAGGAAGAGCTGCATATTATGATGATATGTAGGATAGATATCGGTAGACTAGTCTAGAACTAGAAAAGTTTAATGGTTAGGGAAGCATCCTCTTGGGAGTCTCTTCCACAAAGTGAAAGTTCTTAAGAAGAAACTGTCTGGGAGGAATTTCCTCCTTCAGTCGTGATACACTCTTGGGCGATCATGTCTCTTTCGTTTCATTTAGTGACTAGGCAGAAGATTTTCCCGCAGTAGGTTGCCATTTCTTTCTTCGGTAGACTGATTGCCAAACAAAGCTATAGGACCCAGTCTATCCTGCTATTCAACCCATAGCTGGGGAGAAAAGAAATGGAGTCATACATTTACTTTGCACGTAAGTGAATGTAACGAACCCGACTGGAATTCGAACCCGACTTACCGATTTCTCATTCTATAAAAAGGAGTGTTGAAAAATTACTCGACCTGGTTCACATCTCAATATCTGACCAAACATTTCGCACCCCACGTATATATACTGTTATATACCGTACCTATAAACATTAATAGTGTTCTCCCAATCTTCATAAAGATGTTGCAGTAAGTGGGAGTAATATGCTGTTTAAGTAGTCCGCCACTATCAGTGGTTTACCTACTACACGCCGCTGGCGAGTATTGTATTTTGTTGATGTTATAAAGATTACCATTTCATTTCCAACCTCCGTTTTGGTTATTCCTCATTCAGTAACCCTTTCTAGGTTACAACATATACATACACTCGCAAATCTGCATCTATCGTATTCATTTTGTGTTATCGACATTAATGTGTACCTTAACTATATTCTTTATCAATTGGTTCTTCCTGTGTAATTGTCTGTCTGTCTGATTGTCTACAGTCGGAAGAATAAGATAGAGCCGAGGTTATCAACAGTGAAGACAGAATCGATGAAAACGGTATAAATCAGATCTGATGCTCTTAAGAAAAGGCGTGAATGCATTTTCCCCTGCACCCTGTCCCATCACCTCATATCTAGGCAATTAAAATATCAGATTGTTGGTTTAGAAGAGTATTTGAGCTTGTTAAATGCGGATAAGTAACTGGCTCTCACGTAATGATTAGGGAGTTTAGACAAAAAAACGGGTTTTTATATATATATATATATATATATATATATATATTAGGCTTATGATTTTTTTTCTGTAATCCTATATGAATGTGTCATAAATCGATTAACTAAAAGTACAAAAGTAACGAAAAAGGCATTAATTTGTTTTAGTTATTCAAAAAGGTCACCCACCCCCAAAAAATGAAAATTCGATTGTACCATATACTCAATAGGGGTAAAAAATTAGGATATTTAAGAAGCTTTATTTTTCAATTTGATGTAATAGCAATCATGTACTTTTAACACATTTAACTGTTTATAGCTATAGCATAACATACAAACATACAAATAAACAAAAACGAGTTCTAGAAAGTCCCAGAAAATTTTAGAACCCTTCAGGTAATTCTAGAAGGATCCAGAAAGTTCTAGAAAACTCCAAAATGCCATAGTACTACTATACTTATATGCGATTTTAGAAATATCGTGTTGAAGGTGGTAATCTCAGTCAAATGATATACGTGATAAACGCTTGGGCGATCATGTCTCTTTTGATTCATGGCTCGCTAGGCAGAAGAGTTTTTACGCAGTAAATTGCCGTTTCTTTCTACGGTAGACTGCTTTGTAGTCAGTTCTGCAACTAAACGCCTAACTGGGAGAGAACAAAGGGCTTCATACCTTTCCCAATGGATAGCTACTGGTATATATATATATATATATATATATATATATATATATATATATATATATATATATATATATATATATATATATAAGACAAGCTGAAAAGCAATTGCCAGCAGTCAATATACCACATAACACCCTTGAATGCTTAGACTTGGAGCGGGTAGAATGGAGATCAACGTGTTTTAGTGGACGCATCAGTTTTCAATCTGCTTGTCTGAATCATCTACAAGAAGCGAGAGCAAGAACTAAAAGCTCAGCCAATCTAACAGTGATCTCATCTCACAATCCTCACTCTTGCTCCATATGCGGCCTCCTTTGTAAATTACTAGCGGGTCTTAAATGCCACTTAAGATTATCGCACAAAATTTCATAACTGAATCAATTAACCAGTCAGATCCTCATACGTCGAAACGGACGGCAGAGTCCATTATACACACAAACACACACACACACGCACACACACACACACACCCACACACACACATATATATATATATATATATATATAGAGAGAGAGAGAGAGAGAGAGAAAAGGAGACATTGTAGTCAACACCCAGCAGGGAATCTCAGTTTCATCCTTATACGCAATTGTCAGGCTATATGTGTTGCGTTTTGTTCGACTATTATATATACAAGTCATTGATGCATTGTGGGTAATCTATTGTAAAAAATAAAAATAAATAACCTCAATAAATCAATAGAAACCAATAAATGAGTAAATAATTCAAGTAAATAATAAATAAATTAGCAAAGCACAACACACATAATCACAAATACACGTAATAACAACAATCAACAATAAAATAATCAATTATAAATAAAAGTTAACAAACAATACTACAAATAGCCAAAAAACTGCATCCAAATCCACAATAATTTCCACACAATAGTCCACCGAACAAGCCGTTAGAACAATGAAATGGAGTGACTGTAATTTTTTTACAGTACTCTTTATCCTATACAAGGAATATGGTTGAAAATAACGGTTAACACCAAACTTTATCAGTTTAAGTATAATCCAAGAAGTATACTCTTGAGAATCGGTTCCATAAAGCAGCAGTTTTTGTGGGAAGAACCTGTTTGAGTGAAAGTTACATCTCACCAATGGAATACGAAAGGAATTATTGTGGCATGGCTAATCTTAGTCTTGAACTTTAGAACTGCGGGGACTAAGGAAATTCCATGGAAATAGTGACAGAGCAGCAGGAGTCTGGCAATGTTTCGTTTGTGGGAAAGGGATTGTAGAGTGGAAAATAATTCATCAACCACAAGGACGAGAAGATGATTTGGTAACTATTTAATGCCTTAATGTTGGGGTTAGATTAAAATAGAATTAATTCTAACTAATAAGTATTGAATTATACGAAAGAAGTTTGAAATTAAAAATTACCCATTTTAAAATTTAAATTTAATCTCTATTAAGTTTAAAATTATAAAATTACTGAGGAAAAAAGAAAAATACATATGCTATTCTATTTCTTTTGTTTTTATTGAAATTAAGTTGGAATGAACGTTAAGATCAACTGCTCTTAACTTCATGATACCATGGTTACATTTGAATTCCAAGTGTAGGGATGAAATGATGACATCTTGCGAAAGACAATACGCACACACTCAGATTATAATACATAAGCACTCAGACATATTTAGATATACACACACACGAAAAAAAGGCGATGAGTCAGGAAACATCTCCACGACCCTTTACAAAAAAATAAAAAATAAAACATACAT
>OZ010578.1:114646142-114683642 GCA_963932145.1 Acanthosepion lycidas | reverse complement strand
TGAAATGCATTATAATATGTTGCGACTAGTTTGAAATGTAATTTTGTTGAGCGTGGTTTGCTTTGTTTTAATGGAGATCGCCTCCAATATCTCAAGGTTCTTTTTTACTGTGTGTATGTGCGAGTATTTTGTTATCAACTAATATCTGTCTAATATTATGTACATGGCTATGTTTTTCTGAGAAATGTTGTTTGATGGAACTGATATCACAAAGATGATAGGTGAGTCTACGGGAGAGGGTGGTTGTAGTAAAACCAATATATATTGTGGGTTTATTAGTATCAGAGATACAATCTCTGAACGGGGATAAAAAAGTAGAAAAGAAACAGATAGTATAGAATTTACGGCTACATCTAGCTAGCTCAATTGTAGATTGATGAGATCTCGACGACAGTCTTGTACTGCGCCTAAATTCAGAAGGTCTTGGTATCGTAACGAATTGTGATATTTATTTCCGCTTATTTACAGAAAATGTGTCACAAAGCCAAAATGGAGAATGCAGAAAAGGACGTTCTTCTTCTGTCTTAACATTAAAATTAGCTAGCCACAAACACTGACCCAAACATACCACAATATTTTTAACACGAAAACAACACATTCTTACTTACCTTTCTTACTACATCCACCATAATACCACATTGTCTCTATGAAAGGCACATTGGAACAATTACCAAAGTATTTATAGAAAAGACACAGAGAGGCAACCTTACGGCGGCGGGACTGTAACTGCAGCCGAGCCGTCAGATCAGGACCAATAATATTGTTCATTCTTCTTTGAATATTATCAAGTATCTGTAGATATATAGCAGTGTCACCGAACCATATTTGGCAGCAATATTCTAAGCATGTACGAATGATAGACTTATAGATATGTATGACAGATGCCGGAGAGAAATATTGTGTCGCACGACACAACATGATGTTCTAAAATCTGGCACCACAAAGTATACAAGAGAGTAACTATATTTTATTTATCAATTATCGGTTAATTTATCAGTTGCAGCGCATTTTCAAAATGATATCCATTTACTTCGTTGCATTTCCATACTTATAAAAAAAAAAACAATATATCATTTATTAAATGGAAATGATAATGTTCGATGCATTTGCTATGGGGTTGAAATGCAGTGTGATGCAATGCATAAGCTCTTGGAATAAGAAATTGGAACGCAGAATTCGAATACCATTCGAGCTCGTTACATTCACATAGATTGGGAATGGTATCAATTCATCTGTTCTTGAAGGTATGGTCTAAATAGCAGGACAGATTACGTTCTATAGCCTTTGTTGGCAACCAGTCTACCGTAGAAAAAAAAACGGCAGCCTACTGCGGGAAATTCTTCTGTTTGCTCAGTCAACTGAAAGAGATCGTCCAAATGTGTATCACGTATGGCGAGACACCGTGTATATGAAACACAGGAGTACCAATGAAAGAGCATTATATGTCCCCCTTTCTCCCTTCTATCGACCACTTTCTTTTCTTTTATAACCCTTCCTTACCTTTTCTTTACTCTTTTTTTCTTTATTTCAATTTCCTACTACCGCATTCTCTCTTTCTCTACCCCTCTCTATATATGTCTCCATCTCTTTTTCTTTCTTTCTCTCTCTGCCTCAATACTCAACCTGTTCTATCTATATTCTCCTCTCCCTCCTCTTTACTCTTTGTCTTTCTTTTTCCTATTTTCTATACGCTTGATAATTCTCTTCCTTTCATTCTCACTTATTCTTCTCTCAGTATCATATTTTCTCCTATTTATCTCTATTTATCTCCTTTCCCGCTATCTCTCTCTCTCTCTCTCTCTTCATATCTCTCTCCTCTATCTTACTCTCTCTTTCTTTTTCTCTCTCTCTCTCAAACACTTTTTCTCAACCATCCTTTATCGCCCCGTTCTTTTTCTTTCATAGCTCCCGCCTTATCTTTTCATCACCCTTTATTTTTCTCTTCTTTATTTTATTTCCCCCCCTATCGTATTCTGTATTTCTCTTCCTCTTCTTCTACCTGTATCGTTATATTTTTCTCCTCTCTCTCTCTCTCTCTCTCTCTCTCTCTCTCTCTTTCTCAATACTCAACCTGCCCTATCTATATTTCCCCCTCTTACATTTACACTTTTCTCTCTCCCCATCTCTCTTACCATCTCTCTCTCTCTCTCTCTCTTTCTCAATACTCAACCTGCCCTATCTATATTTCCCCCTCTTACATTTACACTTTTCTCTCTCCCCATCTCTCTTACCATCTCTCTCTCTCTCTCTCTCTTTCTCAATACTCAACCTGCCCTATCTATATTTCCCCCTCTTACATTTACACTTTTCTCTCTCCCCATCTCTCTTACCATCTCTCTCTCTCTCTCTCTCTCTCTTTCTCAATACTCAACCTGCCCTATCTATATTTCCCCCTCTTACATTTACACTTTTCTCTCTCCCCATCTCTCTTACCATCTCTCTCTCTCTCTCTCTTTCTCAATACTCAACCTGCCCTATCTATATTTCCCCCTCTTACATTTACACTTTTCTCTCTCCCCATCTCTCTTACCATCTCTCTCTCTCTCTCTCTCTCTTTCTCAATACTCAACCTGCCCTATCTATATTTCCCTCTCTTACATTTACACTTTTCTCTCTCCCCATCTCTCTTACCATCTCTCTCTCTCTCTCTCTCTCTTTCTCAATACTCAACCTGCCCTATCTATATTTCCCCCTCTTACATTTACACTTTTCTCTCTCCCCATCTCTCTTACCATCTCTCTCTCTCTCTCTCTCTCTCTCTTTCTCAATACTCAACCTGCCCTATCTATATTTCCCCCTCTTACATTTACACTTTTCTCTCTCCCCATCTCTCTTACCATCTCTCTCTCTCTCTCTCTCTCTCTCTTTCTTTCTCAATACTCAACCTGCCCTATCTATATTTCCCTCTCTTACATTTACACTTTTCTCTCTCCCCATCTCTCTTACCATCTCTCTCTCTCTCTCTCTCTCTCTCTCTCTCTCTCTCTCTCTCTCTTAATACCTGCTTCATATTGCTTGGTAATTATCTCCCTTCCTTTCTCTCTTCTTTTTCTTTCTAAAATGTTTCCCCTTATTTCTCTTCTTTTCCACTGTCTCTACTTATTTTTCCTCAGTGAGTGAGTGTGTCTGCGTGCGTGCGCGCGCATGCGCAAATGTGTCTCTCCTCTCTATAACCTTATCGTCGATTTCTTCCTCTTCGTTGTTTCCGTTTCGAAGCCGGGGGCTCATGATCAAAAGCAATAGACACGCCACTAAAAACTATGATCACTCGGCCATAGACGCTAGTAAAAACGGGACACAATGTTAATCAAAATATAAATGTCGCAAACGTCTCAAACAGAATAAGAAAAGAAAAAACAAACGAACCATCGGACGCTAGGAGCACCACCTAGAGGAGTTATAAAGAGAAACGCTCAATTGCTTACTCTTCTTATTGATGTTATCTCACTGCACGCGACAACCTCATAGCAACGGTTGAATCACGGAGATTCATCCTTCAATTTATGAAGGCTTTCTTTGCCTGAAAATTCTTTATGATATTTTGAAATTCCTCGAATATAGGCTGGAGTCTCTCTCTCTCTCTCTCTCTCTCTCTCTCTCTCAGTCTCTCTTTCTCTCTCTCTCACTCTCACTCTCTCTCTCTCTCACACACACACACATACCACATACTCTCTCTCTCTGGCTGACAATTCTTTATGGTATTTTGAAATTCCTCAAATATAAGCTGAAGTCTCTCTCTCTCGCTCTCCTCTCTCCTCTCTCCATTTCTCTCTCTCTCACTCTCTCTCTCTCTCTCTCTCTCTCTGGCTGACAATTCTTTATGGTATTTTGAAATTCCTCAAATATAGGCTAGAGTCTCTCTCTCTCCTCTCTCTCATTTCTCTTTTTCTCTCTCCCATCCTCTCTCTCTCTCTCTCCCTCTCTCTCTCAAGAATAACCAGATATCGAATTATTACTTATCACCAAACCCATTCAGAAATATCTAAACTCTCATCTGTGTACAACCGTTTTCAAACCAGCGTGTTCAACCATCCTTAAACATTGTCGACTGGCGCTACAGAATCAAAAACAAAGAATTATACCAAACACTCACTTGAGAACTTTTAATAGCAACAACTACTAAAATGTAAATAGGGTCGCTTATCGCCTACTTCACAATAGTCTCCGATCTTTTGAACAGGAGTAGAGATTTATCTCTTGTTTCCTGCTTAACATTCGGTTTCTTGTTCCTTCTAAAGCATTTTCTTTATGTAACAAGCTACCTTGAGTGACTCTTGATCCTTGTACTTGATGAATATCATTATAAAATGAAGAGGAAATAATTATATAATTAAAATGTTAACGTTAACTAAAAGGTTCAAAAGAAAACCCTCACAAATACTAGAAAGAAACTACTGGACTTGAGAAATCTATTTTGCTGAAAAATTGTTTTAAGTGAAAGATTTTATAAATTGCAACTGACAATTGACATTATATTCATTTTTTTTAAAAGATCGTAATTGACAAAAAAAAAAGAAGCCGGAAGAGACTTCCACAAGCGAGAAGTGCGAGAGAAGAAACTATTAAAATAGAACTTACGGTTCAACTAGCAATTTCGACAATAAAAATGAGATCTAGCCAAGGTACTACTGTGCTAAATAGAATTCTTTCGTTTTCTTTATTCATTTCACCCCAAGCAAGGCAATAATGACACTAAGACACAATGTGTTACTGTAAGTGAAAGAAAATGAAAAAACTTTAGGGAGGAGAAAGGGCAACATATGGACAAGTTTCGGGAAGATAGAATAAGCGACAACAGACGGCGCATTTAAATTTTCGGAGAAGTAGCTAAAAGAAAGAAACTGGAACTGAATTCCACTGATGAGAATGGTTATATCTAGCTATTTTAGCAGTAAAACGGTGACACCTTTGGAATGGTTATCTCTAGCTATTTTAGTAGTTAAACGATGACACATTTGGAATGGTTATATCTAGCTATTTCCGCAGTAAAACGATGACACCTTTGGAATGGTTATATCTAGCTATTTCAACAGTAAAACGATGACACCTTTGGAATGGTTATATCTAGCTATTTTAGCAGTAAAACGATGACGCTTTGGTATGGTTATATGTAGGTAGTTTAGCAGTAAAACGATGACACGTTTGGAATGGTTATATCTATCTATTTTAGCAGTAAAACCATGACACCTTTGGAATGGTTATATCTATGTATTTTAGCAGTAAAACGATGACACCTTTGGAATGGTTATATCTAGCTATTTCAGCAGTAAAACGATGACACCTTTGGAATGGTTATATCTAGCTATTTTATCAGTAAAACGATGACGCTTTGGAATGGTTATATCTAGCCATTTTAGAAGTAAAACGATGACACCATAAGAATGGTTATATCGAGGCATTTTAGCAGTAAAACGATGACCCCTTGGGAATGGCTATATCTAGCTATTTTAGCAGTAAAACGGTGACACCTTTGGAATGGTTATCTCTAGCTATTTTAGTAGTTAAACGATGACACATTTGGAATGGTTATATCTAGCTATTTCCGCAGTAAAACGATGACACCTTTGGAATGGTTATATCTAGCTATTTCAACAGTAAAACGATGACACCTTTGGAATGGTTATATCTAGCTATTTTAGCAGTAAAACGATGACGCTTTGGTATGGTTATATGTAGGTAGTTTAGCAGTAAAACGATGACACGTTTGGAATGGTTATATCTATCTATTTTAGCAGTAAAACCATGACACCTTTGGAATGGTTATATCTATGTATTTTAGCAGTAAAACGATGACACCTTTGGAATGGTTATATCTAGCTATTTCAGCAGTAAAACCATGACACCTTTGGAATGGTTATATCTAGCTATTTTATCAGTAAAACGATGACGCTTTGGAATGGTTATATCTAGCCATTTTAGAAGTAAAACGATGACACCATAAGAATGGTTATATCGAGGCATTTTAGCAGTAAAACGATGACCCCTTGGGAATGGCTATATCTAGCTATTTTAGCAGTAAAACGATGACAAGTTGGGAATGGTTATATCTAGCTATTTTAGTAGTTAAACGATGACACATTTGGAATGGTTATATCTAGCTATTTCCGCAGTAAAACGATGACACCTTTGGAATGGTTATATCTAGCTATTTCAACAGTAAAACGATGACACCTTTGGAATGGTTATATCTAGCTATTTTAGCAGTAAAACGATGACGCTTTGGTATGGTTATATGTAGGTAGTTTAGCAGTAAAACGATGACACGTTTGGAATGGTTATATCTATCTATTTTAGCAGTAAAACCATGACACCTTTGGAATGGTTATATCTATGTATTTTAGCAGTAAAACGATGACACCTTTGGAATGGTTATATCTAGCTATTTCAGCAGTAAAACGATGACACCTTTGGAATGGTTATATCTAGCTATTTTATCAGTAAAACGATGACGCTTTGGAATGGTTATATCTAGCCATTTTAGAAGTAAAACGATGACACCATAAGAATGGTTATATCGAGGCATTTTAGCAGTAAAACGATGACCCCTTGGGAATGGCTATATCTAGCTATTTTAGCAGTAAAACGGTGACACCTTTGGAATGGTTATCTCTAGCTATTTTAGTAGTTAAACGATGACACATTTGGAATGGTTATATCTAGCTATTTCCGCAGTAAAACGATGACACCTTTGGAATGGTTATATCTAGCTATTTCAACAGTAAAACGATGACACCTTTGGAATGGTTATATCTAGCTATTTTAGCAGTAAAACGATGACGCTTTGGTATGGTTATATGTAGGTAGTTTAGCAGTAAAACGATGACACGTTTGGAATGGTTATATCTATCTATTTTAGCAGTAAAACCATGACACCTTTGGAATGGTTATATCTATGTATTTTAGCAGTAAAACGATGACACCTTTGGAATGGTTATATCTAGCTATTTCAGCAGTAAAACCATGACACCTTTGGAATGGTTATATCTAGCTATTTTATCAGTAAAACGATGACGCTTTGGAATGGTTATATCTAGCCATTTTAGAAGTAAAACGATGACACCATAAGAATGGTTATATCGAGGCATTTTAGCAGTAAAACGATGACCCCTTGGGAATGGCTATATCTAGCTATTTTAGCAGTAAAACGATGACAAGTTGGGAATGGTTATATCTAGCTATTTTAGTAGTTAAACGATGACACATTTGGAATGGTTATATCTAGCTATTTCCGCAGTAAAACGATGACACCTTTGGAATGGTTATATCTAGCTATTTCAACAGTAAAACGATGACACCTTTGGAATGGTTATATCTAGCTATTTTAGCAGTAAAACGATGACGCTTTGGTATGGTTATATGTAGGTAGTTTAGCAGTAAAACGATGACACGTTTGGAATGGTTATATCTATCTATTTTAGCAGTAAAACCATGACACCTTTGGAATGGTTATATCTATGTATTTTAGCAGTAAAACGATGACACCTTTGGAATGGTTATATCTAGCTATTTCAGCAGTAAAACGATGACACCTTTGGAATGGTTATATCTAGCTATTTTATCAGTAAAACGATGACGCTTTGGAATGGTTATATCTAGCCATTTTAGAAGTAAAACGATGACACCATAAGAATGGTTATATCGAGGCATTTTAGCAGTAAAACGATGACCCCTTGGGAATGGCTATATCTAGCTATTTTAGCAGTAAAACGATGACAAGTTGGGAATGGTTATATCTAGCTATTTTATCAGTGAAACGATGACACCTTGAGAATGGTTATGTCTAGCTATTTTAGCAGTAAAACGATGACACATTTGGAATGTTTATATCTAGCTATTTTAGCAGTAAAACGGTGACACTTTTGGAATGGTTATATCTAGCTATTTCAGCAGTTAAACGATGACACCTTGGGAATGGTTATATCTAGCTATTTTAGCAGTAAAACGATGACACCTTTGGAATGGTTATATCTAGCTATTTTAGCAGTAAAACGATGACATCTTTGGAATGTTTATATCTAACTATTTTAGCAGTAAAACGATGACACATTTGGAATGGTTATATCTAGCTATTTTAGCAGCAAAACGATGAGACCTTGGGAATGGTTATATCTAGCTATTTTAGCAGTAAAACGATGACATCTTTGGAATGTTTATATCTAACTATTTTAGCAGTAAAACGATAACACCTTTGGAATGGTTATATCTAACTATTTTAGCAGTAAAACGATGACACCTTTGGAATGGTTATATCTAGCTATTTCAGCAGTAAAACGATGACATCTTTGGAATGGTTATATCTAACTATTTTAGCAGTAAAACGATGTCAAGTTAGGAATGGTTATATCTAACTATTTTAGCAGTAAAACGATGACATCTTGGGCATCGTTATATCTATCTATTTTAACTGTAAAACGATACCACCTTGGGAATGTTTATATCTAGCTATTTTAACAGTAAAACGATGACACTTTGGGCATGGTTATATCTAGCTATTTTAACGGTAAAATGATGACTATTTTTTTGCCAATCTTGTGCTGTGCTTAAATTTATACATTCGAGTTACCGAATAGAAAAGATCATCAGAGCAATCACCATTAAAATATTTATGAAATAGACAAAGAGAAGCTATATTACGTTAGTAGAAAAATGACTGATTCCGAGATGCCAATTCAGGACCAATAAAATTACAGATTCTTCTTTGGATTTTGCCATGTATTTCTGGTCAGAGTCCATCTCAAGCATCTACACATTTATCATTCGTCCTTGCATTGAATACTGTTGCCATATCTGGTCTGGTGTTCCTGCCGTTCATCTCCAGGTCCTCGATAAAATCCAAAGAACCATCTGCAATGTAATTGGTTTTGAATTGGCTTCTCGACTTCAGACACACTCTCTCTCTCTCTCTCAGACGTCATTTGGCTTCTCTCTGTGTTTTCTTCAAATATTTTCATGGCTACTGCTGTGACGACGTTTTTTTTTTCATGGTGTCCCGACTACATGAATTTAAGCGTTTGGCATCTAGATCCCACCCTTTTACTGTTGAAATAGTTAAATGTAACCACCGCTTCTACTCCAACAGTTTCTTTCCTCGTACTTCTCGATATTGGAACTCCCTTCCTCCTACATGCTTTTCCTACAATCTTCAAAAATTTAAATGCAACGTCAACCACCATCTTCTGTCTTCTAGAATCCTCTTCGATTTTTACCCTTTCCTCACTCCTCGTCATTCTCAGTCTTCTCTGTCATTTTCACTCCTTGTAACCACCTTCCTGTGTACCAGTAGCATTCCCGCCTTGCTTGGGATAGAATTATTAAAAAGAATGTTCATAAGCTATCATACTGCAACACCTATAGCATGCTGGTTTGCGTGAGCCGATGATAGTCGCCCACGGTGCCATTGTCCAAAATCTTATTCAGGTTCTTTCTTATTCATTCATTTACTATTGAAATGGAATGGTAAAAGCTGAAAATTTGATTTCCTGTGACAAAGAATTTTCATCAAGGCACGCACTTTTACTTGTAACTTGAAAAACATTTTTATATTTGAGCCCCGATATTTTCGGCTCATCTGTACTTCAAGTTTGTATATATATATATATATATATATATATATATATATATATATATATATATACAGTAAGAGTCACCTTTTACAAGGCCCACAGGCCGCTCGAGGTAGAGCGTAACGTTAGGAGGCCACTTTCGTGGCCTCGATCCCTGTCCTTTTTACTTTTCCTCAACCTCATCCCTACGCCCACTCTTTTCTCTCACTTTCACTTTCCGTGCTAGTCGCACTCCTGCCTTGATTGGAGTGAAATGCTTTAAAAAATGTATATCTCGACACCAAAAAGCAGCACCTGACCAGATGTGGCAACGGCATTCAATGCACAGATGAATGATAGACTTATATATGTGCAAGATTCCAGTTGCAGATCATAGCTTCTGTTTTTGGACAGGTTTATCTTGAGTCCTATTTCTTAGAACACTTGGTAGATGATACTGATTTTCTATTCAAAATCGTTCTTATACTAACTATGAATAACTATGCCATCAGCATAGAGATGGAATGCAGCATTATAGTCAAGAGAACCCTATGATACTATCGAAGCGATTGCTAAGCAAAATCGTTATCATTTCTTTTCAGAAAATGGGCGATCGTAACTCTCCAAATATTTCTTTTCTTTATTGCCATTTTCTTTATTGTGAATTGCCATCAAATTCTTAGGAAAGATATTGGAGTTTTTTCCTTTTTTCTTCTTCATAGTTTGGGATTCAAAATAGTTCTTTTCTTTGGTTAGTTGCGACCCAAGTCTAAAAAATTAGGGAACATTTTTATTTATTTCTCTTCTTTTTAAACGGCATATCCCTTTAAAACGTAGGCGATTGTGACTCTCCACAATATGGCCATGGCTTATTGGGATTTTCCTCGTTATCCGCTGTTTGGGAATTTAGAGTTTTCCTTAGAAACACAAATTTTCCTCTATTTAACCCATAGGTGTAGGGGATAGAGACGAAATGAATTAACGCCTTTCCCAAGTGAACGCAGTAGATTAAACCGGAATTCAAATTCTGCTCACCGGTTATAAGTTCGGCGTTTTTAACCGCTATGTTACCTGCTCCCACCTCTTAAACGTTTAAAAAAATAATATTTATCACTACGTAGACTGTGTTATGAAAATGTTTTTGAAGCAGTACATAAGATCAGGATTAATACGACCTTTTAACGCATGAAAAAAACTATTTTTAATACAGTTAGTTAACCCAATACAAGGCCAAAGAGCCACTCAAAGTAGAGTGATATTATTATAAGGAAGGGGAAAGAAAGAGAGCATTATGAAGGCATGTAAGATAGATATAGGTTGACATACTATACTTCTCGTTACTAAGGATGACACTTCATGGTAACAACTTAATGCTATTACGTCATCAGATCCTATCCCATTTATTCAAAGAAAGGTTTTGGAGAGCGCTTGTTAAATATAATTTTTATAACAGAAAACGTTCAAGGTCCTGTTGAATTTTAGAATCTTGACCTGATAGTCATCCAGTTCTGATATTAACAGAAGACACCCCTGCTGTGACTGCTGGAAATTGTCATGCAGGAAACACAGGTTGAAAAAAAACAAAAAACAGGCGATAACGCTTTATTCTGCAAAAACGAACGAAGCCCAACAAAATGATAGCACCCCCTCTAGAAAATGTCTTGCTATATATATAACCATAGGTAATTAACGTACTTGTCCGAAGGACGAAATTACGTTGTCTATACGGATCATGGTTTGCGGTCATATCACGTTGAAACGCTGGTTCCCGGACGATCCGGTCACCGAAGTTAACCAGCGTCGAGTCTAGATGAGTGACCACCTTTGGGAATACAAGGTGCTGTAAATTTGGATGTACGGGTTTTGTAATGGTTAATAGCTCAAGATTGTTAATTGGAAAGTCAAGTTCCAATTCCGGTTGGGTTCGTTATATTCACTTGCGCGCAAATTGGAACAGGCATGAAACCGCCTCTTTCCCACCTAGATATGAGTTAATTAGTAAGATTTGTATTACTAATATCATCATTATCTCCAAAAACAAAATTCTTACAATTTTAAAATATATTCTGGCTTTAAATATCCTACAAAGATTGATAAGCCGTAGAAAACGAATCAAAGCCTTCGAAAGCCATTGATCTTAGGAAGCGGTTGTATACAATTGACGGTTTAGATATTTCTAAACAAGTTTGGCGTCATGCATGGCATCTAGTACTACCCTAAGATAGTTCACCCCAGACTTCAAGTGAAACTCGTATATACGACCCATCACTAAAAATGCTGGAAAACAGTCAGCTCCATGTACCACACCAGAAAGTACCTGGTTTCTTTCGCCATGCTCAGGCCTCACTTTCCAGCTATGATAAAGGTCAAAATCGTTTACGCAGCCTTCTGGGTGATGACTTACTTATCACCAGACATCCTCTTTCCCACAGATGCAACGTTGCAAGTATGGCTACTTCTATGGTAAATGATCAGAGGAACTCAATTCTTTAGTGCCACCAACTTAGACCTTTACAGGCAAGACCCACCTTGCTTCGTCCACAGGGTTGAATCGCCCTCATTCCCTCCGTATGCCTTTGGTAAGAATGATGTTCCACTCCGAAAGCTTTTCCCCACGAACCGCCACTTGGTGGAACAGACTTCCACGTGGATGCTTCCCCGAATACTATAATCTTAACTTCTTCAAGTTTAGCGTCAATTTTGATAAATCGACCGTATCTTCACTTCCGACGTCCTCATCTTATGTTCATATCACACAGTAGTCTTGGGTAATACGTTAAACTACATCCGTGTCATGGGTAAGACGATAAACTATATCCAGCAGCAAGGCCTCTGATCAGGAGGTTTTGCAGAGTGTGGAACCACCTCTTAATTGCTGGTGTTTCCAGGTCCACCCTGACCCAGGGTGGTAGCACCTGTTAGGGTCCCAGCTATGGGAAAATAGTTAACTATTACCAGTAATACAATTTTAAAAGGAAAATATTACTAGAAACAGATTTTTGACAAAACAAAATATTATCAGCAATAAAAAAAATATCGGCATTAAATAACCAATTGAGGTTGATATGCCGTAAAACAAAATAAACCAAATCAATCTAAACCAAAGAATAAATTTTCTATTCATACGAATCTATCCTAAAAATGTCGGCATTAAATAACTCATTGAGGTTGATATGCCGTAAAACAAAATACACCAAACCAAATTATATCACACAGTATTCAGTAACTACCATCTACTTTGAGTGGCTCTTTGGTCTTGGGTGAACTTTAGTAAAAAAAAAATATATATAATAGATTGACCATGATGCAAAATATACATACCAAAATCCTTAGGCATAAGAATCCTTATGCATAAGAAAGATATACATAATGAAACCTTATACTGATTATGCAATTATAATTGTACTAATTATTATTATACTTATGCTATATACTATAATACTATATATATGTATAATATATATGTATGTATATAATACTATATATATGACAATAAATTTAAATGTCCATTAAGGAATTGTATTCCTGATCAATCAAAATTCGTAAACAATTATATAGGCCACACTACAGCATGTTTGACGAGAAGACTCACACTACATCTTTCTGACCATAGCTCCATTAGGTCTCATTTAAATACTCATAGAAACCTACTGGACCGTATTCGTAACATACTTGTTGACAACACAAATATAATAGCATCGTCTACATGTAAAAATGGCTAAAAATGATGGAAGCTTTATTTAAAACAACACTCAATAATATCAACTATGAACTTCGGCACAATATGTTGACCGTGTTTTGAAAATTGAACATTATATAAATACCTACAAGCATGCAACAATCTATTTCTTGTTAACAGTTAATATATTTCGACCTTGAAAATGGCTAAATGTATAGCCGAAAGCGCTCGAGAAAAAAGAACAATTGACAGTTTTATATAATTTATCTGCCGAAAAGAAAAAATTATTAGATCACATGAGAAATTGTATAAAAAAACTAAATCAAAGCACCTTGTCTGTCATATTTACTGAAACGCGCATGAAGGAAAGGATTGCTGCCTAAATACACAAATATTTATTTATTAAAATTTTTGCATACGGACAAAAACAACTTACTCACTACAAAAATGCATTCTTGTTTCAATGCGGCTGCATCTCGACTGGTGAGAACCAAAAATGGATTATTATTATATTTTATTATATTAGATTAGATTAGATTAGATATATATGTCTATATAAGAATCTTATATTAATTATACGAATTATAGTTATACTAATTATGTAATTATACTATTTATTTATTACATAAGAATCCTTATATATAAGAAAGTGATACGTAATAGACCGATCATGATACAAAATATACCTTCTAAAATCCTTATACTCGTGGGCTTGTGTTTCTTCGTAACTATAACTATCAAACAAATACTAACAGTGCGTTACACGGGTCCCCTTCAAGGTGCGCAATATGGCCGATAAATACTCTATCATTTGATGTAATAAAACAAAGACAATGTGTCAATCGATGTTACACAATCTTTTACCTCGTCGTACGCACAACGAAATGCAATAACAAAACCGACAATTTATTCGGATTTCAAAACCCGTTGGGCATGGGGCTTGCATCTCCACCTACTAAAATCTATTTGCTATAAAAAGCATAGCAGTGACTATTAGCCTGTTGATTTTGTTTTGTGGCATATCAATGGTTATTTAATGCCGGTATCTAAATAAAATATATTGTTGGTCATTTTGTATTAAAATTGTATTGTTTGAAAGGAAAGTTGGCTCCCTGTGCTCCCTGAATCGATCCTTCAAATCTACAAATCAACCATTCGCCCTTGAATGGAGTATTGCTGCCATATATGGTCTGGAGCCCCTTATGTTTGTATCAAGGTCCTCGATAAAATCCAGAGATGGATATGCAATGTAATGGCCCTGATCTGGCATCTCGTCTGCAGTCGCTCTCTCACAGATATGCCGCTGCCTCCCTCTGTCTTTTTTACAAATATTTTCATGGTAACTGCTCCGATGAGCTGCTTCATGAATTTAAGCGTTCAACTAGGTTGGCATCTCGATGTCCCCCTTTCACTGTCGAAACTGTTAAATGTAGCCGTCTCTTCTACTCCAATAGTTTTATGTCTCGCACTTCTCGCCTGTGGAACCCCCTTCCCTTTTCCTGTTTCCCTGATAGCTATAATTTCCAACTATTCAAATGTAATGTCAATCGACATCTCCAGATGCCCTGATCTATCCCCCTAACCTTCTCTTCATTCTTTCCTCTATCACTCCTATTTGCTCTAGCTCCAACTCTCTGTAACATCTAGTGTTAGTGACTTCCCGCCTTGCTTGGGGTGAAACGCTTAAAAAATATGTCTTGCTATTAATTTTACCATGAACAGATATTGTTGGTATTACTATAAAAAACAGGTATTACTATAAAAATGCATTCTTTGTCATTTTTATATAAAAATATATTGCTGGTATTTTTACTCTAAAAATGTATTTTTATACTTTCGTAGTGTTTTGTTTGGTGGGGGTTCATTATCTGCCCATAGCTGGACCTAGGAACAACACTAAGCGATGGTTCCACGCTGCGCAAAACCTCCAAACTCCCGATCAAAGACCATGTTGCCGGATGTAGTATATCGTCATACCCAGGCCTGTTGGGATTCTGACCCTATACTTCACACTGAAAGAAAAGGAAGTTGTGAAGAACCATGATTGCCTATGTTTTGGTGGAAAATGGCGTCTTAAAAAATAATTGCATTTTTTTAATATCATATTCCATGATTTTATTTTTGTTTTTAATCAGTGGCGTCATTCTTTTGTCATAAATGTTGATTCCTTATTTCGAAGTTCGAAAACAGGAAAAGATTACTGCTATATTACCTTCAAACACTGTTTCTTGTACGGTCAGCGAAGTTAAGCAATGTTGAGCCTGGTCAGTGATTAAATGGGTGCCTACATGAGAATAATTAGTGCTGTAAACTTGAATGTGCAGGTAGTGTAATGGATAACGACTCAGAATTAGAAATTGAAGAGCTGAGTTCTAACTCCGGTCGGATTCGTTATATTGACACACCTTGAGGAAGGCATGAATCCATCTCTTCTCTCACCGATTAGTAAAACTTGTATCGGTATATAATTATTCACAAAATTCTTACAATCTAAAACTTATTTCCTGGCTTTAATTAACCCGAAAAAATTTGATAAACCGTAAAAAAAATCATTCAGTAAAAAAATGAACCTAGTAGACATGTCTTAACTGGAGACAACAAAATACATTTAGGTTATCTGGATTGCGTCATATCAAGTACTGTTACCCGCTTGCTTGGATTATGGCTAAGCGTTCTTTCACAACATTTGACCACTTAAACTGTTTGGTTGTCCCAAAATTACCATCTGCATTTGTAAATGAGCTTGCGTGAGTCTGTCTGGAATCTGAGAGAAGTGGCTGATAAGGCGGATATAACGTAAACATGTAAATTCCTTCACAACAGAACAGCTGTATTTTGTTATGTTTACCCCCACTCACCGTCTCTCTCTGTCACTCTGTATATATATATATATATATATATATGTGTGTGTGTGTGTGTGTGTGTGTGTGTGTGTGTGTGTGATTTTCTCTCTCAAAAATCCACTTCATAATTAAAAGAAAAAAAGCGACAAAGTCAATGACATTAGATATTTTAACAGCAGTAACAACTGACTGAGGGATACACTATACTTAAATTTTCCAAGCAATTATAGGGAAAATTAGAACGAACCGAGGCACTGTCATCATTTTTACACCACTTTTATCAAAAAGCTTTTAGCCAATTTTTTTTTTTTCAGTTTTTAATTGCAAGAATTCAGGATAAAACATACTTTTCGTGACAGACTCTAACGCTCTGCCCATCAATAGCAAATCTGTTAGATCTGACAAAGTAAACTGGGCAGCTGCCCTTGAAAAAAAACCTCCAATCAGTGGTTAACTGGGACAAGAAATGGCTTGAAAATTCCAAAAATAAAATTGGTTTTCACATAACCACCATAGAGAACCTTTGCTATCTGCCATCAGTATGGCTGAGTCTAGACTCCTAGAAAGCAACACACTTGGCCTCGCATTTTCCACTGACTTGAAGTGCAGCTACTACATCGAATCAATAGCTGCATCTACTGCAAGGAAAGTTAGGAATCCATCTTGCACATTTCCAAATCTACCATTCTTTTATGCATCTTTTCTGGTTCTTCTGTTGTACATCTAGAGATTCTTGATAAAATCCAAATCTGTAATGCAATCGATCCTGACCTAGCATCTCGACTTTCAGTCACTTTCTCACCGGACTGATGTGGCTTCTCTAGTGCTTCAACTACATGAATTTAAGCGAGTTACTAGACTGGCATCTTGGCCCCGCCTTTTCACTGTTGAAATGGCTAAATGTATCCACCACTTCTACTCAAACGGTTTCATTTCTCGCACTTTCTATGGAACTCCCTTGCTCTCAATTGCTTTCCTGATATCTACAATCTTCAAAAATTTAAATGCAACGTCAACCGCCATCTTCTTGAATCCTCTTCAATTTTTACGCTTTCCTCACTCCTCGCCATTCTCAGTCTTCTCTGTCACTTTCACTCCTTGTAACCACCTCCCTGCGTACCAGTGGCATTCCCGCCTTGCTTGGGATTAAATTATTAAAAAGAAAGTTCATAAGCTATCATACTGCAACACCTATAGCATGCTGGTTTGCGTGAGCCGATGATAGTCGCCCACGGTGCCATTGTCCAAAATCTTATTCAGATTCTTTCTTATTCATTCATTTACTATTGAAATGGAATGGTAAAAGTTGAAAATTTGAGTTCCTGTGACAAAGAATTTTCATCAAAGCACGCACTTTTACTGGAAACTTGAAAAACATTTTTATATTTGAACCGCAATATTTTCGGCTCATCTCTACTTCAGGTTTTTTTTTACAGTGAGTGTCACCCTTTACAAGGCAAGGGGCCACTGGAGGTAGAGCGTTACGTTAGGAAGACATTTGTGTGCATATGTGAGGGAAATGACGATTAACCCTATCCTTGAATAGGATTGTAGTGATCGGGGAAACATCCTCTTGGGATTCGATTACACAGGGAAGTGGTTCGCCGGAAGAAGCTGTTACATCTCACCGATGGAATACGGAAGGAACGTGGGTTACTATGTAAGTGTCATGGCGTGTTCTTTCCGTGATGGTTTACCTTGGCGGGACCAAGGAATGTAGTTCGTCTGATCATTTTCCATGGAAGTTGCCACGTCCCGCCTATAGGAGAGGTGTTGAAGTATGGAGAATAATTCATCACCCACAAGGATTCGGAGACGCTTTTGAACTCAAGGCTAGCTCCCTCCCAAATATGGCAACGGTACTCCATTTTTAACCTGATCTGGCTCTTGTAAAGGTAGAGGATAGCAAGAGGAGTCAGGTACTTACTGGAGCGGTACAGGGAGCCAGCCATTTCACCCCCATCCTTAGCAATGGATCATATGTACGTGTTCCACTTGTACTCGGGTACGAGTTTGAGACCCAACAGTCTTTCAAGGTACGGAGGTGGTACCCCGAGAGGAATTACATTCATCCTGATTGGTGGCCTGCTAGACACCCTCACTGAGCTAGGAGATTAGTGGGAGGAGGCAAAAGAAACTACTAGAAATTACGAATACTTTTAAAATGTGAGGGTAACAAAATGTCTCATGTGACTAACACGGGGTTACAGGTACAAAGAAGAGAAAATTGTGGAGAGTCATGATCGCCAACGTCCTAAAGGAACAGGATACATAGAAGACGAAGACTGATGTCGATGCTATGCTGTACTTTAAGTTCGGATTGATAAACAATATACTCTCTTTTACAATCTGTTAAACCCTGCACTCCTATAAAGCATAGTGAAGTAATTGCGTGGTTATTTTGCCTGGGTTTTAAGCAAATAAATTTACTGATAACAAGTCTAGCTTTATTAGCTGCAAAATCTGTCTGTGAAGTGATGTCATGTTTCTGGATATGAAAACCACATGTGTTACTTGTTCTCCGACGAGTAATCTTGTTACTTAATAATTTGTCGGTCCCCTTCTTGACAAATGTGGGACTCAACGAAAAGCTAGCATGATCAAATGACAACGATAATGTTTTGGTAACATTTTTAGAGCACTGACCTTTCCGATAGACAATTATAAGATTAACCTTTCACTTTGCTTCGTTTTCTTCTTCTTCTTCTTCTAGCCTTTACAATTACTTTTAGATACAATTAGTAATAAATGAACGATTTTCATTAACGAAACATTTTTATAAGTCTGTCAATAAGAGCGTCTACATTCCTGTTTTTTTTATATTTATTCACAACATATTCTAACCTGTTAAACTAACCTGCAAAACAGGTATTTACCGTGAAGAAGAAGAAGAAGAAGAAGAAGAAGAAGAAGAAGAAGAAGAAGAAGAAGAAGAGGGAGAAAAAGATGAAGTAAAAGAGGAGGAGGAGGAAGGGGGAGGAGATGGAGATGTAAAAGAATAAAAAAAACGGAGAATGAAGAAGAAAAGGAGGTGGAAAGAGAAGAAACAGAATAAGAGGAGGTGAAGGACGAAGAAGGTAAAGAAGATGACTAAGAAGAAAAAGAAGAAGAAAGAGAAGTGGAAAAGATGAAGAAGAAAACCATGAAAATGAAGACGAAGAAGAAGAGGAGAAAGGAGAATAAAAATAAGTGGAGGAAGAAGAAGGAGAAGTAAAAAAAAAGAAGAGCATAAGAAAGAAGGAGTAGAAAAAGGGACGAAGAAAAAAAGAGAACGAAGGAGAGGTAAAAGAAGAAAAGGAAGAGAAAGAATTAGAAGTAAAAGAAGAAGAATCAAATCTTAGTTAGTTTCTCCACAGACTTTCGATTTGAGCAAAGAAACTCGAGCATCCTTCATGGCGACGATAGTCATACATGTCTCATCAATAACAAGGATCCCAGTTAAAGCCTAGATGAAAGCCATGACTCTAAACGCTGATTCTCAAGTTAAGACAATCATTCATACAGAGAAGTTGGGACTATAACAATCTTTCTAACATGGTTCGCTCTGTTTAGCACACACACACACACACACACTATACACACACATAGACACTACACAAACACACACATACACTCTATATATAGTAATAAACATTACTATATATGTAGTAATAATCATAGTATAGCTGCTATTCACAAAGCGATCATAGATTCTGCGGAAAGCACACACACACACAAATATATATGTATGTGCGTGCGCACGCGTTCGTGTGTGTTATGTTATACATATTTATATATATATATGTGTGTGTGTGTATGTGAGCATGCATCATATATATATATATATATATATATGAAGAAATATAGTCTAAAGGTGTGCTATATTTATGGGATAAAGTCATCGATATCAGAGATAGAGCGTGTGTAAATATAAAAGTTAACATTGAAGTCAACACTCAGAGGCGACAGTCTGTTTCATGCTGGACGCAATCGCCAGGTCACCAAAAACCAGTAATATAAAATGCACTTCACTAAGAAACAAGTTATCTCGTTACACTTACAAAAGAGAATCAAAGAGAAGATTGTAGATTCCGTTGGTATTTCCATGCTGATACGATAGCTTCAATGCCGCCTTCCATCCAAGAGAGGACCTCAGTAGCACAGAATTCCTCGTAAAAACAAACATGTTCTTTAAGCGTAAGTGACTTAAATTTTGTAAAAAAGAAAACGGTATTACTTGATGGTAATGCTGCCCCCTACCGTTCTTTATTTTCTCGCCACCCTCTTACTACCCTCTTCTCCTCACTTCCCCTAAGATTCTTCACGAATCCCAGGAATGAAGCATTCGGTTTGAACTTCCGAGAAGTTCACAAAGTACAATAGACACTTGAAGATGGTCGGGTGGTGTAAGGCCCAAAATATTGTGAGTATAACAGCCAAGATTAGAATTTTTGAATGGAAGGCCCTTTTTGATTTTCAAACTCTAGGATATACTCTAATATAGACAGTCGTCGATTTACGACCTATGCGACTTGCGACTTGCGACCTGTTTCACATTACGACCACAACCTCGAATTGGTATGCCGGGCCACGAAGTTTCAGCGTCTACTAGCGTGTTTCCCATCTTGGGGTAAGACGATGGCACACGATGTCTTTGATCCATATCGTGAAATTTATGAGGAGCAAAATAAATAAATAATTCAAAGCTCACCACGTTTATGAAAAAGCAACACCACCACCCGCTACCTCGAGCCCTGCTCTTCAGCTGATGATATCGACGATCCACAACCATGTACCACGGCCTGGTAAGATGTGCTGTATTTGTATATACTTTGGCATGTTTTACCACTAAAAAAAAGTTGTTTTTTGCACCAGTATTTAGCAAATATTAAACCGTACTATAGAATGCAGTGTTTGGCTTAAACCCGAGGAACATAAAAATAAAAAAAAATAAAAAAAATGTAGAGCAATTATTCAAATGCTATCAAACGTAAAGAACGTGTAAAATTATTTTTAAAAAAATACTATAATGCATAAAAAAATATTGCAAAATTAATTATAGGCCGACTTACGAACAGATCGATTTACGCACTGTCGATCGTAACAAATCGTGGTCGTAAGTCGACGACGGCCAGTATTATTTGTTGATAACTTTTTTTAGATGGGCTAATCCAAGTTTTTTTTTTATAATCATTTTATTATTAATATTGTTATTATTATTATTTTCTTTGATTTCTGTTGCATATACATTTTCTTCCGGGTCCCAACCAGAGACCTAAAGTCAGAAGTTGCTTCATGACATTTTCCACTGATCATTTGCACAAAAAAAAAATTAATATCACACATATTTTACATAGATAAAGCCCTTCGCAATATATGAGTACAATTTTTTGCATTTCTTTAAGACATGGTCTACCAGGAATCTCTTCAATGAGCCTATCGGAACCTCTTCCACTTCAAGATCCTTGTATTATTATTATTATTAAAGTGAGAGACAAGCATGCCAACAAAATGTTGCTAGGAAACAAATATACGAATCCCAATATACTGTTAACAGACTCTGGTCCAGTTTGATAAGTGTAGAAAAGAAATACGGTGAGAGGTTTTGATAAAAGTACTACATAACTTTCCAGGGGTGGGGCAGTTATAAAAATCTTCTGGTCAAGTAACGTAATCCGCCCAGACGGTCTCCGATTAAGAATGTCCTAAAAAGTTACCTGTTGTGACTCCCAAGTCGCCTTGGTTGACACATCCTTTAAATTTAAAATAGAAAAGAACTTTCTATACCAGACCATGATATTTTCCCTAACGTCACCCACTCAGAAATAAATGATTCATAGTGCCCTAGGTGACATGCCAAACTGCTCAAGGACAGGCAACTAGCAAGCACATCTGTGATACTACCACTGGCGTTTAGTAGCATTATCGCTTTGCTTGGGATTATATGATTTTTAAAACCTATCTTAATTAAAGTCAAAACACATTATACACCTGTTAATCTCGTACTTATTAACCCCTCGGATCAATTAAAAATCAGAGATCATGAAAACAATTATTATTATTATTATTATTATTATTATTATTATTATTATTATTATTATTATTGCATATGCAATTTAAGTAAAATGTACGTTGAATCGCCAAAGTGTAAATCTGTTGATGACTAAATATTAATTCTTGAAGTTTATTATTTCTATTTTCAAAACCATCCTGGGAAATTTTGCAACAATTTAATAAATACAAGGTCTCCATAAAATTCGTGTGCACTTTAAAAACTTTATAACTTTATTTGTATTTGCGATAGAAATAATCTGTAAAAAATATTATAAAGTTTAATGTACCTAGTTTTAAGTATAGCTAAAATAACTAATGTGATTTCAGGCATTACTGTAAATCAGTTGACAAATGTTTTCATTGAACTGCAAAATCGTATTAACCTTTGTATTGCTAATGATGGGGGACATGTGGAAACTTAAATAAAATTTCAATAAAAGCTTAAAAAATATAGATTTACATCTTTCTAATCCTTTTTCCAAATTATTTCTGTCGCAAATACAAATAAAGTTATATTTTTTTTAAAGTTCACACGAACTTTATAGACACCCTGTATATAAGCTATTAGTTATAGATTGACAACAAACAATATTTGCTTTTCATCAAACAAAATGTCCCCAGACGAGCATCTGTGGCTGTATCGCTACACCTACAAACCTAGAGTTTCAGTCCCTTTGACGTATTTAGTCGTTCGAAGGAACCAATTTTCTTTAGTTCCTTTCATCTATTTTGTTGCTGGAAGGAATCATACCCAACCAAATACTGTATTTACGTATGTATGTACGGGAAAAAATAGAAAATAGAACAGAGGTGATATTATTGACATCACATACCTACATGGTTTGTTGTTTCATGTCGCTACCAGAGAATTACTTTCTCTAGGTAACAAAGTGACGAATACAAAAGTGCTGTGACATCAAAATGTTTCATGGTAGTGTCATTCTCCGCTTCTTTGCACTGAGTAGCTAACAGGCTCGAACTTGTAAATAAGCATATGTTAAATTTTGTAGATCAGGTTAGGAATTTTACAGTTTGTAAGCTTTGGGGTAGTGGAAAGTTATACATATACTTTCCTTGTACAAACTAACTTGATTAGTGAGCTGCACATGCACACACATACACACGCACATATTCGTCTGCAAACCTGTTTTTGTGCTGGATGCGATTTTCGCCAAAACCGGTAGTAAATACCTTGCTTCTTATTGCTTTCCAGCTTCTTGGAAATTCTCTTCTGTTGTTCCTGACGTTAAGAATTCTGATAAGGAGAAATCTTGAAGTGACTGGCTGAACTGAGAGAAATTTTACTTTTGTTTCAAGAAAAAATGAAAGCCCACTATCAGAACAATTTGATTGTTACGAGTTCATTCATGGCCTGGCCGACTTCGCGGATATCTTTGACCAAATGAATGAGGTAAATCTTCAATTCAAGGCCGTGGATTATGAATGCTACTGAATAAATGAAAGATTTTCAAGCCAAGATATGGAAGAACGTAAACTTTCCAATGTTAGAAGCTGTTCAGCTGGATGAAAGTGAAAGCTTTTCTACAGAATTCATTCTGCAGACATTTGGATACTCTGCAGAACTCTTTCAAATGTTACTTTGGCTCGGATGACCTTAAAGTTGGAACATGGATAAGTAATCGTTTTTTTTTTTTCTAACCGACATAGACCGTATCAGTGACGAAGAACTTGCTCTCTAAGGTCAGAGGTAATGTTACGAAATGAGTTCAACTCGAGGAGTTTTGTAGAATTTTGGTGTGCACTGACCCAAGCCTACCCTTGTCTGGTAAAGTGAACTATGACTGCTCTGATGCCCTTTGCTACACCATACCTTTGTGAATCAGGGTTTTCAGCACTTCAGCAAATTCGAAATAGATCGGATATCAAATATAACATACGTGTCACCTTATCAAAGACCACTCCACAGTTTCGTATTATTTTTTCACGGCAAACAACCTTATCAATGAAATAAGATAAATAACAAAAAGCTAGAGGTAGTAGTAATAGCAGTAATGGCAGTAGAACTGTTTTAATATACAAAAGAGGATTGTATTTCATGATTATAATGAGTGATCCAAACTTTTAAAATAATGTTTCTTTTTCGATTGTTGACTTCAAAGTTTACTAATACTTTGTGTATATTATATTGTATGAGAATAAAATCTCGATGAATAACATGTATTATATACATTGAGTGCAATGTTGTGTTTATGTGAATATTTCTGGGAAGAATGTCTATAGCTTTCATTGGAGTCTTAAAGGGCTCCGTGACTCAAGAAAGGTTAAAAACCGCTGGCTTAGTTACTCAAATAAAGTCATTTTCTCTCCTAAAATGGTAACAATCTTATGGCAATGATTATGGTATTAATATCCGTTTCCACACAGGAAACATCCAGCATTATTTAACCGATCAGATAGCGTTACAGGAATTTATTTAAAAACCTTTCTCTTAAAAGAGGTTTTCAAGAAAATGCTCGTCTCGGTTCCGCTGTTATCGCTCTTCCTCGTACTGATAGACGTTTCCTTCTTGGCCTTTTGTTTAAGGTAGTAAGGAAAGTCAACATCTTGATTATATTATTTTCCTTTATACTTACATGTGCTATCCATTTTAGTTGTTCCTGCTGTTAGAAGTTAACAAATTTTGCGTTTTTGTTATTAGGTAATGTTCTTTTTTTTGTGATTCTGTACCGCCAGTCTGATGAAGAGCTGTTTTTTTTTAAGACCTGCAGGATTCATTGGTTTCAAACAATTTTTAATCATTGATCTGTGAAAATGGTTTTATGTAGCTGATAGTTAATCTCTGAACGATTAAGACGCCATATATGACATTCACGTGAGAGTCTTGATCTGACGAGTCTATTTAAGAGCATGACTATAGTTATGAGTTTAATGTGTTAGATTTCTTGCGGTGTTAGGCAAAACTGACCCTAGTACAGCCTATCGTATGTTCAATTTCCTCATCTACAGTATTAAATTTGTTATAACTGATCAATACGCCGATGTTTTTGAAGTGTTTAATCTTTATGATGGTTCCAAATATGTGCCTTCACGGATTTCATTCCAATTTCAGATCATAGCTTCTTTTAAGGAAAGGTTTATTTTATCATTTAGATTAACACTTAGAAGTAAAAAGAAGTATCTTTTTTTAAATGGTAACGACCTTAGCATTTAGATCAGAGCTTGGAAGTAAGGTGTAGTATATTTTGAAGATCTGGCAATCTATTTCTTCTAACTTCCACTAGCAGACAAGAAAGTTGCCGGCATATTTATGCTCAGCGTAATGGTTGACCATTTCCTCCTTCCTGGACATAAAGATACCCTGTATAGCATATGGCCACTGTCAAACCATACTATGTGGCGCTGCAATGGTTTTAGTAGCAAGTAGGTTTTAATGGGTGGAGTTGCCAGACACGCGTCTAAGCGATTTTTAATACAGAGTTGTCGTTCTTGTAGACTGGCTGCAAACCAAGACTAGATATCCCACTATAGACTACTATTTAACCCAATAGAAAAAGGAAGCGAGTCCTTTTTTGTAGGAGGCTCTGTTCAAATCACTTCCTTACTGTCACCTGGTCTTTTCTTGGGCATCTATTTTAAACACTTTATTTCGTAGCAGAATCTGGTTCAAGACTATTCTTTCTGTCCATCATCTATTTTAAGCCCTTTCTTTTTTTTAGGGGACTCTGTTACATGCCCCTTCTTTCTGTAGCATCATGTGTCAAGCCCTTTCTTTTTTTAGGGGACTCTGTTTCAAACCTTTCTTTCTGTCACATCATCTGTTCCATGCTCTTTCCTTTGGTAGGCGACTCCGTTCAGTGCATTCCTTTCTGTCACATCATCTGTTTCAAACCCTTTATTTTTGTAGCAGATTCATTTTCAAGCCTTTTCTTTCTTTCACATCACATGTTTCAACCGCCTTCATTTTGTAGTTCCTTCAGTTTCAATCAATTTCTTTACATAAAAGAGTTACGATTTTTTTATTTATTTATTTATTTTTCTGTAAATGCATTACGATGAGATTTTGTAAAAGTTCAAATTTGCTTGTTCGCTTTTCATTCAAATTGCTGAAACCGGTTTTTGAATGCAAAGGAAATGTTAGAATAAAATAAATTCTTTATAATTTAAAATTTTTCATGGATAGACCGCAGAACATGAAAATATATGTTTAAAAGGGAATTAATAGAGAACGCTACTTGAATGAAAAAAACTGTCGTTGAAAGTGGTGGGACACATTTCAATTTAAAAAAAAATTTCTCAGATAACCTCCGATACAATGATATTTTCTTTCAGATTTTCGTTGTTTTTGTTATTTTTACATTTTTTGTACCGTAACTAATGTCCTAAAATATAATCTCTACAAAAAAAGTACTAGTGTCAAGTTGTCAAAATGTTTGCAATAATAGTTTTAGCTTGACAACTTAATTGCGACCATTTTTTTTTTTAAAGATCAATGAATATTTGCAGTAACGCAAGACACAATAAACTGATAATACTGCATTTTGTTATCTACAATAATCTCTATTACCACATTATGATTCTGCTTCTGGGCACTTTAACGTGGAGTAATGATTTACAATCTTGTCTCGCTAGATCACTTACAAATGTGTAGTGAATTCGATTCTATGTAACTGCTCCATATTTATGATCTTATGTCACACCTAATTACGGTTAATGTTGCGTTCTGTATCGTCTCTGGGTTCCCACATTATTGTACAAACGGTATTAAAAAATATCTTTTTTCTTATTCGTTTTTATTAAAAGAGAGGCACAGACGTGGCAGCTTGGATTCTAAGAAGCAGCAGGAGGAATGGCCTCACGAAAACCTGTGCAATCTAAGCATGTCTCTCGAACCTGGATGGGAGAAGCGCATCGACGTTTCGAAATTCTTGTGGCCCTCTAGTGAATTCGCGCTGTTTTGGACTTGTAACCAAAACCCAAACAAAGGTAATTCATCATTCATCATCAGAATACAATTCCACCGTTGTATTCTATCAAATCGCTGACTATTCTGGCCCTGGCCTTCACATTCTCTAAATCATTATTAAAATTCTGCTTCTTCCTCGGTAAGTTAAGCCCTGTCATTGCTTCAAATAAATAAGGAGCCATTACGTTTTAAGTGTGTGGATAGACGGAAGAAAAAGATATAGCAGAAACGCTGTTTGAGTTCAGTGAGAAAAAGAATGCCTACATTAAAAATAAATGGAAGATGGGGGAAGTTATAACTCTCTCATGCTTTTCAGGTCTGCTTCATTTGTACCCTCTTACTTCTTTGATTAATGATACGCATTCATACTTATAATAGTTACTGCAATATTTTATAAAATTTGTTAAGAGCAAATATTTAACGATGCAATTGGCGTGATTTTCATGGGAATTTCATAGGCGTGTAACTTTCAAGTTGCTTTAATTTAATCATTAAATTCAGAATAAATTAATTTAGTTTTAATTTAATCGTCAAATTAAGAATAAATTAATTTAGTTTTAATTTAATCGTCAAATTAAGAATAATTTAATTTAATTTAATCATTAAATTAAGATAAAATTAATTTCGCTTTAATTTAATCATTAAATTAAAATATGAAAACCATAATTTTTTTCATAGCTACAGCTAGTTACTACCATTATTATTATTATTATTATTATTATTATTATTATTATTATTATGACAATTTCCTTTGATATTTGTTGTCATGAAATTTCTTTCCGGGTCCCAACCAGAGACCTAAGGTCAGAAATGGTATCATGACATATTCCACTAATCATTTTTGTTAGAACACACACATTTTGCAAGTTTTTTTTTATTTTTTCTAGTTTTTTTTATATATTTCTTCAAGACATGGGTTACCAGGAATCCCTTCAATGAGTCTATCGGAACCTTTTCCAATCCATCCGAGGGCTTCAACTTCAACTGGAATTATGGATGTCCTCATCTGCCACATTTTTGAGATTTTCATTCGTATTTTGATATTTTTTGAAGTTCTATTATTATTATTATTATTATTATTATTATTATTATTGAGAAACAATCAGGCCAGCAAAGCGATGCTAGAATATAGCCATAATGAGACCAAATCGGATAAAGATATACCATGTAAAGGCAAAGCGGACAAATTTACAAGGTATAGTGGCTGGTTTTGATAACAGAAGCACCTAATCTTATCGTTGGGGCCTAGTTAAATGTACCTTATGGTCAGGTAACATAGATCCGAAGATCTCTGACTGAGGGTGTTTCCAAATATATTGATGTGTCTCCAAAGTCGCCATGTTTGCATTATACTTCAAACTTAAAATCACAACGCTCTCTAAAACCCGTCATGATACTAACCCCCGACGCCACCCGACAACTCCCGCTCATGGAAAGATATGCACAGCGCGTCAGAACCTAGGGGAGATGCCCAACCGGTTATGGTTAGGCAATTGACAACAAAGTCTGCGGTACCGAACGGGATATTTACTGTAGCCCATCTTAATTCACCAAGACATGTACTGGGTGCGACGGATAAATTGTCGTCTAAATGGCGCAAAAATGAAAATAATAGACATCTCATTTTAGCAGATGTATTTACCAAAATTACACAAAAATATCTTGAAATATTAAAGATGAAATTTATTCAATAAAATCACCATTGGCTTCAACTACGGCGTCCAGACGACTTCGGAGTCTCCTGCAACTCTTCTGGACGGTCTCCTTGTTTAAGTTGATGAATGCTGACATAATCCTTACTTGCAGTTCATCTTTGGTGTTTCAAGGAGTTTTGTTGGTCTCTCACTCAACTGCACCCCAGGCATAATAATCAAGGGGGTCGTAGGCTGGGGAATTAAGTGGCCAGATTTAAGGAGTGATGTGGTAGCCGAAATTGTCTGACAGCCATGACTGGGTCCTGTTGTTTGTGTGGCATGGTGTAGAGTTCATTTGCCACAAATAGGGTCTTCCAGCAGCCACACTCTTGACCCAGGGCAGCTCTACCTCCCTGGCTATGGACCTGATTTTCCTCGAGGGAATGTTTTCAATCATGTCCTGGGCCTCACCAACAAATTTGGGAGTTCTTTTCATATAAGAACGATCAGAGTGAGTTTTCAAACCTGCCGTACCTTCTTAATCACCATTGGGACTCATCCAACTCTTTTCGAATCCTCTGCACTGTGCTCAGATTGACACTCAAACACTCTGAAATTTTCGTCTTAGAGATTCCGGTGCGAATGCCAAGCAGTATAGCATGGTGTTTCCAAATTGAGTGAATTGCGTTATGGTGCTTTTTTTCTCACAGATGGTGCCCAACTGACCCTACTATACCGGGCAGTCGATAAAATAAATAAATAAGTAAACGACGCGCATGCGTGTAATTAAAAATATAAAATGGCGACAATTTACCCATCGCAGCCTGTAAATGTTAATATCTCCAATCAATTAAGATCAGAAGCCATGAGAGCCAGACTTTGTGCTACATTAGGGTATTTATTAATATTTGATTTGATTTCATATCCTCTCCACCACTTAAGACGTTTCGGACGGGTGACGACGATCATACCTCAGTCCCTCCCACAGACACCAACAATTTCATCATTATATGAGCTGTTCCAAGCAGTGCTGTCAGCTGCATAAATCCCATGTCGGCTCTCCCCAAGGCGGGTTGCAAGGCAGAAATATTCCTGGAAATAGTGTGTATATGACCATAAAAGGAATAACTCGGTGGTTATATATATATATATATATATATATATATATATATGAAGAAATATAGTCTTAAGGTGTGCTATATTTATGGGATAAATTGCTCAATATCAGAGATAGAGCGTGTGTAAATATAAAAGTGAACATTGAAGTCAAACAGACTGTCGCCTCTAAGTGTTGACTTCAATGTTGATTTTATATATATATATATATATATATATATATATATATGTATGTATGTATGTATATTACATACAAAAAACAGATTAGTGAAGTTAATGAAAGCGAGAATACATCTTCGCAAACAAATTTATTAAAATTACATTAACCCACGAACCTCTAGATGAATGCTGTGATCCCTGTTTTTAATAAATTCAACTTGTATAAGGTCTTTTTTTGATAGTACTTTCATCTGTTCATACAGACATCATTAGGGACTTTCATGTCGTTTTCGTCGTATGAGGGTCAAGCAACTAGGTTCCTAGGGACCGACAGTCAGGCACCTGCACATATGTTTTGATTATAATGGTGAAGGCTTTGTGTAGAAACAACCACACTTTTTGAAGATCCGAATGACAGAGACCTGGTGCACTTCAGAGTTGTCCTTCTCCTAGGCCAGTTACCATCCAAGGCTATAGAACCTAGTCTGTCTTGCTATTTGCCTATAGCTGGGGGTGGGAAAAGAAAAGGTTCCATACCTTTCCTCAGGGTATTAGCACGTAAGTGAATGTAATGGATTCGACTTGAATTCTAACTCGGCTCTCCAATTCCTCAATCGGAGCCTCATTCACACACACACACACACACACACACACACATATATATATATATATATATATATATATATATAATATTAGTGGTAAATATACACATACATATGCAAATTATATAAATATATATACATACATGCATACACATACATATATATTTTTTGAATAAAAAAGGATAGAATACAGGTAGAACTTCTGATCATTAAGATTAGATCGTCTATTGTGTGTGTATGTCCCCACAAAATGTATCCTTTCCGGTTACATCTTTAATGTATTAGACATTCGACAACATTCATATTCAGGTCTTTGACTCAGCTCTCTAAAACTGCTCTCTGTTAAGTTTTAATCTCTCACCATCTCTCGTCTGTTACCCCTCTCTTTAGCTCTAACATTCGTCCCACACTCTCATACTTACACTCTCTCTAAATTCTATTTTTTATTTCCGGAGTTGTTTTTCTCTTTTCTTTTTGAATTTGTAGGTCTGATGAATTGGATCGTATTTACGATTCCAATGGAATAAATTATGACCATGGAATATTAGTGTTTAAGCCTTTTTATTATTATATATATATATATATATATATATATATATATATATATATATATATATATATATATATATATATACAGACGCATCAAAATCATGTATATGTTGAACATTTTAAAGCGATACAATTATTGCATGCCGTTTGATAAATTATATAACAATGTACTGTTGGAACAGGTAGGTCGCCATGACATATTTGGAAAGGATATTAGAATAACCCAGAACTTATACTAGGAAACAACCGACTGAATATGGATATAAAATGAATTCATTAAATGTACAAAATAGAAAGAAGTATAAGACAAGGGTATATCTTCTCTCCAGACTTATTCAACCTACACAGCGAGGGATTTCTGAGAGAATTAGACGTCCTACCAGAATTAATTATTGACAGTCACAATTCTAACAAGATATGCAGATGACACGGTGATTATATCAAACATAGAAAGGAATTCCTACAGAAGGTAGTGAAGGAACGCGAAAAGAAAGAACTAAATATCATCTGCAAGAAGGCAGAATATATACTTGTGCAGCAAAAGGGAGAGTTGCAGATGCAAATTACAAATTGGAGATGCCAAATTCAAGTAATTACGGAAATTGAATTATCTGCGAAGCGTTGTCACAAAGGAGGAAATGTGCGTCACCAAAATCCGAAGACGCATTTCGATAGGCAAAGATGCTTTCCAAAAGTTAAGCAAAATATTAAGAAATAGAAAATTTCATTTTAGAAACAATACTGAAAATTGGTCTGAGAAAGCGGTTGTATACAACTGAGAGTTTACATATTTCTGAACAGATCTCGAAGAAGCATGGTCTACAGCAAGAAATACATGCTTCCTTCGCTCAAAGCTATACTTAAACATTGGTCTGAGAAAGCGGTTGTATACAACTGACAGTTTAGATATTTCTGAATAGATCTCAAACAAGGCTGGTCGTCACTAACAGCTAGATGCTTCCTTCGCTCAAAGCCATTTTTAAACATTGGTCTGAGAAAGCAGTTGTATACAACTGACAGTTTAGATATTTCTGAATAGATCTAGAAGAAGGATGGTCTACACCAAGAACGACATGCTTCCTTCGCTTAAAGCCATTTTTAAACATTGGTCCAAGAAAGCCGTTTTATACAACTGAGAGTTTAGATATTTCTGAATAGATCTCGAACAAGGATGGTCTACACCAAGAACTACATGCTTCCTAGTTCAAAGCTATTTTTAAACATTGTTCTGAGAAAGCCGTTGTATACAACTGACAGTTTAGATATTTCTGAATAGATCTCGAACAAGGATGGTCTACACCAAGAACTACATGCTTCCTTTGCTCAAAGCCATTTTTAAAGATTGGTTTGAGGAAGTGGTTGTATACAACTGACATTTTAGATATTTCTGAATAAATTGGTGTTATAATAAGTATCTGTATGAAATTATCGATCTGACGTGCTGTTTTAAATCAAGCTTAATTTTTAGATTAATGTTTTGGTTGTACATTAGTTTGTTTTGACCTAAACATAAACAACAAATGCAAATTCAGGTCGGGAATACTAAAATCAATCAGGTACAGAAATGCCAATGCCTGGGGATATTCTAACAGAGGATGGAATGTGCGACACTGAGATCTGAAGACGAATTGGACAGGCCAAAGTTGCATTTCAAATGCTAAGGAAAGTATAACGAGACAGAAAAATTTCGTTAGAAACGAAGAAAGGAATATCAAACTGTTACATGATATCTGTCCTCCCGAATGGCAGCGAATGCTGGAGAATCTATTCAAAGATGATGGAAAGACTTGAAGCAACAGAAATGTTTTTACAGAAAGATACTGAGGATACCATGGACCGAACATTTGAGCAACAACGAGTTTTTGGAGAGAATAGAAACGAAGAGTCACTTGAAATTTCTGGGTCACGTAATGAGGAAGCGGGACTTGGAAAACTTGATACTTACAGGGCAGATTAGGGGAAAGATGGACAAAGGAAAGCAGCGCGTAACGTACTTGATGGGCTTGGGCAAATCGATGGCAGATCAGGGTTTGGGAGAAATAAAAGACAAAACTTAAGAGCTACAAGGGATAGGAAGATGTGGAGGGCCATGAACGCTTACGTCCTGAAGGAACACGGGACATAAAAGTAGAAGAAGCCTGCTGTGACAGCGTGGGGACTAACGAAAAATACTCCTGGCATTTGTGCAAATGCGTGTGTTAGATTAATTTTTATTTACTGCTCTTCGTTATCAGGAGAGGTAATAAATCTCATTACACCTGCTCATCTGATCGACAATAGTGTGATGGCAGGTGTGGATATATATAAATGACGCAATATCTGTGCAAACCTTGCAATACTACTTGCGGGTATAACCCGGCGATACAGAGCAGGATATGTTTGTGATTATATCTTTAGCGCGGAATCATTCACTAATGTTATGAATATTTCATCAAACAAAAAATACTTCAATGTGTAGGTTGTCCATTAATGAGAAAGACCGCCGAGGTCTATTAAATTACAAATTATATGCGACGTCATGTCTTATTAATATAATTAATAAGTTATTAATATAATTAATAAGATTTTTTTTATTTATTTCACCCCAAGTAAGGCCATAATGCCACAAAGACGCAAGGGGAGTAGCAGGAGTGAAATATAATGAGGAGACTGCATGATGACTGTTGCTTCATGCTGCAATGTGATCTCCAGATCAAATATTATAATTATTATTATTGTTTGTGAGTCATGTTTCCTGCTTTGTATCTTATAGAGCCGGATCCAAAAATACGAGCTGTCCCAAGCAGCGCTGTTACCTGCGCACTCCCGATGCTTTCAGGTCCCCCCAAGGTATTCTACGAGACAGAAAGATTCCTGGAAATAGTCCAGAGTGCACCAATATGGACAACTTGAGTTGCTGTTTCGTATATTTCTATGATTTTCTCTGACAGTTCTTTGCTACCTGTGTATTTTCACCTGCTTCATCATCTCGATGTTCTTATTCAAAGGTACTGTAACGCCTATCAGGATCTATTCATGGCTGGTCTTGTTCGATATCAGGGCGATTGTTCCCAAGCGCTTGTCAGTCAAAATGGCCGTATCTCACACGCGCATTACCTGCTCATTCACGGCTACTGACGGTGCTGAATGCCTGTACCTTTCCTCTCTGCACTCGAAGCCATACTTTCGGCATATTATTATTAATATTATTGTTTGTGTGTCATGTTTCCTTCTTTTTATCCTGTAGAGCCGAGTTCAAACTATGCTACTTAACCCCTAGAGGAGAATTATCATTAAATTGATAGCACTTTTCTTAATATGTGGGATATTCTTAATCGGGCTATTTTCTGGGTAACTTGTATGTTAATGTTACCTGGGACACTGTTAGTAAAATTGTCAGTTCTTTTTCTCACGAGGCCCAGTGCTCCGATTACTACTGGTACAGTCTCAGTCTTCATTCCTTACATCCTGTTAATCTCGATCACCTGATCCTTGTATTTGTACAATTTCTCGTAAATTTTCATGGAGATGTTTCTCTAAGATGGTACGGCTACGTCAATAAGCATACACTTCCTGAATTTCTTGTCTTTTATGATAATATCCGATCTGCTGGCTTTTATTTCCCTGTTAATTTGAATTGGCATGTACCAGAGGATACTTACATTTTTATTTTGTGTAACTATGTCTGGTTGGTGCGCATACCATCTCTCAGTAGTTTCCATTTTGTGCTTCTTGCATATTTTCCAGTGAGCATATGTTGGTACCTTGTTATGTCTAAGGTTATATTCATTTTTTGCTAGTTCCAGACATCTTGGAATAATATGGTCAACAGTTTCATCATATTTTCCGCAGATCCTGCATTTCGGGTTCGTTTCATCCTTGATTATGTGATAGGATCTGGTTGCGAAGCTTTGGTCCTAAGCTGCATTATTATTATTATTATTATTATTATTATTATTATTATTATTTTGATTTCTGTTGCCTACACGTTTTCTTCCAACAAGAGACCTATGGTCAGAAATGGCTTCACAACATTTTCCACTGATCATTGAAAGCAAAAAACAAAGATCGCGCACATTTTACATAAATAAAACTCTTCCTAGGGTGTAAGCTGTACTTGTGAATTCAATTTTTTTTGTATTTTTTTAAGGCATGGGCTACCAGTAATCCCTTCAATGAATCTGTCGGAACATTTTCAAATCAATCTGAGGGTTCCGACAACAACTGGAATTATTGATATCCTCATGCATCAGATTTTTAGATTTAAATTTCAAGATACTTGTATTTTGATACTTTTTTGAAGGTATTCAAAGATACACTACAATCTACAGGGACTGCCATGTCAATAAGAAAGCACATTCTGTTTTTGTGGTCTTTGATCACGATACCTTGGCGATTAGCTCTGATTGTATTTTCTGGCTTTAAATAAGATGCAAGTTCTTTGGTACCTGTGTATTTTCACCTGCTTCGTCATCTCGATGTTCTTATTCAAAGGTACTGTAACGCCTATCAGAATTCATTGATGGCTTGTCTTGTTCGATATCAGGGCGATTGTTCCCAAGCGCTTGTCAGTCAAGATGGTCGTATCTCACACGCTCATTCCTTGCTCATTCACAGCTTCTGACGATGCTGAATGCATGTACCTCTTCTCAGAAAACAAATCAATCAGTCATTTTTCTCATGTTGTTGAGGTATTTATTCATTTGTATTTCATTTCGTCTAGCAGAAAACGAGATCAGGCGATGTAAGTTAGCGTCCCTTTTACTCTACCTGTTTTTATTGTAAACGTTAAATAAAAACTGAGAAGGATATATAAAGGAAGTGTTTTATATATATATATATATATATATATATATATATATATATATATATATATATATATATATAAAGGAAAATTGTATGAAGGTTATAATTCATTATATAAACTAATTCAATATATTGATAATGAATAATAATATTAATTTTAAATATTATAAAAATAAAATATTAATATATTAATATTAATTAATTAATATTGTCAACGACTCGACATTGTGAAAATCGACTATAATTGCCATCGATAGCAGCAGCAACCACAAGGATCTCATTGAATAAATCTTTTTAAAAAAATTATTAATTACTCACATATTTTAAAATGGTTTATTAGGAGCTATTTTACTACTGTACATAAATGTTTTATAGAATTTAGTTGTAAAATACACGTTTATTTCGATTAAATTAGTTTAACTTCAAAATAATGCAAAATACATTTACTGTTTCCATAATACAATTCCTAAATTTATTTTTAGTATAAAATAAAATATGCTTTTTTCATCGAATGGTTATGGGAGTCCACCAAGTAAAAGGGGTCCTTGGATAAAAATTATTTGAATACCACTGAACTAAATAGTAAGACTTGAAATTATTAATGCATTATTCACTCACAAAAAAAAATTTATTGTTATAATCCAAATTATGTTTTGGCTTTAAATAACCAACAAAGGGTTGATAATCCTTAAAAACAAGCCAATTAATCAATTCCCCATTAAGTTTCTCAAAAATGTTTACTCTTTCTAGTAAGTAGAGATTTTCCAAGGGTAGCTTAAATGTGGCAGAAGGCCGAAAGTATGGTGCACCCAGTGAGAATAGAACTCACTATTCAGTCGTAATCGTTTTAGCAAGACAAGTTTGCTAACCATTACAGCGCCTCGAGGTGCCCTATGATTTTCTAAGCGTAGCTTATATGTGGCACAAGGCCGAAAGCGTGGAGCACCCAGTAGAGATCGAATTCATTTTTCAGTCGCAATAGATCTAGCGAAGCAAGCCTGCTAATCATTACACCAGGTCGAAGTGCCGAACTCTTTCTAGTAAGCATAGATTTGATAATTATTCCTATTTTTATTACGTCATCGGCGTTTATCATATGTTTAGTCCATGGTATTCCCTAAAACTATCGGTAAATCCACATCTCAGTTGCTTCTTCATCGTTTACGATGATAATGTCCAATATTCAATCTGATATAGATAAGATATTATAAAACACTTCTGGTCTTTTTTTCTATGTTTTTTAAGTACATTATTATTGTACAAGAGGTTAGACCTTTACTTCAGACAAGTTTATTTTCATTAAATTAGTTTTACTTCAAAATAAAGCATATACATTTACTATTTTTCTAAAATACAATTCCTTATCTATTAATAAAAAATAAAATAAGCTTTTTTTTTTTCATCGAATGTTTATGGGGGGTCCACCAAAGAAATTAAGAGTAAAAGTGATCCATGGGTAAAAAAGGTTGAAACCCATTGGTCTAAAATGAACAGTGAATATAAGATAAAAGGATATACTTAATCCGTGAAACCTTAAATCGGACTTGAATTAGACCAACTTTCACTTAAGGCTTTATTCTTTAAGCTTTTTAAAGTCACTTTCGTTGGCTTTTGAAACGATCACAATACCCACG
>OZ010578.1:114596142-114638642 GCA_963932145.1 Acanthosepion lycidas | reverse complement strand
TTCTTTCTTGATAAAATTGTCTTTTTTCTTTTGCTTCATTCGTTTTCTTTAGTTTTCTATTAATTATTTCCTTCAATTTTTCCTTTTCTCTCTCTCTCTCTCTCTCTCTCTCTCTCTCTCTCTCTCTCTCTCTCTCTCTCTCTCTCTCTCTCTCTCTCTCTTGCTTTCCTTTTTTCGCTATGTATTTACTTTTTATTTAATTTTCTAATTTTTTTCTTGCCGTAACTTTTTTTTTTCTCCGACTTCTATCTCATTTTTTTTTTTTTTTTTTTTTTTGGGTATTTCTATCTGGGACAAAAAATGTGAAATTTTCTCTTGATAGTTCAAAAGTTCAATATTCGGCAAAGTTTTACCCTTCAACCGATCATTTTTTTTTTTATATTTTCTCTTCAAATTTCACCCATCTTATTTATACCTTTAACACAACGGCAAGAAAAAGCTGATCTAAACTGCTTCCTTCGATACCGTTTCTATATTTTGGAAACGTTTTTAGGATAACAACTGAAGGCCTTTCACGTTTGTGCATGTGTCGGTATGTTAATAACACTGCACCCACGTATACACGTACGCACGCACACACACACATATATATATATATATATATATATATATATATATATATATATATATATATATATATATATATATATATATATATATATATATATTCATTCTAATGTTTTCGCTAACAACGCGATGAACATGTCACCACTCGCCAAACTGCCAAATTTATATAGCTTTAGCTGCCTTCCTAGAAGTTCTCAATCGGTCAGGTACGGCCCATTCATGGAGCTTCATTACAGGTAACCTCAATTCAATCAGAGAAGAGAGTTATTTCCTTATCAGCTTTAACGCGCCCAACGCTGGTTGATGGTAAAAACGGTTAAACAATGAAGAAATGATTTTGTTTTTGTTTTTTAGGTCAATCTCACTGCACGAAGAATTGTTCAGATCTTGGATATTTTCCAACCTTCCCAATAACATTTCTCTTATCTCTATCCGTTTCTTTTGATTTTCTTCTTTATTTCTTTCTTTCTGTCTTTCCTTCTTCCTTTCTTTTTCTTTCTTTCTTTCTTTCTTTCTTTCTTTCTGTCTTTCTTTCTTCCTTCCTTCCAACCCCGTTCCTTCTTCCATTCTTTCTTTTGTCTTTCCTTCTTCCTTTCTTTTTCTTTCTTTCTTTCTTTCTTTCTTTCTGTCTTTCTTCCTATCCGTACTTTCTTTCTTCCTTCCTATTCCTTCCTTCTTTCTTTCTTTCTTTCGTTCTTTCTTTCTTTTTTTTCTTTCTTTCTTTCGATCAGTTCCTTCTTTCTTTCTTTCCTTCTTTCTTTCTTTCTTTCAATACGTTTTTTCTTTATTTATTTATTTATTTATTCCCATCCTGCCCTTCCTTCTTTTTTTCTTTAAGTACGTTCTTTCTATCTTTCTTTCAATCTGTTCTTTCTTTCTTTCTTTCTTTCTTTCAATCTGTTCTTTCTTTCTTTCTTTCAGTAAGTTCTTTCTTTCTTGCAATCTGTTCTTTCCTTCTTTCTTTCTTTCTTTCTTCCAACACGATCTTCTTTATTTATTTATTCCAATCCGTTCCTTCTTTCTTTCCTTCTTTCTTTCTTTCTTTCAATACGTTTTTTCTTTCTTTCTTTCTTTATTTCTTTATTTATTTCTTCCAATCCTGCCCTTCCTTCTTTCTTTCTTTAAGTACGTTCTTTCTATCTTTCTTTCAATCTGTTCTTTCTTTCTTTCTTTCTATCTTTCTTTCAATCTGTTCTTTCTTTCTTTCTTTCTTTCTTTCAATCTGTTCTTTCTTTCTTTCTTTCTTTCTTTCTTTCTTTCTTTCTTGCAATCTGTTCTTTCCTTCTTTCTTTCTTTCTTTCTTTCTTTCCTGCAATCTGTTCTTTCCTTCTTTCTTTCTTTCTTTCTTTCTTGCAATCTGTTCTTTCCTTCTTTCTTTCTTCCAACACGATCTTCTTTATTTATTTATTCCAATCCGTTCCTTCTTTCTTTCTTTCTTTCTTTCTTTCTTTCTTTCTTTCTTCGCTTTTCTTTCATTTTTGCGCTACGTTCCTTCTTTTCATAGCATGTCACGCAATAAAAAACAAAAAACAACTATGGGACCTCCACTACATGCCGTGTCCTTTTATGGTATTCTCAAAATCCTTCTGTAGAACCACATTTATGTTGCCTAAGTCTCTTCTTACCTATTTCTGAGATGAGGTAATGTAATTATTTACATTATTTACATTATTCGAACTGTTTTCTTCATCGTTATTGTCATATTCACGTGGCCCAGTTGATAAAAGCATTGGTTGGATCCAGTGACTTGTCTCAAAGAGTTGTTAGTTCAATACCTGGCTACAGCAATGGTGAACAAAAACTTGGGAGTTGAGTTAAGGGGAGATAACTGAGACATTCGGAAGAGGCATAGCAAGTGGAACTAGAACAATGTACCCCGATGAGCGAAATAAAGGGTTCAGTTCGAAATTTCAATCCCCCTGAAAAAGACCGGAGCGTACAACACCCGGAAAGTCGTGAATGTAACAATAAAGATGCGGACAACAGTCCGAAGAATGTAAATAATTTCAGGAATTTTTTGCATGTTTTTCATTGATGAGTTAGATAAGACGACAGTCCTGAAGAGCCTGCGGAAAGAACTTAAGAAGCTGGGATAATCGGAGAAGAGTTGATGGCACCCAAATTTTGGCTTCGTGCGAACAAATGGAATCCTGAGGAAAGTGCTGGAATTCTAAGGAAGCTTGCTCTCACAAAAGTTTAATGTGTAAAAATAATACCGTATATCTGGGTACTGTATGTGGTTTAAAAAATAATAATTTATTCAACGTAACAAATATTTATTATTCAACATAATCTAATTTTTTGTCAATGCACTTAACCCAATGCATTAAACACATAGAATAATAATAATAATAATAATAATAATAATAATAATAATAATAATAATAATAATAATCCTTACTGCACAGGATCGGGCTTGTTAACTAGAAATTATCAAGCACACATACTAAAATATAGTGTTAGCCCCAAATGCAGGTTCTGTGATAATTACCCAGGAACAATCGATCATCTTGTATCAGGTTGCACGGTATTGGCACCCCCTGAATATAACACACGGCACGACAGAGTAGGCCAATACCTGCACTGGTAAATCTGTAACTTCTACAGGAAGGAAACTGAAAGAAAGTGGTATGAACACCACCCAGACCCGGTTACGGAAATAGGATGTGTTACAATTTTATGGGACTACACAATACACACAGATAGAACAATCAAAGCTAACCGCCCAGACATTGTTATTAGAGATCGCACACAAAAAATATGCCTCCTTATTGATATGGCAGTCCCTGCAGACTGTAATGTATCTTTGAAGATATTCAAAAAGCTATCAAAATACAAGGACCTTTAAATCGAAATCTCAAAAATGTGGCACATGGGAACATCAACAATCCCCGTTGTAGTTGGAGCCCTAGGATTGGTTGGAAAAAATTCCAGTAGACTAATTGAAGGGATTCCTGGAAGCCTATGCCTCAAAGAAATACAAAAAATTGTTCTCACGCGTACAGTCCATACCTTAAGAAGGGCTTTATCTATTGTGTGTTCTTTTTCTTTTCTTCTTTTGTTTTGGTCAGTGCCATGATGCCATTTCTGACCTTAGGTATCTGGTCTGGTAATGTGTACACACCAGAAATCAAAGGAAATAAAATACTACTACTACTACTACCAATAATAATAATAATAATATGTGGCACATGGGAACATCAACAATCCCTGTTGTAGTTGGAGCCCTCGGATTTGTTGGAAAAGATTTCAGTAGACTAATTGAAGGGATTCCTGGAAGCCCATGCCTTAAAGAAATGCAAAAAATTGTTCTCACGAGTACAGCCCACACCTTACGAAGGGCTTTTTCTATGTAAATTTTTTTTTTTTTTTTTTTTTTTTTGCAGAGGAAAATGTCATGATGCCATTTCGAACCTTAGGTCCCTGGGCGGGACCAGAAAGAAATGAGTACACACCAGAAATCAAAGGAAATAAAATAATAATAATAATAATGTATTGTTATTATATATTATATCTCATCTATGATATAAAGTAAATGGCGACAGCGATGCGTGTGACAAGCTACGTTCCCGGCAGCCCTGCATTGCTCTCCATACACAAAACGATAAACTCTTGTTCACCGCTGCAGAATTGCGTGTTTTTAAGCTTAGTGTCAAACGGAATTTATTTTTCTGACAAGTTTGTGCAAATCTTGATTTCTTTTTTCTTCTTTAATAATTTTTAAAGAATATGGCAACGGTAGCATCAGCAGCAGTAGTCGTTGTAACAATATGACAAGCGGCCGTTGCCTATCTCCAGTAAACACATAAACATGGTAAAACCAATTTTGTACCTGTTGTAGACTAACTGAACACTCCCACAAGATGGACTGGTCTAAGACGATTTAAACAACACTCTCTCTTATTGAGTGAGATTAGTTAATGCTTACGAGACTAGCTGGGATCTGTTACTCAGCTCTTAGCTGTTGTCGAACTCTCCGCCTTTGGGCAGAGAGGACGAGGCTATGCCGAAGGGCAGAGTCTCGTCCGTTATGAGGAATTTTTGACCGAGCCTACGGCTTAGGATTGACTCACATTAAATTTGGCCTTATGCCACATCTTACGCTGTGGAGAGGTTGGGAAATATTACTAGCTGGAATCTGTTACTCAGCTCTTAGCTGTTATCGAACTCTCTGTCTTTCGGGCAGAGAGGAACCCGGACGAGGCTCTGCCGAAGGGCAGAGTCTCGTCCGGGGAGGTAGGCAGACCCAAACCCGTTTATGCGGGATTTACGCGGAATTTTTGGCCGAGCCTACGGGCTCGGATTGTCCCACATGAAATTCGGCCTTGTGCCACATCCTACCCCGTGGGGAGGTTGGTCAATAATATTAGTTAACGATTACAGTTAAGTCTGCTTGTCGATTTTGTCTCTGTTTGGCGATGGACCCAGACGAGGCTATGCCGAAGGGCAGAGTCCCGTCTGGGTAAGTAGACAGTTACCCGACCCCGTGCTTACGGGGTCTACGGTAATTTTTTGCCCAAGCCTACGCGCTCGAAACGCCCTACGTAAAAAAACTGGACTTGTGCCACATCCCACCTTGTGTCAGGTAAATACTGAGCAGTTAACGATTAGATTTAGTTAGAGCACCACTAGTCGAACTTTCTGCCTTCGGGCAGAGAGGAACAAAGACGGGACTCTGCCTACTGTTAGAGTCTCGTCTCGGGAGGTAGACAGCCACCCGATCCCGTTTATGCGTAGTCTACAGGGAATTTTTGCCAGAGCGTACGCGCTCGAATAGCCCCACGTTTAAAATTGGCCTTGTTACTCATCCCGCTTTGTGGGAAGATTTTGGATAAATTCCAAGAAGTTAACAATTAATTCTTTATTATATTAGTCTGTGTTCCCAACCGTGTACCATATTATTCTCCAAAATAAACTACTACTTATTTTCTATAATTGTGTCAAACTTTCCTATTTACGACACAACAGTATCAACATTTTAAAATATCCTCTTTCTGTACTCTCCTTCTGCCTCTTTTTCTAATGCCATATTCTTTCAGGACACAGGTGATCATGGCTCTCCACATCTTCCGTTAATTTTATTAACTGTGAATAGCTATGGCGTTTGAGGAAGGATGGTGGAATAGTTACCTTTTGATTTCTCTGTGGTTTTGGAATTCAGTGTTGTCCTTCTTCAAGGCTGGAGAGTCCCCTATCCCCATATCTCACACCAGATCGTTTAGCCTAAAGTAAAAAAGAACGCTGTATGTGCGGTGCAATGGATCGCGGATGAGAATTCGAAATCGAAGAGCAGAGTTCGGATTTCAGCCGAGTTCCTTATATTCACTTGCGAAATACCATTGGAAAAGGTCTGAGTCCGTCTCTTCTGTCCTCCCGGCCCAACTATGACTTAAATAGTAGGAGAGACAGGGTTCTATAGTCTTGGTTTGCAACTATACTATAGAGGGTTAGTCGATTTAATCACCCATTTCCCAGTAAATTTGTGAACATGCATCGGCCCATGAAAACGCAAAATGGCTGAAATTCTTCAAAGTTGCGCATTCTGACACAGGTGCAGAGTTTTGGGGGTGCAGAATTAATTTCAACTCGGAACTAATTTCAACTCGGAACTAATTTCAACTCGGAACTAATTTCAACTCGGAACTAATTTGCAGCAAAAAAAAATGAAAGTTGCAGAAAAAATGATTTCTGAATTATTTTATCTACTAAGGATTTTTAATGCTAAATTAAAAAAATGAAGAGCAACTCATTGCATTTTGTTTAGAAATTCACGGAAATACATAACTTTGATTTTAAATCGGAGTTAAAATTAGTTCCGAGTTGAAATTAATTCCGAGTTGAAATTAGTTCTGTCACTCGCTTTTTTATATTATTACTATTATTACTATTATTCAACGATGCAACATACCATAAATTTGACAACGGTTTTTATCTAAAATGTGTAGTACAAGTGTTCGATAGCAGTTGTTGGTAGTTTATTATTACTTTATAGTTTTCTTTTATATTGTTTTTTTTTATTATTATTATTGAACTTTACTGATTATGGTACAAGACTACAAGAATAGGGTATTCATACGAACGTTTTAATATTAATATACTAAATTCAGTAACTAAATTTAGTTTTTACGAACCTTTTGAAGATAGTCAATAAACACAAAGCCTTTTCATGCCCAAAGCCTAATGCCATCAACTTCACCTGCAGCTGAAACGTCCTTCTTTGGAGCAGAAAAGGAGGGTTGTTACCACTGCATGGATTGTCTCCTTGTGTGTGCCTCAAAGTGATGAACACAACACTCATCTTTGGCTAGAAAACTTTGAAGGAAATCAGCTGGATCTGTTTCAAACAATGCCAGCTTTTCCCCTGATGCACTTTTGAGTAGGTGTCTGAAGACGTGGCACCCAGAAAGCTGAAACTTTCGTCATGCCAAGTTCATTGTGCAGAATATTCTCAATTCTCTCACGGGATATTCCAAGAATGGATCGTCTGTCATCCATCAGCATATGGTAAACACAATCAATGTTTTCCTCGGTGGTGACAGTTAAAGGACGTAGAAAACTTGCTACATCTTTTATCATGTCTTTTCCCTTTCCTAAATTCATCTACACACTTTTGCACTGTTGGTTAAGCTGGAACGTTATCCCCTAATGTAGCAACCGTGTCAGCATGACTGTCCTTGGAGGTTAAACACTTTTTTCAGCAGGTACTTGATAACAATACAATACCAAATTTTGTCCATTTTCAAGAGAAGTCGTTATTGGTTACTTTCGAAGTTTTCTTTGAACAGTCGGATATCAGTTTACGTGTGTTATATTCCGTGCTAATAGGAATATATACTTGAAAAACAAGGTGGATAAAATAAGTAAGGGTGTATTGTACAAAACCAGTACAATAAGAATTAAGGTAACAGTTATGCAGAAGGTCGTCGCAAGTCAATCAAGTAGTGAGTGCTACTATTGGAAGGTCGGTAGTTCTCAACAGATCCCAGCTAGTATATTTAGCTACCCCCACGAGGGTTGCATGTGGCACAAGGCCGGTTTAACGTGGGTTCTCCGGGCCCGTAGGCTCGGCAAAAAATATTTCCTTTCGAACCCGTATAAACGGGTTCAGGGGCAGTCTACCTCCCCGAACGAGACTCTGCCCTTTGGCGGAGCCTCGTCCGGGTTTCTCTCTGCTCGAATGCAGAGAGTTTGACTGTTTAGATGAAACAGATCGCGGTTAGTCTCTGTAGTCCGTTGACTTACAGATACTTATAGGTAGTTACTACCTATAGCGTAGTCACTCATGGGGGTGACAGGTTATTCCAAAACATCAACCTGGAAAGAAACAATGCAGTTATTAATAAGGAGAGTTGAAATTAATGCATTCAAGATGTGACAGCTCTAGCATCGCCCCTGCATAGTCATTTTATTAACATTTCAGCCCACCTTCGTACATCCTTTGTTGCATATTCGTCATTTCTTTGCTATTTTATATAATATTAAATTCTTATTCTGTTTTTTGTATATAACTGTTATTTATTAGCTTTTTTGCTTCTTATCTATCTATATATCATATATCTCGTATATAATGTGTTCAATATTCCCTTTAAGGGTGAGAGTCTTCGACTTATATCAGATCAGTCAGGTTTCGATCCCGGCTTTAAGCAATCGCATGTCTAACCACACTGATGAGCTGTGATACAGCGAACCAGTCCGTCTGTGGATGACTATACATGTCCCCCTCTCGTCAATTTGGAAGAAAGGGAATTTGTCGGCTGCTGCTAAGTAACCCTAAAAGCTCTTCGCTATGAACACTCTGATAGCCGGTAATACTTATATCTCGTATATAATGCGCAAAAATTCCCTTTCTCCGCTGCGCCCCTAAAGGTGGGTGTCTTCGACTGATGTCAAATCAGCTTGAAGCAATCACATGTCTATCCACTCTGATGAGTTGTGACACAATGAAACAATCTGTCTGTTGATAAATATATATATATATATATATATAATCAAATAAATAAATGCACATGCAAGTCTTCACATACAAATATATATATATATATATATATATATATAATAAAATAAATAAATGTACATGCAAGTTTTCACATACAAATGTATATATATATGTATGTATATATATATATATATACATATATATAATCAAATAAATAAATGTACATGCAAGTCTTCACATACAAATATATATATATATATATATGTGTGTGTGTGTGTGTATATATATATATATATATATATATATATATATATATATATATACATACATATATATAATCAAATAAATGTAAATGCAAGTTTTCACATATATATATATATATATATATATATATATATATATATATATATTCTTTGGTGTAAGTAAAACAGTGCTCAATGCAAAATAACAGTGCTATTAAGTATATATTAATAAATATACATAATAGCGCACGCTGACGGTACAACTCGGAGTTCCGTGCACTATGCAATCGTCAGTTACTGAGAAGTGACCACGGTTTGGTTAATATTTCTGGGTCTTGCAATTTCGTGATGTTATTTAAATAAATTATTACTGTTGTTAAATATTTAATTGTACTATACTCTAATTTAAATTTAGTTTCAAACATAAACTTAAAATTGAAAATTAAAAATTGCATTGTTTTACTTACACCAAAGTATATATATGATCCAGGACAACACTACCTCCTCAAGGCAAACCATGTTGAGTCTGAAGCCATCTCCAGCAAATTTGGGTGTTGTTTTCCTATCAGGACGATCAGAGTGAGTTTCTCGATTTACCGTACCTTCGTAATCACCATTAAACTCATTCAACTCTTTCTGAATGATCTGCACTGTTCTCAGATTGACAGCCAAACACCCTGAAATGTTCGTATTGAATATTCCGGTGCGAATGCCAAGTAGTACAGCTTGCCGTTTCCAAATTTATGGCGGAGTGAATTGGTTCATGGCGCTCTTTTTCTCTTAGACAGTGCCCAACTGACCCTACTATACTGTACAAAATCAAAAACAAAAGCGCATGCGCGAAATAAAAAATATAAAATAGCGACAATTTACCCATCGTACCATGTACTGTTTATATTCTTAAAAATTCTTTTGCCTTTTTTATGTATTCGTCATTTCTTTCTCTTCTTATTTTATATTCTATATGTTCATATTGTCCTTTTACATATATATGCTATCTGAAATTTTTACACACACACACATATATATATATATATATATATATATATATATATATAGAGAGAGAGAGAGAGAGAGTCACTTGACGCTGAAAGTTTATTCTCCAACGTCCCAGTCATGTAAACGATAGTTATAATCATAAAGAACATCTACAACAATCTATCTCTCCCGCCATTAAAAATTAGTCCTAATATTTTAAGAAAACTACTCTTGATGTACACCACAGATGTTCCCTTCCATGATCATAAATTAACAAGTACGTATAATGTGATGGTGTCTCTATGGGTTCCATTCTAGTACCAACATTTAGTAACTTCTGTGTGACTCACATAGAAAATAACGTACTTAATACCACAAAAAACCCTCCGTTTACCTAAGATATGTAGATGACATTCTCATTTTAGTCGAAATCATACACAATATACATAAACTACAAAAACTTTCAAAAAAACTTAAACAACGACAATAAAATCCCGTCCTTTGATGTATTAATAGACACTAATAATACTACACTTACTACCTCTCCCCAAATAAAAAACAACTAGCATAAACACAAACACTCTCAAGCATAAAAAGTGAATGTCCTATTACAAATAGCTATTATACGAAACATAATAAACCATGGAAAAGCAAATTCTTCAACAAGAAAGATTTTCTATACTCAATTAAGAAATATTAAACAAACCCTCATTAATAATGACTTTACTAATTACATCGTTAATGAACAAATTCGACGAGCTATTGTGAATATTAACATAAATAAAAATGAACAGGATACGTCCTCAAATAACACTAAGCATATCAAATTATTATAACGTAATTAAATGTATTCTAACTATAAGCAGGAGAGAAATGTCTTAAAAGACTTATAAACACTAATATATCCCCTACTGATGCAAGTAAAAAAATAAATAAAATGAATTATATACTATACTAAATTTAATACAGCCAACGTAGTCATCCATAATAGCTCTTCTCTGTCAACTAGCATCTTACAAAAGACCAACATCGTATATCAATTTAAATGTCCTTTGGGAGATTTTAATTGAATTGATCATAGTTCAATCTCGGAACATTTAAAGGAACACTCATGTCGACATTTACAGTTTAGACATATATTAGTCGAAAATACATCAGTGTTTCGTCAAGATAACAATAAGCAAAAACTTCCGGAAGCCCCTTATATAAGAGAATTGCAGCCAAAAATAAATAAAGTCAACTACGAATATAGCAACAAAGTTCTTAAATGTTTGTAGCAGAAAAGTGTTATATAAAAAAAGAATACTAAATTAAAATACTAAAATTTAAAAATCACATCCCTTGCATAGCGGTGAAAAAATATTTTGAATTTACGGTGTTAACGCATAGCATCCATAGATATGCAACCCCTGAAGATGGTCTTAGACGAGAAAGTACTTGGGAAAATAAAATTATTTGAAAGATTTTCGAATTTTTCTTGACCAAATTTTTACAGCCACCAAGAAATTAATTCGTGGACTTGAAAAGATTAAAACTAAAATAAATAGACACAATATGTCTAAATTATTTTAACATACTTGAATTAATATATATGTATATATATATCATATTGTATTATTCTTTTAATTCTGTTTTATACCATTTTCTCTTTTAGTTTTTTATAAACTCATAACAGAGAGTCAACATAAAACCCATAAATGACTTTGTCTTTGCTGACATTCTTTTTTATTGCATTCTTTTTTTTTCTCTCACGCTCTCTTTCTTTCTCTTTCTGTTTCCCCCTCCTTCCTTATAGTATTCTGCTCGCTTTTCTAAGTGCTTTGAAGGGCTTTATACAGATGAGGGCCAAGCTACAGACATAAACATTTCCTGTTTCACTTTGTTTTGTTTTTAAGTATCTCTCCTTGCACCGACAAAATACTTCAGCAAACTTTTTTTTTTTAAGTCTTGCCTCGACCTGTAAATTTAATAGCATTATAAATGCCATCCCAAATCCGATAGACCTACCATAATCAAGTCGGACTGGTTGGATTATCAAACGCGAAGAGGTTCGATTACACACTAACAAGTCAACTCTTTCATTTCTGTTATTCAAGTATCACAACGAACTTCGTACGAAAAAGAAAACGCTTTCTAAATAATGTATGTTTTCTTTGGAGTTAAATTTTGATTTTAATAAAGCTAATTCGTGAAAAAAAAATTACATAAATAAACTTTTTAAACAAATTAAAATATTAATAGTGTCACATCGAGTCGTCGAACCTTCATTATAGATTTTTTTTTTTTTAAATAAACACAGCAGATTTAAAAATCTCTTAAAACTCTCTTAAAAATCCAATATTTTCTGAGATATTTGTTTAAAAGTACATTGGTAAATGTGTCGTATCCTGTCAGCGGTCCCACATTTTTTAAAAAAACAACTAGAAGAAAAACTATGTTGTAAAACTTATTCAGGATATAAAGAGACCTCAGAAGCAGCAAGATAAACAGGCGTTTTGCGGCTCTGCCAGACAGAGGAAAATAATATATTTAGGTACCGGCCCTGAGAAACAGCTGCCCGAGGCTGCACTCTCTCATTGAAGTAGAGAGGGGTATCAGTGATTATCACCGATGCCAGCGCAACTAACGGTTGCTGGGGCTTGGGCAACTTTTATACTTGGCCTAAGTGTACGGCGCTTGGGTTCCTTACGTGAAGCCTGACTTTGCGTCACACCCAATCTCAGTGGCGAGGCATAGGTAAATACCGCGGTCAAAATGATGATGATCAAAGTATAGTATCTTTTACCATTCAACAGATGGAGCCATGCCTTCAACCATCAGCAGCAGTCTCAGCTAGACATCATCATCTCCAACTCTCCATCGGCCGACGCTCCGGCCATCTTCAGTGGGCCTCCAGCTCCAGCCATCCTCACCAATAGCAACGATATGCATTCTTTTATATGCCGTGTCCGTTCAGAACGTAGACGATCATGGCTCTCCACTACCTCCTGTCCCTTGTAGTTCTCAATAAGTTTTGTTCCTTTGCTACTTCCCCCCCCCCAGGCCATGTTCTGTCATCCACTTGCTTAAGCCCGCCAGGCATGTCATGCATTGATTTCCCTTGTCTCTCTTTCCCTCTATTCGCCCTGTGAGTATCAGATTCTCCAAGCCCTCCTTTCTTATTACGTGTCCCAGAAATTTCAGCTGCCTCTTCCTGATGTTAAGTATAAGCTTCCTGCTTGTTTGCATCCTCGCCAAAACCTCATCACTGTCCTTTTCAACAGTCTTCCCCTATTAGAAAACTGTTCTTATCGAGACAACGATTTTCTCCCATTCTACATTAGTTATTTTTTGCTGTGGCATTATTTTTGTTGTTTCATTTTTTTAACAGAAATAATCTTTACAGAAAATCTTAGTTTTTTTTGTCTTTGTCTTTCGCAATACAATATCTGTTCGCTGATCAATATACCGCCCGCAACAAATTTAAGGTTTAATTAACTGGATATTTTTAAAAGAAATACTTACTTTTTACTTAAAACATACCGAAAATCATTTTTACTTTTGCGTGAGCTATCTATCATTAAAGTCCCAGGTCAACAACTGTCACCCCCAAAGCGTGGGCATAATTTTAAAAAGTACGAAGTTATCAAAAGAACCACAATCATGAAATTGGTATTGTTCATGCTTAATAATAAATTATCTTATCTATTTAGGAATAGCCAATAGTTTTAAGTTTATTCTGTATGCTTTTAAAACAAATAACTTTGAAAACCAATTTTTTTATCCATAAATTTATAAAAATGTCTGTGAACATGAGATCATAAAAATTTTAATAATCATATCACTAGGAATAAATGTAATTAGCAATTTTGAGAAAATGTATTTTCCAGTTATTTCTTTCGCCTGCTTTCACCATTTTTATTTGCAAAAATAATATTTAATACGTTTGCTGCCAATTCTCGTGGGTGGGTGGGATAAATTCGCTTTCATTTGTTTGGGCATTATTAAAATTCTAAAAATAGATTTTTAAAAAGAATAAAAATTACCGAGGGAGTATATTGTAATAGAGCTCAAAAGCTCCGTACACAATTCACATACGTACTTAAAAACGACAATAAAATAACGCACCATTTTTTTTTGTTTTTGTTTGTTTTTGTTTGTTTTGTTTGTTTTTGTTTTTTGTTTTTTTTGTTTTCTTTTTTTCGGTTTGCCAAATTTTATAATTTATACAATGTTACAAATATAAAGAAAGAAATTTACTAAACTATAGGAAGTGTAAAAAATGATGGGAAATTTTATAGACTTATTGAAGAGATACTTTTGATTGATTGTAGTCACTTCACAGAAATATTTCCTTTTTGAACTTCCGTACAGAAAGAATCTTTTTTAAAGAATAAAAATAAAGAAATAAAATTAATTTAAAAACGTTCACACTTGAAAATGGTATTAAACTTTACATTTTCGAATTCTTAAAATAAGTTTTTATTAAAAACAAAAAAAAATTCTCACAAGCAACAGGATAAATTTCGAAATCGTACTGAAAAATTAGCAATCAATTTTTTTTTAAATAAATGTTCACTGTAGAATCTTTTTCCTGTTAAATCTGATAAAAATGAGTTTGGTTTGGTTTGGTTTGGTTTAGTTTGTTTTACGGCATATCAACCTTAATGGTTTATTTAATGCCGGCAAGTTTTTTTTATTGCTGGTAATATTTTTTATCTATCTTTCTATCTATCTATCTATCTTGGTCTCTTCATGTCTCTCTCTTGGACTCTTCATATCTATCATCTATCTCAGTATATATTGGTTTGGTTTGTTTTGTTTTGTTTTACGGCATATCAACCTCAATGTGTTATTTAATGCCGACAAGATTTTTATTGCTGGTAAAATTTTATTTCAAAAATGTATTGCTGTTAATTTTTTTTTTTTTTTGGCCTGTGATATTTTTGTTTTGTTTTTTGTTTTGTTTTTTTGCTGGAAATGTTTTTTTTTTGTTGGCAATATTTTTTTTTGTTGATAATATTTTTTGTTAGTAATATTTTTTTTTGCTGGTAATATTTTTTTGCTGGTAATATTTTTTTTTGCTGGTAATATTTTTTTTTTTGCTGGTAATATTTTTTTTTGCTGGTAATATTTTTTTTGCTGGTAATATTTTTTTTGCTGATAATATTTTTTTATTTGCTAGTAATATTTGTTGCTGGCAATATTTTTGTCTTGGAATTTTTTTGCTGGTAATATGTTTTTTTTGCTGGTAATGTTTTTTTTGCTGTTAATATTTTTTCTGGTAATATTTTGGGGGTGCTGGAAATTTTTTTTTTTTTTTGCTGGTAATATTTTTATTTTTTTTTTAAATGTATTGCTGGTAATAATTTTCCTAAAAAAGTATTGCTGGTACTAAAACCTATTTTTATACTTTCACGGTGTATTGACCCCTTTGGGGTGGTTCTATTTGCCCATAGCTTGGACCCTAACAGGTGCTACCACACTGGGTCAGGTTGAACCTGGGAACACCAACAATTAAGAGTTGGTTCCACGCTCCTCAAAACCTCCTGATCAGAGGCCTTCCTGTCGGATGTAGTTTATCGTCATACCCAGGATACGGATGTAGTTTATTAACTTTCTTCTCTAATATTTTCTTTTCTCGTTTTTATCACCTGTGGAACACACTTTCAATTAATTGCTTCCCTACTAACTACAATAGCCTTCCTTTAGTTCTTTTGTTTTGGAGGTCCTGTAGATTTTCTTTTGTGTCTACCATAAACACAGTGTCATGATATTCTCAGCATCCTTCTCTAGAACCCTATTTCTGCTGCTTCAAGTCTCTTCGTTATCTGTGAGGAAATTGTCCAGTATTTATTGCCACATAAGAAGATTGGTATTACATAAAGATTCTGCTCTTTTCATTTTTTTTTTCTTAGTACATTCGTCTTATATCGAGAATTTGAATTGTGGATAAATTGTGCCACTGACATCTGATGCCAAACGATTTCGCCATGGGTCCATTTACGACAAAATCTATTATTTCCGGCCCAACTTCAGAAAAGGACATTTTTTTAGGCGACACCGGTTAAAATGAAAGCGACCTAATTTAAGGTTTCTATATTTACATTGATTACTAAAAAAAAATACCAGTTGCTAAACAGGTAGCAGCCCGAAAAATAGAATAGTTGAGATGAGCTTAAATAGCGACAAAAAAACATGTTTCACTTTGTACGAAAATCGTTGAATAGTCTAATAATAAGTGATGAAAAAATACATTATTATTCGAAAAGGTGGGTGGCTCTTAAAATTATATGAATGAATTTTCAATTATATCCTATATTTGTTTATCACGAATTCCAGTCGAATTCGTTACATCCATTAGCGGGCAAATATCACTGGGAAATGTATAAATTCTTCCATCGTTTCTCCTCCCAGTTAAATAGTAGAATTTATTATCTAGAAAAATCATTGTAATCTCTAAAACAGAGGTCGTTAATCTCCGGCTCCCGGGCCACATCCGTCCCGCAAAGGATTTTTGTCGAAGCCGCGAAGGATTTTTGTCTGGCCTGACAACTGAAATAAAGAATTTGCATTTTTTGTTGATTGTGTTAGCTGTTATCCTGTTTATTCCCTCAGTAAAATATGGAACCTTGTTTAAATAATATAGCATTAACTTCGTTGTTTTTTCTTTAAACTTCCAGACCAAGGCAGCCTTCAGGACGGAGCGGTCTAAGGTCAAGACAATTTAAGATAGAACATTTTATATCATGGCCCTTCTTCGAGACACTGCATAGCTGTCTGGCCCGATCTCTAAAAAACGTTGTCACCACTGCTGTAAAATATTATTAACACAAAATTCACTGGCAAAAGAAAATTATTATTCTTAAACAACAAAATTATATGTTTCGGTTTTAAAAAATTTTCGGTTGGTAATCCGTAAAAAACAAATCACTCACTCAATCAATATATTTATTTAGGTGGTGGTTTCATGTGTTTTTGTTTTTGTTTTTTGTGCACGCTGGACATTTTCCTCACAAAGAAGAGACTTCAGGCATCAGAATGCTTAGACGGGACATGTGAGTAACGTGGAAGTTTAGACGAAAATAGAAACAAAAAGACACGTATATTTACAAACAGAAAGATATTGTTGAAATTTCTAGGACCCATAATGAAGAAAGAAGACTAACACTAACTTGTATAAAGGACTATGGGGGTGAAACATTGCTCATAGCTACACAGAATAGAAAAAGAAAATCTTTTCCTTTTTTTCTTTTTTTTTTTTTAATCGAGTTCACCCCAAGCAGGGCAGTTTAAGCCACTAAAAGGAGGTTACTTGGTTTGGGAGAATTATAAAACAGAAAGCATCACGAAAGAGAAAGAGGTGTAATCAAGAAAACAGTAGATAGCGAAAATTTGAAGATTAAAGTCGACAGAAAAGTACGAGAGAAGAAACTGTTACCATAGAACTTGCGGTTACATCTGACCAATTCAACAATGAATTGATGAGAACTCACCGCCACTCTAGTACAGCGCTTAAATTCCTAAAGTTTAGGTACCATAGCAAAGATCACTTTCGAACAATCACCATGCCTTGTATTGTAGCAAATGGGACGAAGTTGGAAATGGCTTACTTAAAACAAACGAGAAAACAAATAAGCAACAATCAAACCAACAAACTACTACAAAATCTCAACACTCTATGTGCTAATAGCAAGTAGAAATACATCGGAAGATCAGACCGAATATAAAGCTATCCAATACCGAACTGAAAGCCTCGGTTTAAAATTTGCCACCGGTTGACACAATAGCTAAAAAAAACGGAGACGGAAGACATCAAAGACTTCATTCAAAGAATAATCACTGCCACTAAAGAAAGCAATACTGAAGGAACTTTATCACAGTGGCACTTAAATAGACTAAGGAAACTAGCAAAAAATAAGAAAATCCCTCAGGCAAGGATGGTGGGATTGTTATCATGCATAAGAACACAGCTCAATGATACCGACATATATGAAAAAATAAGCGAACATAAAAAATTTTTTAAAAAATAAGCGAAAATAAAAAATTATTTTATATATATATATGTGTGTGTGTGTGTGTGTGTGGTGTATTTTTTTTTCTTGGTGATTGACGTATCTTTAAAGTGATCAGCTCTTTTTGGAAGTTTCTACATTGCGATGTAATCGATACTGATACTGATACTGATCAGGCATTTCTGCTTCAATCATTTCCTCATTTTTACAGAACTCAATAATCCGAAACAGACTCTAGTTAACAACGGTTTTCCGAACTGCCTCATCGATCGCCAAATTAGACTACTTCTTTCTAAGATAACCAATAGTAATACTGAACATACAGATAAAAATTTTCTATAAGCAAAATTATTTTTCCCTTGGAAACAAAAAAATGCAAAACCCCAGTCGACCAGAACAAGAAAATTAAATCAATTACCTACTATAAAAAATTAAAACAGCTTAACTTATCATTAACAATAAGAACATATCTGCAAGATCTAAATTACTGGGAACCAATATTATTTATAAATTCAGATGCCCCTTAAGTAAATACGTTCCTGATCAAACCAAATTCATGAATAATTATATTGGACATACCTCTAATATGCCTATCAAGAACACTAAAGTTACACCTTTCTGACTATACCTCAATTAGGACTCATTTAAACGAACACGGCATCCTACTAAACTCCATCCGTAATATACTTGTAGGAAATATATAAAAGGCTCATCCGCATAAAAAATAATAGAAACACTAATAATAAAAAAAGAAAAGCCACTCAATGACATCAACTATGAACACGGCCACAGTGTGCTAACCGTGTTTGGAAAATAATAAACATTCCCATCACCATAAAAACATAGAAATATCTACTCATTCAGTTGAAAATGAGATATAATTATTTTCTTTTTTAAAAATGTGATACCATCGCGACACAAAAAGCTCTATGTTTCAAAATTTGATTATAAAAATTAAGCATAAGATCCAAAGTTTCGTTCAATTGTCAATTTATAAGTGCAGACAATCTTAATATTATATATATATATATATATATATATATATATATATATATATATATATATATATATATTTCCTAAAAAGAATAATTTCAATAAATATACTTGTAAGTCTTCATTCTCTATTCATATTCTGACTGTTGTCCTCATCTTTATTTTTGTTATCACAACATTTCAGCCACTGTGTCCTGCTGCCTTCCTCGAGTTATAATTGCCTTTGTATTTACACTATCCATATTCTGAATATTGTCCTCATCTTTGTTGTTGTTGCCACAACAATTCAGCCATTGTGTCCTCCGGCCTTCCTCGAGTTATAATGATCTTTTTATCTACACTATTCACATCCTGACTATTGTCCTCATCTTTGTTGTTATCACAACATTGCAGCCATTGTGCCCTCCAACTTTCATCAAGGTATAATTGTCCTCATCTTTGATTTTCTTATCACAACATTTTAGCCATTGTGTCGTCCGGCCTCTGATATTGAGTACTTTATCCTATAAATATAGCACACCTGAAGACTATATCTCTTCATATATATATATATATATATATATATATATATATATATATATATATATATATATATATGTATGTATGTATGTATGTATGCATGCTAAAATTGATAATTTAAATAAATGTACGTGTAAGTGTTCATATACAAATACATACATATATATATCCTTTGCTGTAAGAAAAGCAGTGCTCACTGCTAAAGAACAGAGCTATTAAGTATATATTTATAAATAAAAATATATATATTATGTTGGTACAAAAATAATGACGTGATAATGTCGTTTTTTGACGTTAAAAAATACGTCAAAAAACGACATTATTACGTCATTATTTTTGCACCAACCTAATATGTGTGTATGTGTGTATATATATATATATATATATATATATATATATATATAAACCCACGTACACACACATATATATAAACCCACGCACACGCACACGCACACATATATATATATGTGTGTGTGTGTGTGAGTGTAATTTTTTATATTTTTATTTTTTAAATTTATATATATTTATATAACCTATATTAATTGTTTAAATGGATGACAGGCCAAAGGCAAACAGTAAAGAGTTACACGTTAGTTTGAGCAACAAAAAGCATAATTTTGTGGCTCATGAGAGGAGAGATTGATTCATTTGAACAGCAAATTTTTCCGTCATGTAAAATTACTTCACTGAAATAGTTTCATTTTCTTGGGGTATTTTTTTAATCTCTAAAATCAATCTTAAGAAAGTACACCATATCTTGAAATCACGTGTCATTGCATGTCTATATCACTAATCAGGTGAACTACAAATGAATGCTTTCAAAATAAAAAACGAATAAAAACAAACATTTTTAACATTATAAGGATATGCCACTTGAATGACTTTTTTATTTACATCAAACACATTCGCAATATTTTTCTCATCATTGTTGTTGATATCAGAAGATTTCGCCGGTGTGCCCTACGGCCTTCCTCATGTTAAAATATCTTTTTATTTACTTTTTCATATTCGCACTGTTGTCCTCATCTTTGTTGTTGTCACAACGTTTCGCCCATTGTGCCTTACTGCCTTCCTTAACTTATAATAGTCTTTTTATTTACTTTTTTTAAATTATCACAACATTTCAGCCATTCTGCCCTTCAACCTTCCTCGACTTATAATCATCTTTTTATCTACACTATTCACATTCTGACTATTGTCCTCATCTTTGTTGTTGTTACCATATCATTTCAGCCATTGTGTCCTTCCTCGGGTTATAAGTATATTTTTATTTACTCTATTCATATTCTGACTGTTGTCCTCATCTTTTTTTTATTATCACAACATTTCAGCCATTGTATCCTCCGGCATTCATCAAGTTGTAATTACCTTTTTAACTACACTATACATATTCTGACTATTGTCCTCATCTTTGTTATTGTTACATTTCAGCCATTCTGCCCTCCATCCTTCCTCGACTTATAATCATCTTTTTATCTACACTATTCACATTCTGACTATTGTCCTCATCTTTGAACGTTGTGCCGTCTGGTATACGCAATTGTATACGGAACCCTGTAACTGCAGTAAATTCGAAGCTGAACTCTTAATCTAATCTACTGTTCTCGTCCCACTGCCCATGTCGTAAATTTAAAAATTTCTTTAATTTCGTAGGTTACACCGGTCGATATTCACCTGATGAAGGCCAAAGAGCACAACGGTAGACACGCTGTGATAACAACAACAAAGATGAAGATATTAGTCTGAATATAAATAGTGTAAGTAATGATAACTCCTCATCCTAAAAATTGTCTTTACATTTACATTAACTTCTTTCGTAGTCAAGTTTTCTTCATATTTTGAATAAATATAACAGTGCAATTATTAATCGTCTTCTTTTACGTGCCATCTCCTTTCAAAACGAGGGCTATCAAGGCTCTCCACAACCTCCTTTCCTTTGTAGTTACGTTTGTCTCCTTATTATCCCTCCCAGCCCATGTTCCGCCATCCATTTACACAAGCTTCTTACATAAATTACTTGCTGTATCTTCCTTCCGCTTAAGCATTGTGGGTATCAAATTCTCCAAGCCTTCTTTCCTCATTATATTTCCTAGAAATTTCAAGTGTCTCTTTTTAAATGTTAAGTAGAAGTGTCCTTTTGTTTTCATTTTTCTTAAAATTTCTTCGTTGTTTATCTGTTCTCTCCATAGTATTCTCAGTATGCTTATGTATAACTACGTCTGTGTTGCTTCAAGTTTCTTCTTTATTTGTTGTTCAGCATTCATTGCTATACAGGAGGATAAATATGACATAGTAGTTCCGCACTTCATTATTCTTCTTTTTTTTTTTAATTTCAGGTGTATAAAGATTGCCATGTGTCATTAGAAAAATGTAGCCAAAAAAATCTGTGAAGTTATTGTATGTTGGAAATTACGATTTGAAAAGTGATCATAAGATTTTTTAAAAAGACATTGAAATCATTAGCAATGTAAAAACAAAAATAAATACTTTAAAAAATCACAAAATGCTTATCTGAATTTCCGAGATGAAGTATTTTAATTATTTACACTATTTTTCAACACTCGGATTGTTGTCCTTGTCTTTAATGCCACATTCACAACGTTTCGGCCGTTGTACGCCCCGGCCATCTTCAGTTGATATAAACCAAAACCTGTATTTAGTGCATGGCATGGCACGTGGAAGTAGAAATATCTTCCCCCGGGGTTCGGTTCGAAATTCCAATGTACAGTCAACGACGAAATTATTCGTACACCAATCTATTTTGAATATCTTTATCCACTTGTTATAATCTAAAGCTCGTATGATGCCATGATTTTTTTATATTGTTAATAAGCACAAAAAATGGATATAAAACTCAGTTTTCAGAACAATAGGTTAAATACAACAAATTTGAAAGTTCATTTATACCTGATGCTTAGCATTGGGTATTATGTATATTTATTGATTATATATATATATATATATATATATATATAACATAGAAATATAGGTCCTTGCTAGATTAGATAATCGTTATATTTATTTTTTTTATATGCTTATATTTGATTTGTAACCTGTAGTCGATATTAGTTTTGTCAAATTTTCTTAATTACACAGCGGCCCTTTCAATAAATGCCCTTAAGTTTTAGCTTACCCCGCCCCATCTCTCTCCCCCGCCCCCTTTTCTTTTCTTTTCCTCTCCCTCCCTCTTCTTCTGATCTTTAAGATTATATCGTCTATATTGTGTGTATATGTCACCACAAAATGTATCCTTTCCGGTTACATCTTTAATGTATTAGACATCCGACAACATTCATATTTCTCTCACTTAAACCGTCTTCAACTCACCTCTCTAAAACTTCTCTCTGTTAAGTTTTAATCTCCCACCTTCTCTCGTCTGTTACCCCTCTCTTTAGCTCTAACATTCATCCCACACTCTCATATTTACACTCTCTCTAAATTCTATTTTTACTTCCGGAGTTGTTTTTTCTGTTTTCTTTTTGAATTTGTAGGTCTGATGAATTGGATCGTATTTATGATTCCAATGGAATAAAAATTATGACCATGGAATATTAGTTTTTAAGCCTTTTTATTATATATATATATATATATATATATATATATATATATATATATATATATATATGTATATATATATATATGTATATATATATATATAATAAAAAGGCTTAAACACTAATATTCCATGGTCATATATATATATATATATATATATATATATATATATATATATATAGTAATGCATCAAAAGGGTTAGATAAATAAGCAGAGAAGATTGATCAGATTTGGTAGATCATAAAAACTGACTAGGAAAATATTGATCATTCATTGAGTTTGAATTTATATTCCTCAATACCGTAAATAATTTTGGTTGTTTTAAGTCGTAAAGGAACAAATACAAAATAATTTTTAAGCTCAATTTAAGCTGAATTGTGTAAAATAGAAAATGACAATATATCCGTACAGTATGAAAAATAGAAAAAAAATTGAACAATTTTTACAATATTAATAGTCAATAGCATGGCCTCTCATCTTTACGGCTAACTGCAATCATTTTCTGATGTTTTTGATGAGAAAAACGCCAAGACAAAGACAAATAACATTACTGATTCTTCTTTGGATTTTATCAAGAAACTCTAAATATACGGCAGGAGCACCGGACCATACGTGGCAGCAATATTCTAAGAATGGACGAATGGTAAAACTTTTTGATATGCAAGATTCTGGCGAGAAAAATTGTCTTGAACAGTGAACAGACTTTCTTAGCAGCTGATCTAGCAATGGATTCAATATAGTCTTTCCACTTCAAGTCAGCTGAGAACGTTAGCCCGAGAAGGTGCAACGAGTCACTTTTCCTGGAGGTTAACGTCTGCCACGCCGATGGAAGGCAGAGATGGATCACTCAGGTGATTAATGGAGATAAATATTAAGGTACTGTGACCAAAAGGGCGATAAGAAACAATTAGGGTAGTGCGCAAAAAAAATGAGACGTTATAAATGTTTATTCAGTTTTAGATTAGTACGGCACAGAAACAACTAAAGTAGCCGGAAGATTATGTTGCGCCAAATGTGAAAGCCCTAGCCGCTTTGAACCTCTCCATTCCAACTGTTCAAGTCAAAGGACAACCGTTATCTTCCCCATAAACCGGGGCACTTAGATGTAGTGCAATGGCTAGCAAGCTAGTCTTGCTAGAACAATGACAACTGAGTAGTGAATTCGATCCTCACTGGGTGCTCCACACTTTCAGCCTTGTGCCACATCTAAGCTACTCTTATAAAATCATTTTGGGCACCTAGGCGTGGTGTAATGTTCAGCAAGTTTGTCTCGCTAGAACAATTATGACTGAGTAGTGAGTTGGATACTCGTTGAGTGCTCCACACTTTTGGCCTTGTATCATATCTAAGATACGCTAATAAAATTACAATATATCATCATAAACTGCGCCTCTTACTCTGTAACACTCTACCTCGAGTGGCTCTTCGACCTTGTACAGGGTGAACATCATAGCTAAAAATAAATGTGGTAGGTTTCACTTCGACTCGAGCACTGACTTTTGCGAATTGGAAAAACACAAGTGGGGGCATATTATCTTCCTACAGTTAATCCTCCCCTCAAAAGGTTGGTGAGAAAAACAAAAATTCTGCTAATATAGAGAGAAAGAAAATAAAGAGAAAAAGCATAATTTTAACAAACAAAAAGAAAGGAAAAGAAAAAACACAGTGAAGAGAAAATAGACGGAGAAAATAAGGGATAGGACAGAAAATCTTTTCTTTTTTTTTTTTCTTTGAATTGATAGACATTATTTTTTCTCTGCATCCTATTCTTTTCCGGTTTTTCTGTTGTTTTTTTGTTTGTTTTTTTGAGTGGGTTTTTTGCATTTTTTTATTTATTTTTTTGGTGGGGTCGGTTCATCATGTCATTATTGTTAATAATTATTGCAATGTTCATTATAACAATTACCATGCCTGCTACATCTTTCTAACTGAAGAACGAATACGGCCGCTAATGTAAAAAAAAAATTAGGATAAAATGTGTCAAATTCAAGCGCGTGTTTATTGCAACATTCCAGTTCTCTTTTCACTAATAAGTCTTGGCTTTTTGAAGCAAAACAATTTCACTGGTCATCTACCATTCAAAGAAGATCTAAAATAAATTTTAAAGCGCTGGAGGAACAGGGACAAGCTTCGTTCGGAGGTTCATTCTATTTTCGAGTCCAAGACAAAAAAATAGGCAAGTATCGTTCTCATCCGTTCGTTAAAAATTTTTTGAAGAGACACTCTGAAAATAACATATATCAATTGTTTCGTTTCTAACCTGTTATTTATCATTTCAGATAGATAGATAGATAGATAGATAGATAGATAGACATAGATCATGCATTTTCTAAATTTGCTATCATTTTTAAATAGATATACAGATAATGAACAGAGATATTTAGATAGATAGATAGTACATGAATATATATATATATATATATATATATATATATATATATATATATATATATATATATAAAGAGAGAGATACTTATTACAACCCAGTGTTGTAATTACTCTACCATCTTTCAAATGATGCTATCGTCGCAACAGTCCCAAAACATTTAATCTGAATGTGCTTTCTGATATTAATACTATAATGCCCTTAAGAAAAATTAATTACAAACGATTTTCATAACTATCTTATACCTTTTATTTCTTTATCTCTATGTCTCTCTTTCTCTCCCTCTCTATCTATTTATCTATCTATCTGTCTCAGCCTATTCGTATCTATCTAGATCTTTTCGTATCTTATTATGTGTGTGTGTGTTAAATGCATCGGACTCTTTAGAAAACATTCCAAATAACCTTCCAAGTGACTCTGTCTTGTAATCATTTAGCTGTTAAAGAACGTCTAATTTTCCAGGCTTTAATTTTCTTAAAATATAAACCCTGGTTGTCAATAAATGTATCAACCCAAGAGGCGAACAACGAGTTGTTGAGCAAGCAAGTACAAAAATTTAAATGTCTAGGAAATGTTTTAACAGAGAATGAAAAACACGACACCAAAATCCGAAAACCCATTGGAATAAAACCTAAGCAAAATATCGTAGATTGTGGCGTACAAGTCGAGTTTTCAAGCTTAAAAATATTTTGGGTTCGAGTTTTGACGCCTTAAAAAATATTTTTTGAGTCACCGATAGCCTCCTGTATATTTGGAGTCAACCTATGCAATGTTAGGTATAGGTATAACTCAGAATTTTGAGTTAAAATCTTGATGTCGACTTGTACGCCAGGGCCGACTTGTACGCCAGGTCGACTTGTACGCCACAATTTACGGTATTAAGAAACAGGAAAATTTCGTTAGAAACAAAGAAAGGAGTATTGAACTGTTATGCAATATCGGTCTTCCTATATGTCAGTGAATACTGGACCATCTCCTTACAGATGAAGAAGAGACTTGAAACAATAGATATGTAGATCCTACAGAAGGATGCTGATAATACTATGGACTGAACATATGGGTAATGAGGAAGTTTTAAGAAAAATGAAAACAAAAGGACGCTTATACTTAGAATCTGAAAGAGACAGCTGGAATTTCTAGGAGAAATATTGAGAAAAGAGGGCTTGGAAAATTTGACATTCACAGGACAGATTAAAGCCGATAGGAGCAAGAGAAAGCTGCGAATAACTTACCTAAATGCAAATGGTTGGTAGAACAGGTATTAGAAAAGATAGCAAAAAGAGAAACCTTACTAAGATCTACAAACGACACGAAGTTATGGAGATCTATGATAGACCACGTCATGAACAATCCTGAAATAACTTCCATTACCTGAAAATTTATTGTCATTCATGATGATTAAATCTGATTTTCGAACCGAATTTCATTATTTTTTCTCTATGACAGATTGTTGTTGTATATACCTTTTAGTTTGTATGGTCAAGTCGTAGACATTTGCACAGTTTCTAGTAGGCGAGTGTTCCTATCCATACATGCGTACTTTTGTACTATTTTGCAGCATTAGCTCATTGCATATTAACTTTATGCTTCTTTATTGCTTCTCTTACCTTTAGCATATTCTTTGACTGATAAATTATCTACGCATTCTTTCCTCATTATCTGTCTCTAAAATGTCGGCTGCCTCTCTCTGTGAGCACCAATTTGCTTGTCATCCCTTAAAATATCTCCCTTCTTCATATACCGTATTCATAGTATTCTCGATATCCATCGATAGAACCATCATCTCTGACGATTCGACTTTATCCTTCATCAGTGATGAGAGTGTCCCACATTCATTGCTATACACGAGGACTGATGTCACATAGCAGTTCAGCACTCTTTCTTTGCTTATAACAATACTAGTTCTTTAGTGACGTGAGCGGTTATGGCTCTCCACAACTTCCTTTCCCTTGTAGCTCTAAGCAACGTTTAACTCGTTACCATACCTTCTTGTCCCTGCTCTGTCATCCATTTACAAAAACTCGACAGATAGATTACTTGCCGCCTCCTTTACCTATTCTGCCTTCTGTACTCTGTGAGTATTAAAGTCTCCTTGCCTTCTTTCCTCCTTATACGTTCCAGAAACTTTCAACTGTTTCTTTCTGGTTCTAAATGCTCGCTGCGTCTTCCCTGGCTTATATTATTGGCTGATATGAAATGGAAGGATTATATTAGATCCATGGCTAGGTCTGCTGCTAAGAAAGTTGATTCACTGTGTTGTGCAAGTCATTTTTTCTCCCTAGAATTTATCTAAAATATTTATTCGTCCGTGCTTTGAATATTTCTGCTGCATATGGACTGCATATAAATAATACGATCAGAATTAATAAGGTTTTCAATGAAAAGAAAAAAGGTAGAAAAGATGAAACAGCAGCAATCATACAAGCAAGCAAAGAATATACTTAAAGCAAATCAAAATTGATAATTCACAAACTAGGAGTTGGTGTTTGTACACAAAAGCAAGGTCGACCAAACGAACACATGTCTACCTAGCCTTACTTACTTGATTCCCTGATAGCTATAATCTTCATATATTCAAATGTAATGTCAATCAACATCTTCTGATGCTTCCATCTTGATCCCCCTCCTTCTCTATATTCTTTACCCAAACACCCCTCTTTACTCTTACTCTCACTCTCTGTAACCCCTTTGCGTGCTAGTGGAACTCCCGCCTTGCTTGGGGCGAAATACTTAAAATAAACAAAAAACACATACATACTGTTTTATGATAAATCGCTTTCATTTTATTTTTTTTATTATTTTTTTTCTTTTGCTTTTACAGTAAAGTTCACGCTGTACAAGGCCCGGAGGCCACTCGAGCTAGAGAGATACGTTCAAGGGTAGTTTAAATGGATAAAGAGGGGAAGATAACGGTTAACTCTTGATGATTTAGAAGCCATTATTAAACTGTAAGATCAGAATTAATAAAGTTTGCAATGAAAAGAAAAAAGGACAAAAAAGATGAAACAGCAACAATCATTCAAGCAAGCAATATAGTTAAAGCAAATCAAACTTGATAAGAAGGCAAAAGAATTCACAAACTAAGAGTTGGTGTTTGTACACAAAAGCAAAGTTGGACAAGCGAACACAGTGTGTCTGTGTCCCTGTTATTCCACTAACCAAACAGTTAAATGTCTCTAAAAAATTGTTCGGAAAGGAACAAGGAATACAAAAGGTAATTATTTATAAGATAACACACTCATTAGCATCATTCATTATCAAATTACGCAACTACTTGCTTCACCTTTTGTTTTTTCTTTGTTATTATTATTATTATTATTATTATTATTATTATTATTATTATTATTATTATTATTCCTTTGATTTCTGGTGTGTACACATTTCCTTCCGGGTCCCGATCAGAGACCTAAGGTTAGAAATGGCATCATGGCACTGACCAAAAAAAAAAACAACAAATAAAAAAGAAAACACAAACATATTTTACATAGATAAAACCCTTCGTAAGGTGTGGACTGTAAGCGTGAGAACAATTTTTTGTATTTCTTTAAGGCAAGGACTTTCAGGAATCCCTTCAGTTTGTCTACTGGAATCTTTTCCAACCAATCTGAGGGCTCCAACTACAACAGGGATTGTTGATGTTCCCATGTGCCACATTTTTGAGATTTCGATTTCAAGGTCCTTGTATTTTGATAGATTTTTGGAAGATCTTCAAAGATACATTACATATTTCCTTTTATTTCTGTTGTATACACATTTCATTCTGTGTCCCAACCAGAGACCTAAGGTTAGAAATGTCTTCATTATTATTATTATTATTATTATTATTATTATTATTATTATTATTATTATTATTATTAACTTCCGCAAGGTTTTACGTTTTCAACCGGAAGTCTTGCATTCAATCAGGAGATCAGTGTATTTCTTAGTCTTGTAATTTTAGACTTGATGTCATGGTAACCAGAAAATCAACATTGTTTTCTTGTTTATTTTAATTTTTTTTTTTTTTTGTTTTTGATGGTGTCTGGTTTAGTGGCCTCAATGATATAGGTCTGTCTAGATGTTGAAATTCCACAAAATGGTGGTTTTTGGTTACCTTTTATTATTATTATTCAAACACATTATGCTGGTTGCTGATAAGATCTTTATTTCACTTCGTGACGTTAGATAAGTCCATTTGACTATATATATAAAATGCTATCTATAAATACCTCTAAATAAATAAGTTGTCATAGCCAGAGTGGTGATGGTGGGAATAAGCTGCCACTGTCTCTAAAAATGCGAAGGCAGAAAACTGGCGTCTCATTACCAGCTGCAGCGGCTAAATGGAGTTCGACAGCCCAGAAAATCCACCTAGGGGGAAGAAAACCCTGATTTTAAACCTCCGCTGCCTTGCGGTCATATTCAAACACGGAAAGACTATGGAAGTAAATCCAGACAGAAATTCCAGAGTGGAGCCCTGAACCTGGTTGGCAGTCAACAATGACAACTGTCCAAATGTAATGCACTGTATTCCTTTGGTTACTGTCGGTATGGCCGAGTTGGGTGGGGGGTATGTAGTCTGAGTAGCAGACGTCTTCCATATACCATCGCCCAGGCCTTTGACTTTGACTTTGGAGAGGTCACTCGATGTTCTCTACCAAAGGACTGAATTTTGAACAAACAAGGAACTGGCTTTATCTTGCGAGATAAATGGATGTCCAAAATTATAAATAACATCAAATAACATATGCGCATATATATATATATATATATATATATATATATATATATATATATATATATATGTTTTATTTTCCATAATTTTACTACACGAGTTTCTGGTCTCGCGACCGTCATCAGGTAAAAGGTGGAGATTTCCATATATTAATAAAAATAATTAATTTTTTTTTCTCCTTAATGTTTTTCGATGTTAAATATTATCGATATGAGACTGCCAGTTCAAGAAAGACATTCGGATTAGTAACACAAAAAAAAGAATGTTTCATTTTCCAGTGACTTTTGGAATAGCTTATTTTGAAATGCACTGTAGATTTGCATTTAGCACTGTTTTATAAAAATAAAAATATTAATATTATAAGAGAAGAGAGTTCCATAAGTGCAATAGAAGGAACTGTTAGCATAGAACTTACGGTTACATCTATAGTTCAGTTACAGTAATTAATTACGTGATCTACTCACTATAAATAATCAGGCTTTCTTTTGTTTTTGCTTTTTTTTATGTCCTGACTTGTATCTCACTAAAAATACAAGCAAAATGATATTACTGATATGCCTAATATTTAAAACCAATGTATATCAAATAAATAATATATCTACTTAATAATGACAATAATAATAATAATACCTACTTCATAATAATAACAATGATATATATACATATAAAAATCATATATGGAGTGCTGGTAGTAATATGACAATGCCGGGTGTATAATAACAGAGCTAAAATTTATAATAATAATAATAATAAATATAGATTCTGTTACTCACTGAGTTTCATACACGATACAAATGTCTGGTGCTGATTGAAAACTGACCTTTGCATTTGAAGACGGCTTGGCTTCAGGAATTTCCGGAAAGGTGTCACTGTTGACAGCCAACCGTCTTCAGGACTCCTCTCTGGGATTTCTGCCCGGATTTATTTCCATAGCCTTTCCGTTTTTGAATATGACCGCAAGACAGCGGAGGTTTAAATCTCAGCATGTGTCCTACCGGTGAAGAATAAAATGTATAAAATCTTTATTATTAGTATATATATATATATATATATATATATATATATATGTGTGTGTGTGTGTCTGTGTGTGTGTGTGTGTGTGTGTCTGTGTCTGTGTATATATATATATATATATATATATATATATATATATATATATATATATACCGGATGTCGCAGCAAAATCATTACTCAAATCATGTAACTGCATAATTGTCCATCACATAAAAGGCTTAATATCTAAAAAAGCAATAAAATAATTCAGTTTCTTTTTCCCAGGTTTTCAGATAGGACGTTTAGCCATCTTGACACTATTTTTCGTAAGAATCACTGAAAAACCGTTTGGGTTGTTCAGCTAGAAAGAGAACAAGTTAAATTCATTTTGCCTCAGCCCCACTGTCTTCCCAACTGAGCAATGGTAAGAAAAAAAAGATCATTCAGGCCTTCAGTAATGGCACCAATATTCATACCCTGGCTTCTATCTTCAAAGTCCATTCAAGAACCATCCAGAGAACAGTGAATAAGTTTTAAAAAAGTGGGAAAAGTAGACAGGAAAACTGGATCAGGATGTTACAACAACAAGAAGGATCATCACTTCAACTTAGAGCTAAAGTGATCAATTAGAAAAGGTCTAACTCTATCCATAAGACGTTTGACACCTAGGAGAGTAATTTCAGCTATGACAATCCAAACAGCAGTGAAAAAAGTATTGAAAATTAAATTGTACATGAAACCTGTGACAGGAGAGAAGGTTAGACAGTTAGAGGGGGAAGATCATCTTAAATAAGTTGGAAAATGTTCCTGGAATAAAAGTGTTATAAAAACCTCGTAAAAATCCAGTAAAATATCTTTAATCATTTTTAAAATACAACGGTTCAAAACTTAATCTAACAATTGGACAATTTTCCTGTTATACGATTTGGACAATATTGCTGTTACACCCGATATATATATATATATATATATATATATATATATATATATATATATATGTGTGTGTGTGTGTGTGTGTGTGTGTGTGTGTGTGTGTGCGTGTGTGTGTGTGTGTTTGTGTGTGTGTGTGTGTGTGTGTGTGTAAAGTAAATTAGTAAAGTTAATGATATAAAATGCCAAAATCACTTCGCTAACTAAATTTTAAAGATGTATTTACCGACTAACCACTCGACAAATATTATGATTCTTGTTTTTAAAAATTATTTTAAAATAATTATTAATTATAATAATTAAAATTATTTTAAAATAATTTTAAAAAATAAGGATCATAATATTCATCCAGTGGTTTGTGGGTTAATACATATTTAAAATTTGGTTAGCGAAGTGATTTCGCCATTTTATATCATTAACTTTACTAATTTACTTTTTGTACGAATGATTCATTGTAACACACACACATACACACCCGCACATATATATATATATATATATATATATATATATATATATATATATATATATATATTCTGAAATGGACAAAGTCCGACAATTATTTTAAGACATTTTTATGTTTATACTTTCTTTTTTATAGATACAAATATTTAAGTAAATGCTCTGTTTATAATAAACAGTATTAAACATTTACCGGCCTGACGGAGGACCAATATCTGACAATTTCTCGGACATCCAGGCCGGTAAATGTTGTTAATACTGTTTATTATAAACAAAGCATTTACTTAAATATTTGTATCTATAAAAAGAATGTATAAACATAAAAATGTCTTAATATATATATATATATATATATATATATATATATATATATATATATATATATTATTATTATATTTAGGAATCGCATGTCTAGTATACTGATGAGCTGTGATACAGCAAAACAGTCTGTCTGTGAATATATATATATATATATATATATATATATATATATATATATATATATATATATGCTTTAAAAATAAGGAGGTCATTTGAATTCGCTACCTTGCTTTCAGGCTTACATTATCCTCAGTATATCAAATGACCACCTAACGCTTTTTTAAAGGTTGAAAGCGAAGTAGCGGATTCAACTGATTTTTAAAGTTAAAAGCTTTATGTTATGTTTGCAATTTACTTTTGTATTTTCATACGTATATTGAGCAATTTTTAATACTACTGTTTCCTGATCTGATTCACCTCTGACCAGGTACCTTATATATATATATATATATATATATATATATAAACATTGAAATCAACATCCAAGGCGACAGGCTGTTTCATGCTAGGCGCAATCGTCAGTCAACCTTGCGATTGTGTCTAGCATAAAAAAGCCTGTCGTCTCTGAGCGTTGACTTCAATGTTCACTTTTATATTTATATTTACATCTCTGATATTGAGCACTTTATCCCATAAATATAGCATACGTTAAAACTATATTTCTTCATATATATATATATATATATATATATATATAAGAACAGTAAGATATATAATCCGGTGTTCTTAATATTTTTATTTTTACAAAACAGTGGTCAATGCAACTCTACAGTGCATATTATAAATTTGCTTATTTAAAAATATGGTTCCATCGCAACACAGGAATTACCATGTTTCAAAAACAGAAGCTAAAAACTTCAAATTCAATTATAAAATTAAATTAAATTAAAATCCCTAGTTCTGTTTTATTTACAAGCGAATTTTGGAATTTACTGAGTTTTATAAGCACATACATTCATAATATTAGTTTCTATGGATACGGGGAAATCCAGTCATTTTAACAAGGGGCGGTAGGGTATTCTTTTTCACTGACAACTATTGTATCAAAAATTATGAGTTACTTTCGAAAAGTCAAGGTAGGGTAGGGGTGCCTTTTCAAACGAATGATGACATCCGTTTGGTCTTTTTCAACGACAAAAAAATTTTCGGCACTTTTGTTTCGCCGTTAAATTTGTACTTGAATACATAAAGAATTTTTCTAAAAGGGTTGTTTGTATAGGAATACGTCGTGTTGAACTACAATTTTAAAATATTATTCTTAATCTTAATTACTAATAGACTATACATCTTTTAAAACAAATAAATGTAATAGAATTATTTAAATTATTTTAAAATTATTATTTAAATATCAAATATAAATATGTATATATCATTCATCATTTTTTTTTTAAACATTACTTAAAGAAAATTTTTGACAGTGTCGGCAAAGAATAGCTATTTCATTTCTTTGATTAAGTAAATTTTTATTTTATAAACCTAGTAATATATAGTTTCTCATGTATGCACAAAGCACATGGGTCATTTAATGATCTACATATTCTAGCTTTTCTTATTAATTTCTATTTCTATTAAAAAAAAAAAAAGGAATAAAAGAAAAGGAAAATTAAAAGTTTATTTTTTGTTTAAAATGCAGTGACAGCTTAACAGTATTGCAAGATCGCTCTACACATCGCCATTATGTTTTTGTTTCATCGGCGTTTTTCTCATGATAGTGGTAGTTGTCATTTTCCTTGTCCATAAATATTTTTACACCAGTGTTTGATTTTTGAAACTTAGCCATAGGTTCCAAATAAAAATATAATCTATAAAATCCAGAATCTATTAGATGTTTGGGGTAAGCACTGCTGGAGTGAATTGAAATTGTTAGCTTAATTTTCTCTTGGTTTAAAAAGAAATTTTTCTCTCTTTTTTCTATTTTATAGTAACATATGTGAGAAAACGACATTATTTTTGCACCAACCTAATAATAACAGACAGTAACACATAATACAATGGTAATATGCGCAAGAATTCTTCGGCTGGAAGTCTTCAATGTCTAGAGACTTCATTCCTTCTCAGATTTTCCGTATTTTCTCCCACTTTAGAACTTTTTTATTTTGTTTTATAAATTCTTGTTTTTCAAAACAAGTTTCTATAGTGTTCCAACTGACTTTTTAAGTATATGAATGTCTTTTTGTCACAATTCTTAATATGGATGTGATTGTTGTAATAATTCACACTAGTGTTAAATGTTAATTCCTGCAGAAATCAAAAGACCCTAATGTTTTTTTTGTTTTGTTTTTTGGGGTTTTTTTTTATTCACGACGTTTCGGCCGTTGAACGCTCCGGCCTTCTTCAGGTGATACGAATTTGGAACCGAAATCTTTATTTCGTCCACCGGAGATAGATTTTTCTAGTTCCACGTGCCATGCCTCTTCCGGATATCTCACTTTCAGTTATTTCCCTTCAGTAAGTCAAATCTCCAAATTTTGTGAACCTCTGCTGAAGCCAGACATTAAACTCTTTCGGTAAAGTCACTGTTTTTTGTTTTTTTTTATTATTATTATTATCAGAGGGTTGGCGATCATGGCTCTCCACAGTTTTCTGCTCTTTGTATTTCTTAATAATTGTTGTCTTTTGTTATTTCTCCTAAGCCTTGTTCCTCCTTCCATTTACACAAGCATTTTTATTCTTCTTCTATGTGCCGTGTCGCTTCAGATCGTTGACGATCATGACTCTCCATAATTTCCTGCCCTTTGTAGCTCTTAATAATTTTTTCTTTTTTGTTATCTTTCCTAATCCTTGTTCCGCCATCCATTTATACAAGCTAATCCTTCTTCTACGTGATGTGTCCCTTCAAAGTGTTGGTGATCATGGCTCTCCACAGTTTCCTGCCCTTTGTAGCTCTTAATAATTGTTGGTTTTTCGTTATTTCTCCTAAACCTTGTTCCGCCATCCATTTACACAAGCTTTTTATTCTTCTTCTATGTTCCGTGTCTCATCAGAACGTTGACGATCATGGCTCTCCACAATTTCCTGCTCTTTGTAGCTCTTTTATTTTTGTGTGTTTTGCCATCTTTCCTAAACCCTGTTCAACAACTCATTTACGCAAGCTTGTTTGGGTCTCAACTTCGCTCTAGACCTGACGTAGAATTCATATATACGATCCGTTGCTAAAGATGTTGGAAAAAGGGTCGGCTCATTCTATCGCCCCAGAAAGTACCTGTCTCCTTCCGCCATGCTTTATATGTACAAGAATCAAATTAAATCAAAAGTGAAGTATTTCTGCCTTATCTTGACTGGAACTGTTCACTTTTCTGCCTTAATAGAGTCCGAAATCGTTTACGTAGTCTTATGGAGGAAGATATATTCTCCACTCTTCACTTGACGCTACATCACAACCTTATCGCTCATCTACTTCAGTGATTGATTTCTATCTATAAAAGGCAGGATCTGTGTGTGTGTGTGTGTGTGTGTGTGTGTGTGTGTGTGTGTGTGTGTGTGTGTGTAACAAATGTACGGCCGCAATTTTCGACGGATTTGCACCAAAATTTACATGCACATGCTCCAAGTTAGCAGGAAGGCCAAGACCCACCTTGCATTTCCCAACATCCATAGATAGTGGAAATAATCGATATTTTCATGCTTCTACGGCAGTTTTCATATAGTTTGCGGCCATTTTGTACTGGCCAGAGTGAGAGCCTATAGCTGGCTGCCACGAATAGGCAGGAAGATTCTATTGGCCAGCGTGAGAGCCAACAGCTGACTGACACGAATGTTAACTAACATACTAGCATCCAAAAAAATCGATAGCTGCATTCGTCACAAGTGGGAAAAATTTAAATCTGCATGGCACTTTACTCCAATTGGCTCATTCGCTTGCTTAAACTCGATGTTGATTCTGATTCCGCAGAACTGGGTTGGGTGTGAAAAAGTATTTGTTGTTAACATTCTTTTTTCATTCGGTTTTTCCAGTTACGAGTCCTTTTTTAAAGCTGATCGTTTTGTGTTCATTTTATTTAGTTCTTTTTTCGTAACAGATTTAATGTTTAGTATAGAGCTTAGAAAAATTCGCTGTGTGAGATAGGCAAGAAGTAAGGCATGTAGCAACATCAGCACGGCAAAGAGCACTCCTTTAAAGGCAAGGAAGGGCAAAAATATCTTCAAGTCAAGTGATAGCAATTGCTGTATGAGTCGTACGATTTTTGAATCAAGCACGGGCAACGCCAGGCCATGCTGCTAGTTCCAAATAAAAGCATTCCATCATCACCTATCAAAACCCTAACCCTTTCTCCAATCTTGACGGACGGTTGTATTCTCAACGACGTTCCATTCTTTGAACGTCTACTGTGTCTCACGTTCAACCCAAACCCTAAGTGGAACCAGTGTATGCTATCCACTGCTAGAGATGCCCATTCTACAACTGCTTGAAGTACCAGACTCCTTCTGTAATGCTTTATCATTACAAGAGTCAGATGAAACCAAACCTAAAATATTATTGTCATGTCTGGGCTGGAGCTGCTTAATCTTCACCTTCCATGATCGGCTACGTCCTAAAGGGACACGGCACATAAAAAGAATGAGGGGGGGTAAGACTAGAAGAAAGTGCTGAAGGCTAGAGAAACAAGAAGAAGCAGTATGTAACCAGCTTAACGCGTATGTGTGAATGGAAAACGCCAGGGCTACGAAAGAGCTGGGCGGGTCGTTTTTTTACGGTTTATCGATTTTCTAATTAATCCTTAGTTTTACTTGCTAATTAATCCGTAGCTGGGGGGGAGAGAATAAGTGAATTCATACCATTCCCAAAGATATTTGAGCGTAAGTAAAAGTAACGAAACCACGAGAAATCTCTAGACTTATCAAAGGCCTTGACCCTAAGAAAACCTCTGGACAAAATTCCAGTGGTTGTTCTTAAGAATATTAACCTGTAATTATCCCCAATCCTAGCAAATTTATTCAACCGTTGTTTGAAGAAATCCTCCCCAAGCCTTTGGAAAGTGTCAAGCATATGCCCGGTTTTCAAGAACGTGGGCATGCGATCTTCCCTATCCCAATAAAGACCCAACAGTTTCCTCATTATTATCAGTAATCTTTTTCAGGCCATAATTAATAAGGTCGTCTCGCACCTAGAAAAGAACAACCTCTTCAGCGACGGGAAGTACGGGTTTCGGTTGGCCCTATTCATTGCCGACGTTCTAACTACCAACACTCACAGAATCGGTGAGACTCTTGAGGGCAAACACGCCTCGATGATTATAGCACTAGATATCTCAAAGGCCTTCGACAAGATGTGGCACAAAGTCTTACTACACAAGCTCTAGAAGGGTCTTCTCGATCATAAAACCCTTCCTAATAAGTTCCTGAAGGTAGTAATTAACGGCGAGTCCTTCGGAGCCTTAGAGGTCAACGCCTTTTAGGGGTCACTCCTCGGACCAACCTTTTTGTTGATCTACATAAATGATCTGCCTAAGAATATACTCAGGTCATTTGTAAACATCTATGCCGATGATAGGGCTATATACGGGCACACCTCTAAAATTCTCGATGGTCAGAGATTGTCGACTGATCTCTCTTCCGATCCTACACAAACTACCCGATGGGGGTAAAAATTGGCTGGTTACATTCAATGCCTCGAAGACCAAGCTAGTTACATTCAATCATCACCGATCTGACCCCGAACTACCACCACTCAGGATGAACGGAGTTCCCCCCGGGAAAGCACCCCCGTGCCTTGAAAGACAGTTGGGCCTCAAACTTACACCCGACCTCAAGTGGAACTCGTACATACGATCCACTGCTAAGGATGCGGGTAAAATGATCGGCCCTCTGTACCGCTCCAGTAAGTACCTGACATCTCCTGCTATCCTCTACCTTTACAAGAACCAGATCAGGCCAAAAATGAAGTACTGTTGTCATATTTTGGCGGGAGCTACCCACGCCTCACTCTCCGGCCTTGACAGAGTTCAAAAACGTCTTCGAGCTCTTGTGGGTGACGAATTATTCTCCAATCTTCAACCTCTCTCTCACAAGTCTCTAGCTATTCTACTGCTACTTCCACAGAAAGTGCTCGGACGAACTACATTCCCTGGTTCCCAACATTTCCAAAACAAAACCTTGACTGTTAGGACACATCATGCCACTTAAATAGTAGCAAATCATCCACAATCCCTCCGTATTTCATCGGTGAGAAGTAATTTCCACTCGAGCGGCTTCTTCCTGTGAAGCACTGCCCTGTGGAACCAACTCCCAACAGGATGTTTCCACTACTATAATCTTAACCTGTTCAAGGTTAGCGTTCACCGTCATCTTCCATTCCTACACACACACAAATGACCTCCAAACGAGTGTCCCCGGCATTGTAAAAGGTGAACTTTGCTATATATAAAGAAAAAATTCCGATTATATATTGTTACAATAGCAACGAATTTTCTCATTATTTATTCAGTATATGCTTAATAAAATTTTCCGACTATATGCTACTATAATAATCTATGTCAAAAATTATATATATATATATATATATATATATATATATATGTGTGTGTGTGTGTATGTATGTATATATGTATGCATAGTACAAAATATGTTAAAAGGCTGGTGAAAACTACCGTACTAAAAAGCGGTCATATAATAAAGTGCTCAATGCACAGCCGGTTTGAAAAAAAAAACAGACATGCAGAGCGAACTGACACAATAAAAGGAGGTAAATTACCGCACACTAATGTATAAATATATACTGTACAATATTGTACAAATCGTATAATTTCAAAATTGTCCAATTGTTAGATTAAGTTCTGAGCCGTTGTAACTTAAAAATGATTAAAGATATCTTACTGGAATTCTCCGAGGTTTTTATAACACTCTTGGACTCTCCTTTGAGCAATAAGCATGTATAATTACTCTCTAAGCTTAACAGAAAAATTGTGATGAAATCGATCATAAACGAAAATGACATGTCCATCATTGATCAATCATAGCTGAGGATTGCAAGCTAATGAAGGATTGAAATAAAGTTCATATATATATATATATATATATATATATATATATATATATATATATATATATATATATATTATTCTAGGGTCATTTTCCAACTTATTCAAGATGAACTTCGCCTTCTCTAACCTTCTAATTCTTTGACCTGGCGTAACAAGCTGCCTCATACATTTCACGTACGATTTTATTTTCAAGTTTTTTTTTCACTACTCTTTGAACTGTCATAGCTGAAACTCTTCTCTCACGCGCTAAACATCTTATGGATTGAGTAAGATCTTTTCTAATTGATCTGCTTAGCTCTAAGTTGATCACTCTTCTTGTTGTGACCTGATCCAGTTTTACTCTCTGTTGTTCCCCATTTTTAAACTTATTCACGGTTCTGTAGAGGGGTCTTTGAAGATGGACGCCAGAGTATTTTTGTTGGTACCATTACAAGGCCTGAATGATCTTTTTCCTCTCACCATTGCTCAGTTGGGTCTGACACAAAACAATTTTAACTTGTTATCTCTGTAACTGAATAATTTAAAGGGTTTTTCAATGATTCTTACGAAAAATGGCGTCAAGATGGTTAAACGTCTTATCTGAAAAACTGGGGAAAAAAAAGAAACGCAATTAGTTTAGTGTTTTTTTTTAGATATTAAAATTTTTAGGAAGCGATAATTGTGCTGTTACACGATTTGGACAATTTTGTTGATACACCTGGTATATATATATATATATATATATATATATATATATATATGTGTGTGTGTGCGTGTGTGTGTGTGTGTTTGCGTGAGAGAGAAAGAGAAACAATCTGTCAAAAATGCCTTTTCTAACTTAATTTTAAAATTATTAGCGTCATTAAGTATTTAGCTATTAACTACAGTGATAGATAGATAGATAGATAGATAGATAGATAGATAGATAGATAGATAGATAGATAGATAGATACGCAGACTGGGATAGATAGATAGATAGATAGATAGATAGATAGATAGATAGATAGATACTCTGAATGGGATAGATATATATATATATATATATATATATATATATATATATATAGATAGATAGATAGATAGATAGATAGATAGATTGATAGATAGATAGATACTGAGAGAAAACTCTTTTTTTTTAATTACCTCTACTTTTCCTACTAATATTCGCCTTTCCAAATGGTTACTCCCCCGGTCACAATCAGAAAACAAAGAATTGTCGTAGAATTTCTATTTTAGAGGGATAAAATGCTGCAACATTCACATGATGTTAGTGAATGGTTATAGAAAAGCTGCACTCAATATAAAGACGGGAAAATTCTAAACGGATAGATAATATCAAGAGAGAAAGGAGAAATAATGATCTTAGTGACAGGCCTCTCAGTGGCAGGTCAGCAGCTGCTCTCATTACAACTAACAGGAGATTATCTACTGCAAAATTATGTGAAAGTTTTCATAGTGGAGTATTCTTGGCTATAAAAAAGATCTGGTAACACGATGCTGGCTCACTTTGAGTGATGCTGATGATGCATAGCGTCAACACAACGCCGAATTTTCTCATTATTTACTTAATCGTAAAACCAGATTGATAATACTTTCCTAGCTATAAATAAGCAGGATGTTGTTGCTGGCAAAGCGCTTTTAGAGCTATGCAACAGATGATCTTCAATGAAGCTAAAGGCTAATTGTTGTGACCAAGTAATAGTTAAGAAATAACAAAACAAGAAGTTGCAGATAAATAGTGTATTGAACAGTAAATACAACAGAAGTGTGTTACACGAATTGGGAGTGTGTGTCGGTTGACCAGCGTTTAGTCTATATCACTGTTAACATTTAAAAGCCCCACCTACGAGGGTGTGGCACAAAGCTGAATTTAACGTGGGTCTACCGAGACCGTAGGCTCGGCAAAAAAAAATCCCCGTAGAACCCTCATAAACGGGTTCAGGGCCTGTCTACCTCCCCGGATGAAACTTTACCCTTCGGCACAGCTTCGTCCGGGTTTCTCTCTGCCGAGGCGGAGAGTTTGACAGTAATGAACGGTTTATATCACCGTTCACTCCGAGGTTTACTTTCCTACTACTTCATAGTAAATGGAAGAGTCCACAATAGCCTCATTAGAGGGAAGATACCACAACAGCTGCCAAAAATCTTCAACGAGTTAGCTATTCTTTCTCTATGCAGTGTGTACCGCCAGGACGTAGTCGATCATAGCTGTCCTATCTTTAGTAGCTTTTAGTTAAGGTTTGTGTTTTCACTGTCACTCCGAGCCTCTGTTCTGCCGTACGTTTAAGCATGCGCGTTAGGCATGTTACTAGTTTTTTCCTTCTGTCACTCTTCTGTTCAGCACTTCCTATGAGTGCCAAATTCTTCAGTTCCTCTTTCTTCGTTATGTGCCCTGGAAGGATAAGGAATTGTGGAGAGCCATGATCGTCAACGTCCTGAAGAGAGACAGCATATTAGAAGAAGAAGGGCGAGCTTGTGTAAATGGATGGTGGAACAAGGTTTAGGAAAGTTAACAAAAACATAACATTTATTAAGATCTACAAAGGATAGGTAATTGTGGAGAGCCATGATCACCCACGTCCTGAATGGACTCAACAGATATATGAAGGGTGAACTTGTGTAAATTGAAGGTGGAACAAAATCAAGAAGATATAACAAAAATGACAAAATTAAAAGCAAGAGGGACAGAGGAAAACAACGCATAACCTATTTGGTGAGCTTAAATGAATGGATGGCAGAATATGCTTTGGGAGAGATGACAAACGGACAAAAGTTATTAAGAGCTATAAATGACAGGAAATTGTGGAGAGCCATGATTGCCAACGTGCTGAAGAAAAAGAAGCTGAAGTTTAGGCATTGGTGGGAGCTTACTCTCATATATTCATTTAATTTAGTTAGTATGCTTATATGACTAAATATTACTATTTAATTTTCTGAAATTTCTTTTCCGT
>OZ010578.1:114491142-114591142 GCA_963932145.1 Acanthosepion lycidas | reverse complement strand
CATCTCCCCTCTCACTTATAACCATCCATTATAAAATAAAACGTTTTCAGCGCTAAATCTGAATTAGTCGAATAAAGCTTCCAGTTAAAGTTGTTAATTTTATACTTTCGCGTAACAATTTGGAGGCTAGAAATCCTGTTTTCAGGGAAATATCCCATGAGGTTATTTTCCTTCATATTTATTCTCATTAATTTTCAGGCGATTTGCCGTTTTCACGATTTCATAACGCGGTCTTATAAACAAAATAAAAATCTTGTGTTTTTTTTTGTTTTTTTTTGTTTTTTACTTCCTATTTAATTTGAGGCTATACCATGTTTTCACGTTTTCTGCTATATTTCTCTCGTTTTTATCCTGACAAATAGAATCTGTTTTATAAACTACCTTCGACGGTCATGATGTTAATGTTTCCAAGATATCCTTGCTTAATTCTCTTGGGAGTAATTTTGGACATTCCTGCCTCTTCACAAACATCTTCAAGGAATAATTTCGCTTCACTGGATGTTCTATAAAAATTAGCCTTGAGTCAAATATTCGAATAAATACATGCATAAGACCTGATATAAAACAACAGAAATATATAAAGAAAAAATATCAAACTGGTTAGAAGAGATAGAATTTTGCAAGTTGTTACTTTAATTAATTTATTTAGGTGTAAGTTCAGATGTGAGCATGCTTATATGTCATTTTGTCACTGCATTCAACTTGTAAAACCTGCAAAAATTCCCAGCTTTCTCTTAAAAAAAATTAAGACTAAAAATTTAATAGATATCAGAAATGCTTTCTTTTTTTGTTGTTTTTCTTTTTTCATTTTAATTAAAAGAAAAACGTCGGAAATTTTTACTCATATGCAAAATTTTGATCATAAAATCGAAGATTCATTTTTTGTGTTTTTGAAATGAGTTTGTTTGTAATAAGAATCTCAGATTTTACAAATTTTAAACTATGAGTTATGCGCAAAAGTTCCCAATGTTCCTTAGAAAAAAAAAAAGGTAAAATGCTTTGTTTACTTCTTCTTTTAATTAGAAAGAGAAGGCTAGAAAAGGTTTGCTTAATACTTTAGATCTAAAATCAGTTTTTGTAATAAACCCGTGATGTGAATTCCACAGATTTTGTAAATTTTTGAATTAAGTGAATTAAGCAAATTTTTGAAGTAAGTGCAAAAGTCTCTAGCGTTGACTTCTAAAAATGACTAAAGATTTCAAATAAAGTATAAATGTTTCTTGTTTGATTGTTTTTAATCTTTTTGTTTTGTTTTTTTTTTGTTTGATTATTTTTTAATCTTTTCGTTTTTTGTTTTTTGTCTGTTTTTGTTTTTTTTGTTTTTTTGTTTTTTTTTTAATTACAAAAGAAATTATTGGGAATCTTTATGCACAATTCTTAAAATCGAAAAAGATTTCATTTATTTATAAATTTTTATTGGGTTTTTTTTGGAGTTTTTTTATTAGAAATAAAATTTTGGGAACCATTTTGCACAATACTTAGATCTAAAATCAAAGATTTCATTTATTTATTAATTTTTATTTATTTATTTATAAAGAACCTGTAATAGGCTCACCGACACGGCAGTGGTAACAATGTCTAGGATTCTACATTGATGTGAAAAAGGCAAAGAGATTTCGAGAGTTAGTTTCTATTGTTTAATTCTTTGTTTCTATTTATGTTGGCAATCGCACATTTTAAATGATAGGAGCTTGTTGGGTCTAATTAGTTATGAGATAAAACATCCATGCATTTATCGTATGCTTTCTTCAATTTCCTTTCTTCTAACGTTGTTGATATACACAGAACGAGACCGTGATAACAAATACGTATGTATGCGCATGCGCGCGTGCATGAAGCAGGGTTTTTTTTGTTTTTTTTTTTTTGTTGTTTGTTTTTTGTTTTGTTTTTTTGTTTCTTGTTTTGTTTTTGTTTTTTGTGTACACGTAAGAGGGGGAGAGAAAGGCTTTATGCATTTGTGTGAAAACCAGTGAGGGAAAGGGTGTGACTGCATATAAGAGACGAAATAAGTCTTTTTGTGAATGAGCGGGTATCTATAGCCGTGTGCCAAAAAACAAAGCTGCGTTTACTCACTATTTAAATTTTAAAATAGGCGCTTTTGTTTGAAGAAAATCTGGTCGATCGGCGCATCCGGATATTGAGTTCGATCCCCAGTCGATGCCCTACTACTTGTGTCTTTGTGCTAAATTAAGATAAGCTTAGTAAATAAATAATAGTATGTGTATATATGAAATTAAAAAACGAGATGTTGTATCGTTGGATCATAAGTAATTTATTTATTTTAGTTAACAATAACATTAACTTTTTTAATAACAACTGAGTTTTTATAAAATATAAAACAAATACATATTATCACCACTGAAACTTACGTATGTATGCAAACATGAGTCATGATTATTAATTAAACCAACATGGGAGGCATTACATATTTTACCAATACATGAATGAACTGATCTGTTTTTTTTTTTTTTTTTTAGATTATGTCTCTCGCTAATAATACTTTATCTATCTATATCTATTGTTTTCTATCTATCTATCTATTTTTCTCTCTCTCCCTCTCTCTATATGTATATAGATAGTATGTTGGTCTCTATCTCTCTCTCACACACACTATCTATCTATCCATCTCTCTATTTTTATCTCTCTCTCCCTCTCTCTATATATATGTATATAGTCATATACATACATATATTGCTCTCTCTCTCTCTCACATACACACACACTATTTTTCTTTCTCTTTCTCTCTCACTCTCTGTATATATGTATATAGATAGTCATATACACACACACACACATATATATATATATATATATATATATATATATACATACATATATATGAATGTATATACATATATATAAATATATATGTTGCTCTCTCACACAAACACACACTCACTATCTATCTATTATTCTCTATCTATCTATCTATCTTTCTTTATCATTCAAACTTTTTTTTTTTTTTTACAGTGGTGTTCACTCTGTACAAGGCCCAAGGGTCACTCGAGGTAGAGAGGGTTACAGAAAGAGGTAGTTGATGCGGATTGGGGTGGGGTAGATAACGGTTAGCCCTAGACTTGAACAGGTTAAGATTGTAATGTTTCGGGGAAACATAGGTAATGTGTGATCGGTCTCCAAGTTCGCAGTACCCCTCCGTTGTACTAATGCCATAGTAAAATGCGAAGTGCACGCTGCGGGTGGGTTAAAAAAACAGACGAGTTTTATGGATATATTCGACATGTGGATATTTAAACACGTTTCTATGTAAATTCAAACATAAAAATGAGACGTGGAAACATAGGAAAATCTCGCTTTGATAATGTGCAATATGCGTGTCGATATGAACATGCGTGTTCGTACATATATATATATATATATATATATATATATATATATATATATATATATATATATATATATGTATGTATTTAGACAGCAATCCTTCTTTTATGCACATTTCATTGAATACGCCAGACAAGGTGCTTTTATTTAGTTTTTTATACAATTTCTCATGTGATCTAATAATTTTTTTCTTTTCAAATGATAGATTATATTAAAAATGTTCTTTTTATCCGAGCACTCTTGGCTATACATTTAGTCATTTTCAAGGTTGAAATATATTAACTGTTGACAAGAAATTGTTTGTTGCATGTATATATTTATATAATATTTTTATTTTCAAAACACGGTCAAGATATTGTGTCCATGTTCATAGTTGATATTAATGAGTGTTTTTAATAAGGCTTCCATTATTTTTAGCCTTTTTTGCATTTTTGCCCATATATATATATATATATATATATATATATATATATATATATATATATATATATATATATATATATATGGTGGGGGCGCGTTCGATTTCTGACCAACGGTTGATTTGTCAGGAAGTAGATTTCCTGATGTTATCGGTCTGGAGGGCGGGAGATCCCAACGTGCCGCACCCTTGCAGAGTGCCGGAAAATCATGCCAGGGGTTGACCCAAGCCATATGAGTGAAATTGGGTAGACGGAAACTTTGGGGGTCCGTCAACAGCTGTGCTAGATCCAACTCAGAAGTCATCGTGACCGAGAGTTTGAGTGTGCTCTCTTTGTTCAAATTATTGATCATGCTAGATAACACGCTCTTTCCCAGAAACTGTAACTAAGGTCTGCTCAGCAGAGCTGCAGTATAAACCACAGGTGGGCTCAGTGGGTGTTGAACACAAATGTGCTTGAGCGAGCGTCTGCAGTAGGGATTGGCTAGCAGCCCTAATAGACGAGTATCCTCGAATACGAGTGGCGAGCTATTATTTTTATTAAATATATATATATATATATATATATATATATATATATACTTGGGTGTTTTATACAGTTTTATACACGTAGTAGGTATAAAATATTAAATTGAATTTAATAGGATGGAATTTGAACTTGGCAGTTAAGGAAAGACGATGCCAGTTTCAAAGCCAGTTGAGCTTGAAGAGCAACCTACATGCAACAAAAACACCCCACACTAAACATTGCGGTGAAGCGTTAACTCTATACTAAGATAGATAGATAGATAGATAGATAGATAGATAGATAGATAGATAGATAGATAGATTACATTAGTAGCTATACTCGGCTGGTGAAAAGCCCAGATGACGCAATTGGCAAATATAAATATATTGAAAGAAGTTGGTATCTGGGAGAAAAACTGGAAAAAAAAGAAAGAACTAAAAACACCCTAGCAGGACGAAAAAATCGCCCAGTTCCTTAATTTCAAGTCCAAAGAAAAAAAAAACAACCGAGTAAATAAGATAAAACGTAAAAGACCCAATTCAATACATTACCATTTTTTTTATTTAATTTTATTTTATATATATATATATATATATATATATATATATATATATATATATATAGTGTGTGTGTGATAGTGTGGTTAAAATATTAGCGTTCCGATCATGAGGGCTGCGTTCGAATCTCCACATGATTTGAAGGTGACAGTTTACTCGCTATCAAGTTTCCATATAACTTGTCTTAATTCGATCATATATATATATATATATATATATATATATATATATATATATATGTAGATAAACACACATATATATATATAAACATATATATATATAAACATATATATAAACATACATATATATATATATATATATACATAGTATTTATTTAAAAATTATAACATAAACATGTAATAACCTCACTACAAAAATAGCCATTTTGTTTATTATGTGTTACTTTTAGTGGATTCTCATATTTGAGTAGACGCTCCGTTTATTTATTTATTTTCGTCTACCGACCTGAATAAACAGAGCGACTATTCAAATACGGGTATCCACTAAAAATTACGTTTGCGTAATAAAAATCTGTCGGATTAATAGGTAAATGAAAAAAATCCCTTTATTTATAAATAAAACTAAGCACAATTGACTAATAAAGTATATAGAATTTTCACGGATTTTGACGCAATTCTGAGGTATTTTTTGTTCAAATTCGTTAATTTGTTTTGCTCAAAAACAAAGTCTCAAGAAACATGATATAAAATTCATTATTTTTTATCCATAATGTTGGATGTTTTAAAATTATTCAACTTTTTAACAAGATGTAGTTCAAGTTCAAGTTAACAATTACCGCAAAACATTGTTGATTTATTTAAAATGGAATATCTCCAATCTGTATTTAGATAATTAGGTTAGAATAAAATTTGTATTTTATATGAATACTACATTATGAAAATTGAGATGTAGTAGAGTTGGGGGCTTGTATCATAGATTCGTGGGGTGGGTGGGTACAAGAAGCTGGTACCGACCCTGAGTATATAGACTTTGTAATCTTCCCAGTGTGAAAAGGCCTTGCAAGTCGTCCAAGTCATAAAACGTCATAAAACACATGATTTTGTTTCCGCAGATTTAAATGATTTTTTCAAAGAAAATTCTTCGTAAGAAAGAAATAGGTCAACTTTCAAAATTCTTTAATTAAAAAAAAAAAAAAACAGTTATCGACAACGCCCCTCCCCACAATCCCGATGTCGCGTGACTCAAGCTAAAAGGAAAAATGGAATAACGAAGTCCTGGCGTCTCTGGGTCGCCGATTAAAACGAAATGACTAAGCATTTTTCTCCAGAATCTATCTTACATATCTTTAAGTCTGCCATTTTTCTATGCTTAGAATATTGCTGCCACATATTGTGCGGTGCTCTTGTTATTTACTTTGAACTCCTTCATAAGATGCAAAGAATCGGCAATATTATTGGTCCTGATCTGGCAGCTCGGCTTCAATCACTTTTCCACCGCCTTAAGAATGCCCCTCTGTGTCTTTTCTATAAACACTTTCGTGGTAATTTTTCGGATGAGCTCTTCGCTAGGGTACCTAGACTTTTTGAATTTAAGCGCAGTACTAGACTAGCATCGAGATCTCATTAATTTACAATTGGATTCACTAGATGTTGTGTCGGAAACCTACCACCCCTCTTGAAGATGAACTTGTCTGCGTCTGTGAACAAAGACTTTAAATAATGGCATGTCAGTTGACATGAGGAAGACCGAGACAAAGAAGTTCTTAGCTGAGCTAGTTATTGACTACTCAGGCGATTTCTGTACCTTTTTTACCAGCCTATTAAAACCCTTTTTATTGTTACGTGTTATTTGGCGTTTGTCTCTACTAACCCCAAATCAACATCATAACACTAGATAACCGTAAATTCTATGCTAACAGTTTCTTTTCTCGGACTTCTCGCTTGTGGAACTCCCTTCCGGCTCCATGCTTTCCAACCAACTTTAATCTGCAAAAGTTTAAATGAAATGTCAATCGCTATCTACTATCCTCCTGATTACTCTTTCTTCTTCTCGCTCAGTATTAATGTTTTCTGTTCCTAATTCTTCCACACCTTGTAACACCTTGTGTCTTAGTGGCTTTACTGCCTTGCATGGGGTGATCCGATATAAAAAAAAAAATTATTGGAATGTCCTGAGAATTCAAAATTCAGGAACGGCAATAGCAAACACTGGGGCAGGAGTAGGTGAAGCTCCAGTAGAAACAAGAACAGAAAGACGGACCCTAACAAAATAGATAACATTCCAAATATGTCAGAGAAGCGTAAAGATCTGGAAGGGTCATGTGTCAGTGGAGAGTGGAAGAATCAAGTGATGTATGACGATGATTCATAGCTTTTGTCTAAAATCTCAAACTGAACAGTGGCTTTATATTTTTGTTTCATTCATACAGTCGTTCGTTATCGATCTCAGTTTGTCGTAGCCGCCCGTCTGTCAATATACTTTCGAGTGGAACCGGAGGGTTTCCTCTTCAAATATTTTACAGACGACTGTGTCTGTTAGAGGTGGAGGTAGAGGAGTAGACCTTACGTGCGAACAGAGTGGATTTTAAAAGTACACGCATATGTAGGCTCTGCTGACATGAGAAAAAAGGGGAAATGAGGTACAGAAAGAGTATAGGGAAGGTGATAATGTTGCGTAAATGAGATGAATTTGCCTGCCTTAAAGCTTTTCGAAAACCTGCCTTTGATCTAAATTCGAATACCGACAACAGATGCCTGGAATAGACCCGCTCTTAAGCAAGATAGATAGATAGATAGATAGATAGATAGATAGATAGATAGATAGATAGATAGAAGCGCAGATAAATATTAGCACAGATAAATATGAATAGACTGCGATAGATAGATAGATAGATAGATAGATAGATAGATAGATAGATAGATAGATATGAAAAGACTGCGATCGATAGATAGATATCAAAAGACTGCGATCGATAGATAGATTGATAGATATGAATAGACTGCGATAGATATGAATAGACTGCGATAGATAGATAGATAGATAGATAGATAGATAGATAGATAGATAGATAGTTAAAAAACACAACAAAAAAAATATCTAATTACGCTTCAGTTTCTTCTATTCCTCAGTCAATCCTCGGATAAATCTTCGCACTTTTCATGAAACAGCTTCCGAAACATTTGACGCGTGTTCAAAATCTTCATCCTCCGAAGATCAATGGATTGCTTCGTTTGAAATCCTTTTACACTGTAGATATCTCGCATAAGGTCCGATGCATTTTTTATTTTAATTTTTCTTTGTTTTTTTTTTTTATTTTTTTTTTTGTTTTCTTTTTTGTTTTTTTTTGTTTAAATAAGCAAAATCAGAAATGGGCGCTGAAAATTCCTCAAAGATGCTTTTTTTTTTTTTTTTTTTTTTTTTTTTTGTTAATCAGAAAGCACCGATAAAGACGTTGTTTAAGGAATGGCATTTCGGAAACAAAATAAAACTATTGAATTTTCCCTCCAAAAAAAACCTAACCAACCAGTATATGTTGACTACACAACGGCGATAAACTCTGCCCCACCATCCCTTTAGTCTCTACCACCAACACCACCACCACCACCACCACTACTACTACTACTACAACATACAAGTCGGCCAGGCGTGTCTCGCGAATGAACTTGTTGTTAGCTCAATCCGGGATCCAAATTCACAAGTATATGCACCTAATAAGGATTGAGCAATAGTAATCGTCGACTAGGCTAGCTCCTTAACCATCACACCACCCGTGAATGGTAGAGTTACGCAAAGTTAAATGTAAGAACGTACTATTACAGTACATCTATGTATTGTGACAAGTGGATTTTCAGCAGCTGGACACCTCGCAGTGGGGTAATGGTTAACAAGCTTGGGGGTTATTACTGCACTTGGTACAGTGTACTATATGCAATGAGGATCACAAAATGACTATGAGACTTACGATATTTGGTTAAAGATAATAATTTAAAAAAATAAAAAACGTTAATTCTTTTTTTTTTTTTTTTTTTTTGGATAGTAATTTTTTTTATTTAATCATATTCGCCCCAACCAAGGCAGTCAAGCCACTAAGACACAAGGGGTGTTGAAAAATTAGGAAACAGAAACATTACTAAGGAGCGAGAGAAAAAGCAAACAGTAGATAGCGATTGACATTGCATCTAAATTTTTGAAGATAATATTACTAATTCTTATATATATATATAGATAGATAGATAGATAGAATGTATATATATATATATATATATATATATATATATATATATATATATATATATATATATTACTCTCAGTTTCCTAAGCAACCTACCCAATATAATTATCTGCAGCTAATCCTACACTCGATCACACCACCCTTAAACTTCTCTGTCTAAGGATGGGAAGGAGAGATGATAATGGAAAGAGGAGGGATTGTCTCAAGTTAATCAATAAGCTAGCACGATACACCTAATCATCCATGCTTGCACGTCGATATTCTGTGGTTTAATTTTTTTAATTTTTAACAGGAGTAGATAAGTCTATCTTTTTTTAATCATTTCACTCCAACCAAGGCGCTAATGATACTACCACGCAGAGGGTTATAGGGACTGAGAGTGAACGAGAAAAACGACCAAGAATAGGAGGAAAGAACAAAAAATTGATAGGTTTCAAAAAAACAGATGATGGCGATTGACGTTGCATTTAAACTTTTGAAGATTAAAAAAAATGTAAACTAAATTTAATTAAACTAGTTTTAAGCCGTGAAAATTTCATGGTTTTCCTATTAGAATTTTCTGGTGAATCTTAACTCTTAAGTTAGTGATTCAATAAGCTCATGGCGAGTTCTATGACAATAAAATATCCGTACAAATTCCCCTATCGCATCGTTAAATATTTGATCTTAAGAACTTTAACAGAATATTGCAATAACAATCGTAAATATTAATGCTGGTCATTATTTTAAGAAGTGGATACAAATGAAAAGATCTGATATTAACAACTTTTTCCATTTCACTGAAGCAGCCGATAAACACTTCTATCTTCCCCTTCTTTCTTTCTTTTTTATTGAAAACATGTAGTGTCTTTTCCCTCTTTCCATATGATCAAAACGCAATAGTTCATTTTTAGGAGGTATTGGTAGAAGACGTTAAACACTTCTTTCTTTCTTTTATTCTATCTTACACTGAAGCCATGAACTATCTTTTTCTCTGTTCCCACGTGATCAAAGCAGAATAGTCCATTATTTATGAGGTATTAGCAGGAGATAACGGACGTGCGAACCAATGACGGGAGGAACAAGTCAGTTATGGTTATTTTCTAAGCGTAGCTTAGATGCGGCACGAAAGTATGAAGCACCTAGTGAGGATCGAACTCACTTTTCACTCGTAACTGATCTAGCGAGACAAGTTTGCTAACCATTACACCACGCCGAGGTGGCCCAAGTCATTTATGTGCCATGCGTGATACACGCTAGACGATCATGTATCTTTCGATATATGACTGATGAAGCAGATTTTTTTCCTGCAGTGGGTTGCCATTTGTTTCTCGCCATTTTCTAGCCGTTCAAGACTATAGAACCAGGTCTGCTGGGTGGGTAGAAGATTCATACCTTTCCCAAGAGTATTAGCACTTAAGTGAATGTAATGGATTCGACTGGAATTCGAACTCGGCTCTCCGACATATATATATATATATATATATATATATATTTCTATAGTTTACTTCTACCAGCAAGCAGAAATATTTCTTCTCCTGATGATGGCCATTTTGGCTGAAACTAGTCGAGGAATCTAAATGAAATAATAATAAAAAAAACGAAAGAATATTAATCTACAATCCAGTGTGTCTGAAGATTTTAATTTGTTAAAAAAATTTTTATTGTTCAAAATATATATATCAGAGAGCCGAGCCGTTATCTACTACGCCACCGTGCCTGTAGGGACAAGCACAATTATAATAGGATATCATTTATAAAAAATGTAATCAGCTTCATTTTCAATGACTGTCGTCCAATAAGTAGATAAATATTAGCTTCCACCTTTAAAGATTTTTTTCCTCAAAAGAATGTTTGAAAAAAGTCTTTTTCTTATTTCAATGTCTTTGAATTTTCTGCCACTTATAAAATGTTCTCGTGATTGAAACATGACAATCTGATGGATAATGAGGATGCGAAACAACCTTCTGTTCTAAGGATTTTATTTTTTTAGTTGGCTTGGTTTGAAAAGTTTTCCCTTATATTGCCCTTTTCTTTCTACCAAAGCCTTGCATTTTCGAAGTAATGTTTTGTTTTCCCGATCAAGTTGTTGGTTAATAAGCGTCTGCAGTGAAGGTCCTTCCATGTTGCAGTGGCTCATAATGGACAACAACTTTCGTATTTCAGCAAACGTAAAGTAAGGACTTCTGTGAATGATACTCTCATTTTGTTGATGGCACTGGTTTCTCAGTCAGTCAGTTATGTGCCATGCGTAAATACACGCTTAAGCGATCACATATCGAAAGATATATGACTGGCGAGGCAGATTTTTCCCCGCATTAGGTTGACATTTCTTACTGCGGTAGACCAGTTGCCATCCAAGGCTACAGAACCCGGTCTGACCTGCTATAAAAAGAAACTGAATTTACGGCTATTAACTCATAGCTGGAGGGGAGAAGACGAGGATTCATACTTTTACCAAGGTATTCAAAGCACCTAAGTGAATGTAATAGATTCGACTAGAATTCGAATTCGGTTTCTTAGTTTGGGATAATTACTGTCTTTTTTGTTTTTTGTTGACATGCAAACCACATTTTTCATCACCTGTAAAAATGTCATGTGAAAATGGAAAAGGTGGCATCCCTGGTTTAAAAACCGCTCTAGATGCTCAATTCTCAAACGAAATATTATAAGAGACCTAAATTCCCTCTTTACATATTCTTTCCAATGAAACTCTGAAATATACGATAAATGACGCATCTTAAATAGAAGAGATGTGAGGAAATTGAATATAGAATAGACTGTGCCAGAGATAGTTTCGCTCAATACCTCAAATTGCCACAAAACCAAAACATTAAACTGAAAATGTTAGTTATGTTTTAAATAGCTTCGTCAGATTGAAACTTTCATATGGATGCCATGCATGACACTAAACCCCTTCAGAAATATCTAAACTTTCAGCTGTATACAATCGCTTTTTTTTAAGATAAAAGGTTTAAAAAGGATTTCTGCGAGTCAAGCTTAATGGTTTTGGCAAAGGTCATCCTTCTTTGAACTCTGTGGACTGGCGTTACACAATCACAAACAAAGAATTGATCCAAATAGCAAAAACCACATCACTTGTGGAGCTCGAAAATGGATAGCACCTGTAACTCGAAGATAAACTAATGGTATAATCAATATGTAGACATTCCATACTACTTCAAATCAAATAAAAAGTTAGCAAGGACCCCAGCTGAATACAGGAAAGAGCGACAACAGCTACTGGACTTAAGAAATCTATTTTTCTGAAAAATACTTATAAGAGAAAGATTTTATAAATTTCAACTGTATTGGCTGATTGATCAATGAATGCCAAATAAATACCAAATGTTTCCTTGTAGGGAAATGGTTAATATTAGTATTACCATTTCGTTCTGTTTGGTTGGTTGACTTGTAATTCATAACGGTGAAATACATTTCCGAACAGACTAACATTTTTAGTTGTTATTATTTAGTCTGCATTACTTGTCTATCTCCATGCAATAAATAAATCCCCTCCATCCCATGAAAAGGGTATTCATCATTATTAAGATATTTCCAGGAGATACCTTCACCTCTTCTTTCCGTCCTCTTTGCAGATTTTCCTAATTAAACTCTGAAATGCACTAGAAATGACCATAAACATTAAAGATGACGATCTAATTCTAGATTCACTTTCCGACTAGTGAAACCTGTTTCGGCCTTGATTGCTAGACTCATGATGCAGCCTTGATTGCTAGACTCATGATTCAGCCTTGATTGCTATAGTCTCATGATTCAGACTTGATTGCTAGACTCATGATTCAGCCTTGATTGCTAAACTCATGATTCAGCCTCGATTGCTATAGACTCATGATTCAGCCTTGATTGCTAAACTCATGATTCAGTCTTGATTGCTATAGACTCATGATTCAGCCTTGATTGCTAAACTCATGATTCAGTCTTGATTGCTATAGACTCATGATTCAGCCTTGATTGCTAGACTCATGATTCAGCCTTGATTGCTAAATTCATGATTCAGACTTGATTGCTAAACTCATGATTCAGCCTTGATTGCTATAGACTTTTTTTGGGTGTTTTTAAGCATTCAACCCCAAGCAAGGCGGGAAGCCACTTGCACGCAAGGGGTTACAAAATTGGAGCGAGAGCAAAGAGAAGTGATAGAGGAAATGATGAAGAGAAGATTAGGGGATAGATCAGGGCATCTGGAGACGTCGATTGACATTACATTTGAATAGTTGGAGATTATAACTATCAGGAAAACAAGAACTGGGAAGGGAGTTCCACAGGCGGGAAGTGCGAGACATGAAGCTATTGGAGTAGAAGAGACGGCTACATTTAACAGTTTCGACAGTGAAACGGTGAGAGCGAGATGCCAGCCTAGTTGAGCGCTTAAATTCATGAAGTCTGGGAACCAGCGAAAGCAGCTCATGGGAGCAGTTACTGTGAAAGTATTTGTAAAAAAGACCGAGGGAGGCAACGGCACGTCTGTGAGAGAGCGGCTGCAGACGAGATGCCAGATCAGGGCTAATTACATTGCATATCCGTCTTTGAATTTTATCAAGGACCTTGAGACAATTAGAAGGGGCTCCAGACCATATATGGCAGCAATACTCCATGCAAGGGCGAATGGTTGATTTGTAGATTTGAACGATTGACTCCGGTGAGAAAAATTTCCTGGCGCGGCACAGGGAGCCGACTTTCCTTGCGGTGGACGAAGCTATTGACTCAATGTATTTGTTCCATCTCAGGTCAGCGGGCAATGTGAGACCGAGCAGTCGCAAAGAGGTGCTCCCGTGGAGTTGAGCGTCAGACATTTTAACGTGAGGCAGGGATTGTTCTCTGTGGTCACTAATAGAGAGCAGTTTTGTTTTTGAGGCATTAAAGTTAACCAGCCAATTCCTGCCCCCAGTCCACAACCGACTGGAGGTTCTTTTCAAGGCAAACGGCCAGGTTAGTTTTGTCGGCGACACTAGATTTGTTTTTGAGGCAGGAGTAAATATTAGGTTAGTGCAAAAATAATGTCGTTTTCTCACATAGTAACATATGTGAGAAAACGACATTATTTTTGCACCAACCCTAATAGTAGCGTAATTGCGTTCCGAACACCTTAATAGTTGCAACTATGTTAACCCCAACCGGCCGATAGTACTTTTATCGAAAGAGAAAACTAATAGTAAATGTTCGAGCTCAGGCTAGAATTTCAAATTTTGGCGCAATATAATCCTCTTAAACTGCATGAATTTAATCGTGCTACTAGATTGGTAACTAAGTCTCACCGTTTTACTGCTGAACTAGCTAGATTCAACGGCAAGTTCTATTTTAATAACATCTTTTCTCTCACTTCTCGCCTGTTGAACTCCTTTCCGATTTCTTGCTTCCCTGCCAACGACAATCTTCAAAAATTTAAATGCAATGCCAATCATCATCTTCTATCTTCCTGAATCTTGTTCTTTTATTGTCATACTTTCCCTCACTAAAGTATTCTCATCCTCATTCACTCCATGTAACCCCTTGCGTCCTAATGGCTTTATCGTCTTGTTTGGGGTGAAATGGTTTTTAAAAATCGGATATACAGCTAAGCACCTAAATAATCCAAGACCAGTTGCTTATCAACAAGTAAACAGAAGGGGGAGTCGCTAGCCATATAATAACTGTAAAAGTGCGAGCCTCGAAGGGCACTCGTTAAAATAATGAGTTCAATTAGTACAGAAAACCCCACTCTTAGTTTCTTGTGTCAGACTAAGTGAGAAGTAGAATAAATTCAAGAGGTGTTTGTCTGAAATTCGTTATAACAAATTAATCCCCGGGGAACAACAGTCGTGAGCCACTCCCACTTGATCTTGCCAATCTGACATGTCATGTATTATAAATTATTTGATTTTCTTAGATACCAAGAGGTCAAAAAAAGCAAAGCAAAAATTTTCACTCCTAAAGCTTCCACATTTAACTCAAGCTGGACGATAAGAAAGTTAAAATTGAATTAACACGCAGACAAATTGTTTTTCCCAAGCGATCTGTTTTGATAAACGTACAATGATTTTTCCTAGCCGACCTAATTGTCACTCTGAAGTCGTTTTCACTGCTCCAGATAATTTCTTACATAATTTACATTTAATTTTTTCCCTTACTTTTTCTGTTTATATTTATTATGTGCAGTTATATATATATATATATATATATATATATATATATATATATATATATATATATATATATATGTATTCAGTTGTATGGATATGAGTTTTGCGATCATGAGACAAACTGGATTATTTTTGAAAATTGGATCTATTTATGCGTGTTTGACTGTTTGATGGTGGGAGAGGGATTTTTCTCAGTTTCTGTTCGGTATTGTGCATATATATATATATATATATATATATATATATATATATATATATATATATATATATATAATATATATATATATATATATATATATATATATATATATAAAAGTGAACATAGAAGTCAACACTTAGAGGCGACAGTTTGTTTCATGCTATATGCAATCGGTGGCCTGACGATTGCATATAGCATGAAACAGACTGTCGCTTCTAAGTGTTGACTTCTATGTTCACTTTTATATTTACACACGCTCTATATCTGATATTGAGCACTTTATCCCATAAATATAGCACACCTTAAGACTATATTTCTTCATATATATATATATATATATATATATATATATATATATATATATATATATATATGTATGTATGTGTATATGTATGTATATATATATGTATGCATATATATATATGTATGTATATATATTTATGTATATATATATGTATGTATATATGTATATATATGTATATATGTGTATGTATGTATATGTATGTATATATATATATGTATGTTTATATATATATATATATATATATATATATATATATATATATATATATGTGTGTGTGTGTGTGTGTGTGTGTGTGTGTGTAATGAAAAACAAACCACTTTAATGTGCCATTACGATAACTTATTTCACCTAAATCCATTTTTAAGGATTCAGGATCATCAGGTAAAACTTCCAACAACGAATTGAGAAAAAAAATGGGATTAGAAATTGGTGGGTAGTGTAATTTCCAATTTCTAATCCCATTTTTTTTTTCTCAATTCGTTGTTGGAAGTTTTACCTGATGATCCTGAATCCTTAAAAAAGGATTTAGGTGAAATAAATTATCGTAATGGTACATTAAAGTGGTTTGTTTTTCATTACATATTAGCTCTGTCCTAACATTGAGCTCTCAGGATTTCATCCTCTTTGGACTTACCAATTCGGTTTACCAAGTTCCTTATAACTTAAATATATATATATATATATATATATATATATATATATATATATATACATTGAACATTAAAGGAATATCTACCTATATCTCTGAGATGAGGTAGTATGATTACTTGTATTATTTACATTATTCGGACTGTTATCCTCATCTTCATTGCCATATTCACAACGTTTCGGCCGTTGTACGCTCCGGGCTTCAATGTCTCTCTATATCTCTGTGATGAGGTATTATTATTACTTGTATTATTTACATTAGTTGGACTATTATCCTCATCCTCAATGCCATATTCACAACGTTTCGGCTGTTGTATGCTCCGGCCTTCTTCAAAGTGAAATAACTGAGACATCCAGAATAGGCATGGCGCATGGAACTAGAACAATCTACCCGGGTGGACAAAAGAAAGGGTTCGATTCGAAATTCCAATCACCTGAAGAAGTCCGGAGCGTACAACGACCGAAATATTGTGAATATGGCAATGAAGATGTGTTATATAGGAATAAAGTGTCACTGCCGACACTTGAGTTTGGACATAGATCGCTAATGAGTATACACACGCGATCCGATTGTTCAATTAAGTAGACCACGTGACCATAGAGGAAACGCATATATGTGCAAAGTAGCTGGCGTCTAACTGATCTCTATTCCTAGTCTATCCTCTATTACTATTCGGATCGCATTTCTCTATCCTCTATTACTATACGGACCGCTATTCTCTGCTCTATTCACTATACTATTTCTCTATTCGGATCACTATACGGATTACTGTTCGAGCGAGTATTATCGAGCAAGTACTATTAGTGCGAGTGATATTCGAAGGCGTCTTACACCAGTATTGTTTAACGGCGTTACTATAATTGTAATCTGCGATTATAAAGTTTCTACTACAACGAGCATTACGGAAGTGACAACGAATATTCGCTGACCCCACAAAAGTGGCAACGAGTGTTCGTTGACATCACAAAAAGATGAGGAAAAAAACAACAGAAAGGATACTCATCACAACAAAAAATGATATCCTCATCTTTTTGTGATGTCAACGAATACTGGTTGTCACTTTCGTAAATGCTCGTTGTAGCTCGTTTGTAATCGCAGATACAACTATAGTACACCGAACAATGTAAACATTAAAGGAAGTATTAGTAAAATTCCATTATTCATCGTAAAAATCTTGAAGAAATTAGAAAACCTAAAACACTTTCGTGAGTTGGCAGAGGACACGGAGGTTTGGAAGGGACTGATAAGAAATATTCTTCAAGTCTTTTGTCTTTGTTATTTGTCGCAGGAAATTCAACCGATTCTGATTCTAAGTATAAGTATCCCTTTTTTTTCTTTCTTTTTTTTTTTTCATTTTCGTTGAGGCTTCCTCGTCTCTGTTAAAGATTCGATTTCTTTTTCTCTTTATTTTCAGAACTCTGCGCTATGGATAACGAAACGTATACTTTCAAACTTGAAGATGGGATGTATATGGTGAACTTCGCTTATACACCATGTTCTAAAGCTGGCAGATATTTGCTCTTTAAGGGAATTCTCAGTGGCAATGGAAGATTCATTGGCCATCATTGTATCGTTAGAACCAATATAGAAGGAACTGAGGCAAGCTGGCAAACATACATGGAAGTTCGAAAAAGACTTAGGTCCATCGAGGAGGTCGTTCAAGGCAACAACTGTCCCTACACTTTCCGCGTTCCCAGAAGCGCTTTAGCCATTATAGAAAAATCAGCCTTGCCTACAAAACTGATATCGGCTATTAAAGGCTGGCGTGAGCCAAGAAAAGACGAATGGGTCCTGGTCGAGCTATATCGATACCCCCGTGTGGAGACTCTCTTCACGGGTGACTTTTTCTCCGCTATTAGCCACATAAGTTTGAAACTTAGCGAGGAACAAAGCTATCTCACCAACTTTCGTGGTTTCAGATACAATGGAGACAAAATCTGCATCATAAGTGCCGACATATCGACCAACATTGAAGCATTCGAAAAAACACACAAATGCACTCAGCTCTGCACGATTGAAATGCCGGTTAATCGATCGATTCCGATCGCCATCCCCGCCAACGCAAGTTTTGACAATGGCTTGAACTACCCGGCCAGTGCGCCGGTGCTCGGAGACTTCCACTTTTGGAGCAGAGAACCTATACCAATGCCGCCCCCTTACAGCAAACACCCTCCTCCGTCAGCTCCACCAATTACGTTTACATTGCAGCATTCTTTGAGTTTCCCGGAGAATGCCTTTTACAATGATTTTAAATCGGATCGTAGATGACGTTGAACAAAAGAAAGAAAGAGGAAAAAGCAGTCAAGTCTAGATATGTCGGCCAAAGGGGTCACTTCTGGTACTGCTTCCACTAAGAAGCAACTTTCTTCTGGTTATTTTTTGTGTGTGTGTGTGCTCGGAAGAAAGACTGAATCGCCTACAGAGAAAAGTGAATCTACTAAGATGGTTATTCCTTCAAGCTTCAAGTTAATCACTAGCCGCCTACTGTTTAATCTCAAGTTCATACTATGAATGTTTTACGGGATATCGCTGAAGCGCGAGCGAAAATAAATAATAACATTCGAAAACCAATGTAGCAATACGACGAAGTACGCAAAATGTCTCGGACTTGCTATAAAAAAAAAATTTTCATCTATTATCTAAATCTTGCTCCTATCGCTTTCGAAATATTAACCTTACAAACAGAGATATAAAAATGCCAGCAACAGGTTACGTGTTCAAGTTTTGCATATGGATACCCTGGCAGACTCCATAATTGATCGCAGTCACTTGGGAAAACAAGGATTGTTCGATGACATTCTTCGGGGATAAGTTTGCGATTTTTCCACACATTCTGACATTTTACTACCAATCAGTCGTCATGAGCGCCCATCATCTTGAATCAACACTCGACCGTCCTTGAAACGCGCGTGTTACTTATAGAACATGCTTAAGATCCAAATATTTTTCTCCTAAAGCCCGACGAAGCATTTCAACGGCCTCGCGAGTAAATTTGCCAAGTAACAATACAACATTACAAAATCTCGTGTAAAAAAACAATAAATAAAAGTGAACACGAGTAGATAGCACAAGGCCTGTTGGTAGACTGACTCAATCGGTTGGGTACCAATGGCTGATAGTTGTGCCCGCATTTCCGTTGAACGATACAATCACAACACGTACATCCGGAAACTTTTCGATATTATGTCGTTCGATGAGAGATTGTTCCATTCGCATATACACTCACTCACTCACTCACTCACTCACTATCTATCTCTCTCCCACTCTTCCCTCTCTCACTCTCTCTCTCTCTCACTTACTCTCTCTCACTCTCTCTCTCTCTCACTCACTCTCTCTCTAACTCTCTCTCCCTCCCTCACTCACTCTCACACAAACACACACTCACTCACTCACTCACTCTATCTCTCAATCTTTCACTCTTCCTCTCTCTCACTTCCTCTCTCTCACTCTCTCTCACTCACTCACTCACTCACTCTATCTCTCTCACTCTCTCTCTAACTTTCTCTCCCTCCTTCAGTCTCTTTCTCACACACACACACTCACTCACTCACTCTATCTATCTATCTATCTCTCTTTCACTCTTCCTCTCTCTCACTTACTCTCTCTCACTTACTCTCCCTCACTCTCTCTCACTCACTCACTCTATCTCTCTCACTCTCTCTCTCTAACTCTCTCTTCCTCCCTCACTCTCTCTCTCACACACACACACACACTCACTCTCTATCTATCTATCTATCTATCTCTCACTCTCTTTCTCTCTCTCACTCTTCCTCTCTCTCACTTACTCTCTCTCACTCTCACTCTCACTCACTCACTCTATCTCTCTCACTCTCTCTCTCTCACTCACTCTCTCTCTAACTCTCTCTCCCTCACTCACTCTCTCACACACACACACAAATCGGGCAATAGGCCACACAAGCACCCAGAAACTAAACTGAAAGAACATACTAACGTATAGAATATATATACTAAAATTAGTCTAAATATGAACTTAATTTTCTCTTTATGTTAATATACAAGTATATCGAATTCTTATTACTTCCAACGTTCGAACCCCATTTTTATTTTTAAACAGTATTTATTGCGTCTTTCGGCCCTCGCATTCGAGAAACCTTAATAAAAAAAAAAAAAAATGCCCTCTCCGGCAAGGATTGAATATTCACCCCTCTTTATAGTAAAAAAAAAAACACACCAGATAGGAGACAGGGATACGCAGGTTCGATCCTTGCCGGGGAGTACATTTTATTTATTAAAATTTATCGAATGCGCAGGACGATTGACGTAATACACACACTTTAATAATTAAAAATGGGGTGTGGGCTTACAACCATATTACATTGAAACACCTGTTTCCGTACGTTCACTAATGTTAAGCAACGTCGAGCCGTGTCAGTACCTAGATGGGTGACCGCTTGGAATACCAGGTGCTGTAAACGTCAATAAACGAGTGGCGTAATTAATAATGATTCAGAATTTCTAATCGAAGAGCCGATTACCAGTTTGATTTCTTTATATTCCTTTATGTGTAATTTCCTTTCGGAAAGCCATAAACCCACCTCTTCTCCTTCCAGCTATCGGTTAATTAGTAAGAGTGGATCACTAAAACATTATCGTAAAAAAAAATCGTAAAATATTTTATGGCTTTAAATAACCTACAATGGGTTGATAAACCATAAACAACAAATCAATCAATCAGACATATCCGTTCGATATAACTGTCCAAACAATTTCATGTAACCACCCCCCTAATTGTTATTCCAAATGATTTTGACAGAAAGATCCTACTTTCTTTTTGTTATACAGGATGCCCAATAAAATAAAAAAAATTCAGAAATAAATTTATTAGGTTGGTGCATAAATAATGACGTAATAATGTCGGTTTTTTATTACGTCATTATTTTTGCACCAACCTAATATTTAGCTATCATGGATCATGCGCAAGCCGAACAATCATTGTAAAAGAACCAATCAGATTTAAGTAATTACGCGGGAGTCGAATGTTTATTAAAGGTCATGAATATTCAAGAAATTTATTCAAGATTATTCAAGGTCAATTATTGTGATAATAAATTTTTTATTGGCCATCATGTATCTTAATGATCTGTCTAAGAGCATACTCCGATCTTTAGCAAATGTCTATGCAAATCAGACAACAGTTTATAGGGACACTGACTTACTGACTCATCTGACTTAGCTTAGGTGGCTAATGGGTGTGGAACTGGTTTGTAAAATTCAATACGTCAATAATTAAAAAAAAAATAAAAATAGGGCGTCTATTTCAAATACGAGTAGCCACTATATTAACGTTTGACGTAATAATGATGTCTGCTTAAAAATAAATCCATTCAGCGATAAATAAATATATATCAGTCAGTTATGTGCCATGCGTGATACACGCTTAGGCGATCATGTATCATAAGATACGAGATCTGACGAGGCAGATTTTTTCACGGAGTAGGTTGCCATTTCTTTCTACGGTAGACCAGTTGCCATCCAAGCTGGGAGGAGAAGAAGAGAATTCATACCTTTCCCAAGACTATTAGCACGTAAGTGAATGTAATGTATTCGACTGGAATTCGAACTCGGCTATACCGAATCCTCAACCCACATAAATATCCCATTACTAAATATATAGAGAGAGATATATAGAATATAGATGTAATATACATATAACAGACATATAAAATATACATATACTTTACCAATAATGCATAATAAGGAAGTTAATAAAACAAATATCGAAGACATGTAACAAACATCAATGTAGACATCCACTTTTTATCTTGTCTCCTATTTGTATGTAATTTTATGTCAATAATGACTGATAAGACGACGAAGGTACGTTCTCAATACAAAAAAAAAAACACCGGATTTGACAATCTTTTAAAAGAATGATGAAAAAAAGCAGTCTGTATTTTTATATTGTTTATATTTTTAACGATGACGAAATGGGTAAAAAAAAAATTTAAAAAAGGTTTCAAATGTGTTTTTGTAAGAAAAATAGATCACCAAAAACCTATTATTTCTTAAGTGGAATAAAAGTGTGTTGAATTTATTAATCGTCTTTTCTAATGTGCGAATAACGTTTTCCAAATGGAAATACTGTTTATGGATAAAATGTCCCAAATTCATGTTCAAGCTTTCGACTCACATAAGGTCATCATCAGGAGTTAAGAAAGAAACGCACCCATTTGAATAGAAAGTTTAGATTGCATAATTTGAATTTTGACCATTTTTCTTATAAAAATTCATATTTGCGAACTTTACAGTAGAAAAGATCAACAAATTTAATAGATATAATATGTATTTTCTTGTTTACATGTACAATTGCTGCCTAAGTATACAGAATATATATATATATATTGTTTATTTTGGTGTATAAATTTTTTTCTTTATATGGAATAAATAAATCTTTTTCTATATTGTTTTTTTGTGTTTCTTTTTATATAAAGCTATATCTATATCTATCTATCTATATATATATATATATATATATATATGTGTGTGTGTGTGTGTGTGTATATATACATATATATATATATATATATATATATATATATATGTATATATATATATATATATATATAGCTATATGTATATATATATAGCTATATATATATATATTGCTATATGTATATATATATATATATATAGCTATATATATATATATAGCTATATACATATAGCTATATATATATATATATATATATATATATATATAGCTATACATATATTCATCTGGGAATTTAACTATAAAATATATATATATATATATATATATATATATATATATATATATATATATATATATATTACTTTTGTCTGGTTTTGTTGTATTTTTAAGTATTTTGTCCCATTCAGTTACCCGGAGATCAAGTTCATCTCGTAGTAACGCGCTTGGTGAAGAGATTAATCCAGTTGTTCCTACACCATGATATGTCAGCAAATGTCGTCTCGTCCCTGGTATGCCACAATGATGACCAGAAAAAAAGGAGTAAGTGGGTGGGGTTCGGCAAAGAACATATGCTAACCACACTTCTATGTACTGCGCTTGCGTTTTGTTTTGTTTTGTTTTTTTGTTGCTTTTTTTTTCTTTTTAATCATTTTACCGCAAGCAAGGCGGGAATGCCACTAGTACGCAGAGCACTACAGAGAGTGAAAGTGGGGGAAAAGTTTTGGTATAGCGGGAACTGAGGAAAGGATAAACGATAAACGGGATTCAAGAAGAAAGAAGATGATGAATGACGTTCCATTTAAATTTTTGAAGGTTGTAGCTATCAGGGAAGCAAGTAAACGGAACGGAGTTCCACAAGCGAGAAGTGCGAGAAAAGGAAACAGCGGTTATATTTAACTGTTTCACCAGTAAAAGGTTCTCCAGAGTTCTTAAAAGCAGGAACTACAGAGGAGGACTTCCAACAAGCTGGAAAACGGTAAGTATCACTGCAAAGATTGGAGAGAATTGGAGCCAGCTCGGGAGCACATTTCATTAGGACGACGGTTGGGATCCTGTCACCTCCGATTGACTTATAAGAATCTAATTTAGAAATAATCTCCGAGACTAGTGACGGGGTTATGCGCATTTCACACAGTAGGGTTTTTGTTCTAGTGGGTGGGGAGTAAAATCAGGTGTGGGTACTCCAGATGAGTCGACTGTTGAGTTGGAAGGCAATCTCCGAGCACAGCATTCAACTTTGTCTGTTGTAGATGTCAGGACTTCGAATTGATTGAATAGAGGAGGGACTGAGGGTTTACTGTTGTTCAGCACACTCTTGCAGAGCCGCCAGTAATCTCTAGAACCGAACTTGCGAGATGCTATACGTTGTTTCATTCTATCAGCAAACAGTAACTTCGCTTCCTTGAGGGCGCGCTTGCATTCATTACGAGCAGAGACATAGAGAGGCCTGTTGCAATTAGATGTGTCGCTACAGGAAGAAGTGATTCCTGTGGGCTATAGCGGTCGAGCATGCAGGTGAAAACCAAGGAGATGAACGCAGGTTAACTTGGTATTTCCTTTCTGGAATGAAAGCATCGATGCTGGCTTTCACCTAGGAGGCCTCAGACGCGAATTTTTTGAAAAGTAAGATGAAAAACTTGATTCCAAGGGACGTCACGAAGGAAATCACGAAACGAATTCCAATCCGCTCGTTGGTAACATAAAAGTATTCTGTTGATAAGATGTTCTTGGCTGGTGGGGGAGCAGGTAAAGATGTTTACAGACACTACCGCATGATCAGAGTTGCCAAGAGGGCAGAGCTGTGTAGTACGACATGAGTCAGGGATAGAGATAAAAAAGAGATAGTGTGTCCGTCAGGGTTACCAGGGAAATGCGTAGGGAAGTCCACTACTTGCGCGAGAAATGGAATGATTGAGAAATTCAGCGTTTGGATGCCAGCGAGGTCAGTGACAGATTGTTTAAGCCATCTGGCATAGTGGGCATTAAAGTCACCGACGCAAATATATTTGTAAAAGACTGTAGGGAGATGGTCTTGTCTATATCATCAGAAATACTATCTAGCATGCAACACTCATGAGAGGAAGGGGAACAGTAGAGAAAGGAGAGATATCTGCCTGAGTTTAGTAGAGAGAGACGGAGACACATGTAAGAATAGTCTGAAGATTCAAGAGAGATGTTCGCGGAGATGTTCGTGGACATAAACTCCCAGGCCATGCATGTATACATTAGAATCCTTCCTAAAGAAAGGAAGATAGCCAGAAATCGAGAAATCAGAGGAGAGGATTGAAGATTTAAGATTAGTTTCGCAGAGAGCTAGGATGTCCGGAGACATTTCGAAGGGGAACTATTCTACACTACAGAAGTTGGTATAACATGAATGTTGGAGAAAGAAAGGCAAAGGGGTTTAGGTGTTTTTGTTGAGCTGGTTTAGTTTTATATCTTTGGTTGCTTATAGTCATGGTGTGTTATTTTAGTAAAGGAAGGCCTAGGATAGTAGTAGTAGTAGTAGTAGTAGTAGTAGTAGCAGCAGCAGAGTTGTTCGTCTAATGTAACATGTGCGGGAAGGAAATTGGCGCAGACTGCAACATAGTGTGGCCTCGGATTGCCCACCGGAGGTGCTTGGCAGAACGCCCTTCTATGCGTGACATAGCACTGCAGGAACTCCGATATTATGCGACTGTTGATCAGAGCAGCCTCTCAAGACGCTACACAAGAATTCGGATTCCAAACTACCTATCGGAACAAGCAAACAGAAATCTGCCAACCCGGTACCCTCAGTAGCAATTTTCCAAGCGTAGCTTAGATGTGGCACAAGGTCGAAAGTACGGGGCACCTAGTGAGGATCGAACTCAATACTCTGTCGCAATTGTTCTAGCGAGACAAGCTTGCTGACCCTTACACCGCCTCGAAGCGCCCGAACCTAGCACCCTCAGTATGAAGAGACGTTGTCACTATACACAATACCCAAAAAAATGAAAAAGAAAGAGACCCGAAACCTCTTACCAAATAGGAAATAAGTGATAAGCATCGACTGTATATTCAGATAACTTATTTGGAGAGTCGATCTGCGACCGACGGAACTTTTTGACCATGTGATGTTTAACTGACATTTTAGTATACAGTGATCCCTCGCTAATTCGCGGTTCTACTATCGCGGATTCACGACTTCGCGAATTTTTTAAATATATATATGGAAAATATATATCGCGGAGTTTCTGGAAAATTCTAGAAAAATCGCGAAATATGAACACCTAAAATTTTTCATTAAGCCCATTAAAATATTAATAATAAATATTATTTCCTGGTCTAGGAACAACAAAACAAGCGTAAAATAGCAATAGAAAGGGCACCGCCGTCTGAAGAGACGTAAAATATAATTATCGGCTGCACAGTAGATGTCATCATTAGCTTCATCATCATCATCATTTCTATTGCGCAGCAAATTCATCACCATCATCATTCAAATTCTACTTCAACTTCTTTCGTGTTGAATACAGTAAGAATCTTTTTTTTTTTTAATCTAAAGTGTTATTGCTTAACAGTTGTCCTTGTTATTAACAGAGTACTGTAATGGGTGGGTTGTTAACAGTGCAGGGAGGGTTTTAAAAGTCCAAATACACGTTAAATAAATACTGTAAATATGGCGTCCCTACTTCGCGGAAATTCAGTTATCGCGACCTGTCTCGGAACCAATCTACCGCGATAAACGAGGGATCACTGTATTAAAGGGGAGAGGAGGTAATTGGGAGTAGGGGTCAGTCCCAAGAATCATGAGTGAATGGCCAGTAGGCCAACTCAATAGCAGTAGGGTAAAAAAGGAAAGAAAAACAAAAACTAAAAAAAAAACAAGATGTCTGTTAAATATTAAGATTAATTGTAATCAAAATGATGAACGAAAGTCTAGGTATCATAGCAAAGAACTCATCCGAACAATTATCATGAAAATATTAATAGAAAAGGCCCAGAGTGGCAACTTTATAGCGGTGGGAAATGACTAAAGACGAGATGCCAGATCAGAATCAATAATATTGCTGATTCTTCTTTTGCGTTTATCAAGGATATGTGGCAGCAATATTTTTAACATGGACGAATGGTAAGCCTATAGATATGTAAGATAGATTCTGGAGAGAAAAATTGTCTTGCACGACACAGTGAATCAACCCGTCAACGGATTCAATATAGTTTTTCCACTTTATATCATCCGAGGAGGTTAGCCGGAGAATGTGTAACGAGTCACTATCCTGGATGTTAGTATTAGCCGTGATTATAGAAGGCAGAAATTTAACAGGCCATCCTTTGCCGCATTTAACAACAGACTGAAGGTCGTTTTTTTACATACCAGCTATCAATATTTCACTTCGTTGCCTTTTTATTTATGATATGTATTGGACCAACAAGTTCGCCGCGCAGAATGTCCACCACGTCACTTGCAGTAATTAAAGGACCCGTTGTTAGTATTCTGGCATTAGAGCCAAGGGGAAAGCTTTAGAGCTCTTATAGATTTCATATATATATATATATATATATATATATATATATATATATATATATATATATATATATACATATATTACGTTGGTGCAAAAATAATGACGTAATAATGTCGTTTTTGACGTTAAAAAATACGTCAAAAAACGACCTTATTATGTGATTATTTTTGCACTAAACTAATATATATATATATATATATCTTCCCTCGATTTCAGCTCTGTTGAGTGAGGGCGAAACCGGTCGGCTGGACATTTTTTTTTCCTATTTTCCTTTTAATCATGAATGGTAAAGCACGTCTTGCCATTTTTATTTCCATATATATGTACAGGAAAAATGAGAACAAATGAAGAATAATTCCACTGTACGTAACATTTCATTTAAAAGAAGGGTCAATACAGAGTAGAGCTAAATATTATTTGCTTTAAGATATTAAAATTTGAAATTAAATTAATCTTTCACTCGCCATTAGTTTAACATCGCCCGAGGAGACACATTTATGGTGTTAATTGTCATCAAGTAGCGACTTTTAACATGTTTTGATATCCTAATATATATATATATATATATATATAACTATGAACCTAAGGAGCCAAGCAAATTTACTTAGGTTTCACCTACGCGGATCGATCCGCGTAGGTGAAACCTAGGTAGGTTTACCTGGCTCTTTTAGGTTCATAGTTAAATTTGCTCTACTTAGTGTATTGAGTACTTTGCTTAGTTATTTTTACTTTACTCGTTTTGGAGGGGTTTTTTTTAATTTTTTTTTTTGTTTTTTTTTTCTTTGAACTCTGAACTTGGATTCTGGACGCTTTTTCGCCTCAATGTTCTTAGTTCTTTCTTTTTTTGTCCCTTATTTTTACTTGGGTATTGGTTTGTTCATTTACAAGCCAAAACACCTAAGGCTTTTCCAGACGAGTATAATTACTTATTATTATTATTATTATTATTATTATATGTCTATATTTCTGAGATGAGGTATTATGTACACTATTTACATTATTCGGACTATTGTCCTGATCTTTTTCAGTGGATCTAACCAACGCCTTTATCCATTGTGCCATGTGTCCTCAAGGCGTTGGTTAGATCCACTGACAGGACCCAAAGAGCGTGAGTTCAATACCTGGTTAAGGCAGTGGAGAACTTGGAGAGGGGAATTAACAGGAGATAACTGATAACTGACATCCATTAGACATGGCACGTGGAACTAGAACAGTCTACCCCAGTGAACGAAATAAAGGGCTAAGTTCGACATTCCAGGCACCTGAAGAAGGCTGGAGGGTACAACGGCCGAAACGTTGTAATAAATATTGCGATAAAGATGAGGACCATAGTCCGAATAATGTAAATAGTATATATATGTATACACACACACACACACACACATATATATACGGTCCAAAAGCAGGCTTACACTTAGTAGGTATGCTCTTTACTTTTTTTTTTTAAACATTTATATTTATTTGCTGCAATCATATTTATTCAAAACTGTTTATGTAGATCTGTTTAACATTTTACTTACATGTTTTTAGCGCAGCTTAAATCTCTCAAAAGTGCTCAAAATATCCTCTTTCAACATTGCAAAGTTCCTCGACCCTCTCCAGAACACAATGACACAGACATTGACACAAATCCTGATCTGCATTAATTTCAGTAAATACTTCTGAGATTTAATCTTTTAGTTCGTCCACTGTGTGGGAATTTCGTCCATAAACCTTGTTCTTTATTACACACGAAAAATGAAATCCATCGGCGTTAGGTCAGGTGAAAGTTGTGGCCATTCGATGCTGCCCCCTTTTACAAACCAACGCTGTGGAAACGTTTGGTTAAACTGCCGTGGTGTAATCGATAGCGGCTCGGATTAAGGAATCGGAGAGGCGAGTTCGAATTGCAGTCGAATCCATTACATTCACTTACATGCTAACACCATTGGCAAAGGTATGAATCCTCTTCTTCTACCCCCTGTCTAGGTCTACCAAAATCAAATGAGTGTTTTCATGCCTCTAAGAGTCGTCATAGTCGGTGGTAGCAGTCGCGTCCGAGTTTTGTTGATGCGGTGTCTCCACGATGCTTGAACCCGATATGGCCCAGGAGACCAAATCGAGAATAAAACAGCCTCGGGCACTGATCGCATGATAGGCCGGATGATCGTCTTGGCTGGAGCACACACACCCCCCACAACCCGCGTTACTTCCTTTTTACTTCTACTTCAGTCTTTCTCCTCTACTCGAAGGTGAAACAACCGAGATGAATTGCTCTTCGGGTAAATAGAAGGATATATATAGCCTTGGAGTTCTATAGCGTTGGAGGGCAAATGGTCTGCCGCAGAAAGAAATGACAACCTACTGCGGGGAAAAATCTGCCTCGTCAGTCATGTATCTTTCAATACATGATCGCCTAAGCGTGTATCACGCATGGCACATAACTAAAAAGTCCCTTACTGCCAAATCATTACGGGAAGGTGCTCCATCTTGCTGAAAGAACATTTATGATTTGGATAAATTAAATCTAAAACCTGAAACAAATAGTGAAAAAACTGTAAGCCCTCCTTTAGTGCATATATATATATAAATATATATATATATAGATAGATAATATTAGTGGTAAATATACATATATATGCAAAATCCACAGGTGCATATATACACATGTATATTTTAGAATAAAAAATTTCCGAGAGGATAGAATCCAGTTAGAACTCAATGTCCAGGACAGAGTAAGGATATAATAAAAAGGCTTAAACACTAATATTCCATGGTCATAATTTATTCCATTGGAATCGTAAATACGATCCAATTCATCAGACCTACAAATTCAAAAATATGACCATGGAATATTAGTGTTTAAGCCTTTTTATTATATATATATATATATATATTGATACATATTTTAATCCTATCTAAGCTTTCGGCTTACATAAGCCATTATCAAAGATGAGAATTACATTACAATAAATTAAACAATACAGGGACAAAACAATAATGATAGTCTGTTTATGTTTACAAGGAAGATTTCCAAGCAACGACAACGTGCATACGAGACGCTGGAAGCGAAAATCGCACCGTAGCTCATGACGTCACACATGACTAAGAAAATCAAAATATTGATACATATTTTTTAATCCTATCTAAGCTTTCGGCTTACAAAAGCCATTATCAAAGATGACAATTACATTACAATATAGTAAACAATACACATGTAAACATAAATAGACTATTGTTTTGTCCGTGTATTGTTTGATATATTATCGGACTGTTGTTCTCATCTTTGTAGCCGTAGATATTCTAAGTACACTGACTCAAAGTTGCCCGTGAGCTATAGTTATAGATCTTTTTATGCTAATTACCTATTAGCTAAACCAATCCCATTATATCTCCCTGAATCTTTTGGGTTTCATGCCCTGCGTGGAGCTACGGATTCTCCTACGTTGCTAGGAAATTTGTACCGACTTTCCCGCATCAAAGGGTTGAGTTTAAAAATAGGGTTGAGGTTTAAAAATTTGCAAAAAAGCGCAAGTAAAACTGCAAGATTAAAGTGGACAAACTCTCTCTTTTAGGCGCGTATGAATAAAGAAAAAACTCCTGCTCGGTGAGTAACAACAAAAGAAGAAAGTGTTTATTTACAACATATACAGGAAAAAAAATGTAAAGAGATAAAAGGACAATTAGGAGAGAAAGAAAGGGAAAAGAGAAAATATTCTGTGTCCCATGTTTCGTACTCCGAGTCTTCCGAAGAATTTTCATCATCCATTGATTCCGCTGTCTTGGTTTCTTGTTCACCTACATACTCAATCGAACTAGCTACGCTTTGTATTTCCACATAATTATTTTTTATTCTGGCACGTGCCTCAAAGCATTTTTACGTTTTCAGGTTCTTCCGTGTTCAACAGAGCACCGCCAGGTGACGCCATTTTGTTATGATGATCAAACTTAGTAGCCGTAGATTCTACGTACACTGACTCAAAGTTGCCCGTGAGCTAGAGTTATAGCCCTCTTTATGCTAATTACCTATTAGCTAAACCAATCCCATTACATTTGTCAGATATAAAAACATTATGTTACTTTAATTATTAATTTTTAGACAATAATTCAAATTATTCAAGACATAATTTTGTTATGCATGTCCCTCAGGATGTAAGCGACTATAGCTCTCCACAGATTCCTTTATCCTTAATATATAAATTATCATTAATTGTTGTCTAATATAGTGTTATGGTTTCCTCTTGACTGCTCTACAGTTTTGAATGTATTGCTGTCACTGGGGCACCATCTAAAACTAAAGAATCCAATTTCTCCCGCTATTAGCTGAGAATGGGACAGAGGAAATAGATTCAGGTCTTACCCAACGCCATTACTGTGCAAGGGAATTAACGTCGGCTAATATGAACATATTAATCAGAGTAATGTTAGAGTAGTCTCCCTTGCATAAGAAAATCAGTTTTCATTTCCTTGAAATTTAAATCTATAGAAGTGTTTTTTGTGTTTTCTTTTTTGGATCGCTGCAGAAAAGAAATAAACTTCATAGTTTAAGCTATCCATTAATTAAACATCGTCTTCAGTTAATGTCTGTGAAGTGCTTATATGCCGCGTCTTTTACGGATGGAATAAAAAGACACGTGAGGACGCAAGGAAAAGAAAGCGAGCTTTTTAAAAAAAATCATTCCGCCTGTAATTCCACTTAGTTAAATTTAGTTACCTCCATGAGATCGCTAAAAAAAAAAGAACATAGTATGATGAAAAAAGGTTGCCTTCTTTTTAGAACATTCTAACTTTTGATTAAAAAAATCTTGTTTCTCTTTGTATCACCGAAACTACTAAATAACATACAATTTTTAACATTTTTTTTTTAATGACATTAATTTTGGAAAATCTTGCAAAAATAAAAATAATTGTCGGATGTTAATGAAACTTTCAGAAACTATTCACAAATGATGGAAATTATTATAAATATGTTTTCTTTTTTTAAAGTCATGCCAAAAATATTTTTTATATTTATTACCTCCCCCCACCCCCCAACTAATTTTATGAAAACTGTAGAAATTCAATAGCATTCAGTTTAGTTATTATATTAGTTAAAAGCACAGGTCTTTGAGGAAAGCAAATCTCATATTTTTTTTTTAATTGGACCATCACTCCACCCCCACCCCAACCTGAAAATCAGCTCTGAATTGTAACATACAAAACTCAATAAAACAAAGATATTATTTAATTTCAAATGCTTTTATTTGCTTTTAGTTGTTTTTATGAATATGGACAATATTTTCTGAAACCAAAAAACTTTTTCGATGAAAAATGAATTTTTAATACAATTATTTGTTATTTCTTTAATTATTTTAGATTTTTACATTTAAGTTTTAAAACATCATGAAATTGGTGAATACGGTATTCAGTTTTGCAAATGATGTAACGAAATAGATCTTTTTTTCCGGCATTGTCACTTCGACCAATCAGAAGACACGCACTAATTAAGAAATGTAATTAAAAAGTACGGAAGATCAGAAGCAATAAAACGTCACGTACATTGAGTGTAGTATTTAAGCGTTTTCCGCTGAACGTCCAATTCATTATTGCAAATTCTTCATGCGAAACACATGTTGAGTATTTTGAATTAGCTTATTTACTAATTAAAAAAAATTGAACACCATCCTAAGCTAACTATCTCAGTGATCATTGTGAATTCAAACTATGTGCTACACGAACCTATGTCACTTCATGTGAAGTTTTTCACTTTCTTTGTGAACATATTACAAAGCAACTTTCCAGTATTACTCTCAGTCCTCGGTCCATTCTGCCTGCAGCTCATAATCATTCATTAAGTGTTGTTGTCATCACCCGGGTCACAAGGTGTTAAAAAACAAAAAAACACATCAAGCCATTGTTCAAAAATAATTTTGAAAAAAAAAAGGGATCAAGCCCACCTTACCAATGTTTTCCCTCTTTTTCTCACTCTTTGCTCTTATCTTGTAAGTGTGGGATTTATTACAAGGTGATGACGGCTTGTTATTGCCGGCTAACTGGCCTTTGACCCAGCTATGTCAAAGTCAATTTTGGCTTAATTTGAACCCTATTTTCCTTATCGCTGATATTTTTTAAAAAGTGAGTCATTTACACCAGCCAATTTTACTTTTAAATGAAAGAACATATTATTTGCTTTCAGAAAATACTTAGTTTCATGGGGTTCAGATCAAAAGTTTCCTTGATATTTTGTTCAGATTATGACAGAAATCATTTTTCAATATTTTACCTCTATAAAAATATGAAAATCCATTTTTTTTTTCAGAGAAAATAGGCTGTGACACAATGACTTTTGATGTTTTTTACTTAGGATAGAAATTTTTTATCATAGCAGATCTGAATTGACTTTAAGTTTAGGGGGCCACAGGGGCCCTCAAACAGCTGTGCAGCACTTGCATTTTTAATTTTTTTATAGTATTTATAATTTCTCCAGATGCTATGAACAAACTTATGATGAAAGCTACAGTACTAAAAAAAATAAAAAAATAAAAAATTGAAATGCTGAAATATTTTTTTTACTTTAATAATTAAGAGGTACTACATAAGCTGGTTCACTTTAAAAAAAAAAAAAAAAAAAAAAAGGATTCCGTATGATAACTCGAATCTCACGTTAGCTTTCAATACGTGATGAATGTCATCACTCAGCACTTGTCAATCGCCAACGATGTTAAAATCGGCTCCCTTTTATTTTAAACTTAATTTTTCTGCGAAGAAAGTAGGTAAAAGCTTCTTTCAAATTATATTAAATAAACTTTAAATTTTCTAATTTTCTTTAAATAAATTTTGAAAAACGTATAATTAATTTTTGGACGATTTTTAAACGAGGAATTTAACTTAGTTTACAAAATTTTTAAAAAATGGCTGATATCGAGTTTTTTAGTAATTTTGCTGACATATTTCTTAAGAATAAGATAAAAAAAATTTCATCAAGTTTCATGTCGTTCTTGTCATGCTCTGCTCCTTTTTTATCGATTTTCATGGAGGTACCTAATTAAATTTGAGATCAAAGATATTTTTCTACAAAAAGGGGATATATTTATATCGCATCTTCAATTTAAACGAATGTGTTCACCTGATAAGACTTTCAAAATTAAAAATACACACACACATAAAATGGGTGCTAGTTTATTTTTTTAATTTCCTATCAGAGTTGATTAATAGTGGCCATAGATTGACTAAGTAGTACAGATGAAATCTAACTAAAACTAAGATTAAAGAAATACTAGCAAAAATTATTAATAGGTGACAATGTCTCATCTATTAAAATTTAATTTAAATAAAAAAAAAAGTGAGGCTACTATTGTGTAGCAAATGACAAAAAGTTATCTCCCCTTGACCGAAAACAAAAATAGCACTAAAATTTACCGTACTTTCTGGCTTACAAGACGCTGCGGCTTGGAAGACGCACCCTAATATTGGAAATAAATTTCTAAAAAAAAAAAAATCTCATTCTCATATAACAACACATTCACCATACGTCTCTCACATAATGGCGCCACGTACTGTTTACATTAATCACTCGTCCGATTTTGTTTGTATGGCAATGACATACTAGTCAAGAGCAGAAAGGTTCACACCGCTGTTAGTAAGCAAAGCATGTTTAAGCTTGTGGCTCGGCTCCAGGAAGGTTTATAGTCTTGGAAATACTTGTAACAGCTAAGTACTGAGGTTGCATCATATAAAAGGCCGGATTAGATAGCTAACATTATAGTGTAAGGATTCAACATACAAATCCCCGTCCCTATCAGTCAAGCCAATTAGGTGACCGTCCGAGCTTATTTGAGCCTGGACGTTGCCTTACATTCGTCTTGGAAGACGCACACGGATTTTTCATAGTATTTTTTTAAGAAAAAATGTCTTGTCAGCCGGAAAATACGGGAATTATAAAAATTCGCGAGAATAAAAAAAAACAATCATGTGACCTGACAAGATATGCACGAGAGGGAAAGTCAGTCTTCCTCTTTTTGTTCCTTGAAGTTAAGGTATAAAGACGCAAAAGTTCACGCTCGTAACAACCAAACAGATAAGTACAAAATTTATATTGTTTTTGGTACCCAGTCTTTTGCAAGTAGATTTATGCAAACCTTGCATTAAGAATTTCGAATATAACATATATATATATATATATATATATATATATATATATATATATATATATATATATATATATATATATCCAAGTATATGATTGGTGTATATGGAATGAATTCCAATAACCAACAATTACTATTCTTAAAAGAGTGCTCAATACAAAGTAGAGCAGATATAATTATTTATAATTTATATAAATAATTATATATATATATATATATATATATATATATATATATATATATATATATATATATATATAACTATTTTTATACGAAGAGTTTTGTGGTGTGTTTGAAATTTTCATATATTTATGTTGTCGCATGCTACATACATTTTAAACGAAGTCTATGTGATATATTCCCGCACAACAAATGCCACCACGAATGTGTATTGAAAAATTCTTGGCCTTACGACTTCCCAAAGTTTGAGGAGAATTTTGTCACTAAATAGCTTAAAAATTTGTTTCCGATCAGCTAACTTCGATTGAATAAATACAGACTACTTCTGTTATATCAGTAACTGCATTAATTCAAAATGTTTTTAATGAAAGTACTTTAAATTAATAAAACTCTGGTAAAATGTTACATCTAAACATGGTGCTGTTTTTGCTCCATTCTAATTGAATGCTTTTTCAGATCGACCAGTTGGGTATAGCTGCTAGTTATGGATAAAAATAGTGAATTTTTATATAGAATTTTTTCGAGAGCAAAACAAATTTACGGATATGGAAAAAGGAATAAAAGACCCCAGAATGACGTCAAAATCCGCGATAAAAATGTTTCATAGTCAATCGTGTTTAGTTTAATTTGTAACGTACATAAATGAATTAAAAAAACAAAACAAATTTTGATAAGATAACAAGGGGGACTGTTAAGGGGTCCACCCCTTTTGATACAAGTGGACTCGCCCAGTGTGCACTTGTACTGCTGCCGGTGAATACCCGGGAGTGAGAAAGGGTGAGAGTGTGAGGTAACCGCTTTGTAGGAGTCACAGTTGCGAGCACGTAGACTCAGAAGGAAGTCATACTTCGATACTGAATTTCCCAGACTGTATATATATTATTATTGCTACTAACCGCATTTCTGGATTTACTAACCGTATTACCAATTATATTATTATGTCAATACATTTATTTGCTATATTTCATTCCTGCGTTTGTCATTCATTTGAGACCGGATTTCATCTTGGAATCCACAACAGGGACAAAGCACCGCCCGCCTCTCTACCAATCAGGCTCTCCACAGTCGGGATGTAGGAGGGGGGGGTCTGTGGTGTAGTACACACCGGCCCTGCATCTAATGAAAATTCAAAATAATATTACTACTACTAAAACTACGACCTGAAGTGAATGAACTGAAATTAACTTGAAAGAAATACAAGTCGAAAATGAATCAAATGTACGCAATTTATTAAAGGGCTTACCATCCTACCATTATCTTAAATACTATGTCTGACTTTTCAGTTGGTCTCTCCAAAACTGGAACGAGGATAGATTAACGGCTCCTAAAGCTAACAAGTCAACCTCCTGCAAATATTTACTCAATACCACTTATTAGGCTCAACGCCTGCGACAAACAACAAGCCAAGAATTGCAATAACCGTGTCGACATTGTAAAACTGGTTTTATTTGCATGCCTGTCGGTATTTTTTCTTACCTCTACCCTTGATATGTGCGGACGAATCAGTTTTCGATGCCATTTTAGAAGTCGGCTGAATTGGTCCTGCCAGCTCCATCTCCAAAAAACAGTTAACTGAGCCATTTTCATTCATTCGTGCAAGACTGACCGCTAGGCATCTTATACATGGTACGCAGATGTCTAACTTAAGTTTATTTCAGTTTTGCTAAGCTTTTGCATATGGACGTGTAGACATAGAACTCTTCATTCCTGTCTATCTATATCTATGTCGGTCTGTTCATTGTATCAAGATATAGATGGATAGCAACAGATAGGCAGATAGATAATGAACAGACATAGATAGATAGATAGATAGATAGATAGATAATGAACGGAAATAGATAGATAGATAGATAGATAGATAGATAGATAGATAATGAACGGAAATAGATAGATAGATAGATAGATAGATAGATGTAAGCAGACTAAGAAGAGTATAATCCTTGCATATCGCAGTGGAAGTTGATCCACTTGGGTATTGTAGAATTAGGATTCGAATGTATTAAGGGGAACAAAAAATTAATATTCAAATGGAGGCGCGTTAAGTTTAACGTGTGTAACCTCCACCCAAACAAAATTTCAACAATCTCAAAATAAATTAATTCATTTACTTCACTTCTAAAACCTAATAAATGGGAATGCTTTGTCCTGTCAATGCACCCTCTCAAAGTAATTATGCAGGCAAGATGAGAATAAAATAATAAAATGAATAAATATTGTAACGGCAGAGTTTGTAGCGAGAGTCATCTGCCTGTAGCAGCGATGATTCGTTTGTTGAAATTTCCTTCTGTCGGAAGGAGGTATATATTTATGTAGTAAATTGCATTGGAGACACATTGTGGTAGCATGAGTTTCGTTTTTTTTTTGTTTTTTTTGTTTGTTTTTTTTTGTTTTTTTTTTTGTTTGTTTTTTTTTTTTAAAAGAGGAGATAGTTTAGTGTTAGTATTGTGAAATGTTGTATGTAATATTACACGTGGTTTGTCCAGGAACAACGAGTCCCCCCCCCAGAGCGGATAAGCGAAACATTTTGACACTATGACAACCTGAGGGTGATAAGAGATAGAAGTGAATGAAAGTTGTTTTTTTATATCATTTTAGTTACCGCATTATACAGCGCCACCTAGCGAGGGTTAGGAGAATTCCCTAGACAGACAGGATGGATATGTTACCAGTTAATCTTTAGCATTCAAAGACGGATAACTCGCAAATAATATCAAATAACGGCGCACACAAACTTGCTACAAGCTATTCTACTGCCAAATTGAAAATATACTTACGTTATTTTTAAAACCATTAGGGAAAATAAGTAAATCAGTAAAAATGTTAATAAAATTTACAGGTTGCCTATGTCTCCCTTTTTACAATATATACTTTGGAGTAGACAGGTTCACTCGTCGCCCGGTTCACACTCCTCCTTCGTCTTTTGATCTGAGGTAGAGGTTTATCCTTTGATTCCTGTTCAGAACCTCTGGTTCTTTCTTCTTAATTCTTCTCATTCTCTTTCACTTCTTGCAATCTCTTGCCTCTTAGTGGCATTATCGCTTTGCTTTGGGGAAATGGTTTATATATATATATATATATATATATATATATATATATATATATATATATATATATATATTATACCGGGTGTAACAGCATAATTGTCCATCCCACAAAATGTTTAATATCTAAAATGCAACTACACTAATTGAGTTTCTTTTTTCCAGGTTTTCAGATAAGACGTTTAGCCATCTTCATACCATTTGTCGTAAAATCACTGAAAAACCATTTGAGCTATTCAGCTAGAAAAAGAAAAACAGTTTAAAATCATTTTGTGTCAGCCCCACTGTCTTCCCAACTGAGCAATGGTGAGAGGAAAATTTATTCAGTAATGGTACCAACATTGATACTCTGGATTTCATCTTCAAATTCATTCAAGGACCATACAGAGAACGCTGAATAACTTTTGAAAAGAGGGAAAAGTAGAATGGAAAACTGGATCAGGAGGTCACAACAGGAAGAGGGATCATCATTTCAACTTAGAGCTAAAGAGATCAATTAGAAAAGACCCAACTCAATCCATAAAATATTTTCGCACGTGAGAGCGGGTTTTCAGTTGTGACAGTCCAAAGATCAGTGAAAAAAGACTTGAAAATGAAATCATGCGTGAAAGCTGTGAGGCACCTTGTTACTCCAGGACGAAAAGTTAGAAGGTTAGAGAGGGCGAAGATCATATTGAATAAGTTAGAAAATGATCCTGAAATAATATATATATATATATATATATATGTGTGTGTGTGTGTGTGTGTGTGTGTGTGTGTGTGTGTGTGTGTATTTGAACTTTATTTCCTTCATGAGCTTCCGATCCTGATTAATGATGAACATGTCATTTTCGTTTATGATCGATTTCATCGTGATTGTTCTGTTAAGCTTGGAGAGTAATTACACATTCATATTGCTCAAAGTCGAGATCAAGAAGTGTCATAAAAACACTCAGAAAATTCCAGTAAGATATCTTCAATAATTTCTAAGTTACAACGCTTCAAATCTTAATCTAACAATTTGGACAATTTTGCTGTATGTCATTTCACCAAAGTGTAAACAACTTTTTTTTCATAGCATTAAAATGTCGGATTTCGTGCCAAAGAAAGTGTATTTGTGGGGAATTTTACTGCACTGCTTTATTCAAAAGAAATCTGCATCTGAAGCACACAGAATTCTTGTTGAGACTTACGGCGACCATGCTCTGTTGGAAACAACATGCAGATATTGGTTTAGACTCTTCAAGAATAGTGAATTTGATGTTGAAGATAAAGAACGTTCGGCAAACTGAAAAAGTTTGAATTTTACTCCAGGATGACTTATGTGAGGCGGAAGCTGAACTTTCAAAATTATTAGGAGTTGATCACACTACAGTTTCGAAACATTTGAAAGCATTAGGAATGATTCAGAAGAAAAGACATTGGGTGCCGTACGAGTTGAGGCCGAGTGACGTCGAATGGCGTCTTGTCACGCGTGAACTGCTGCTTCAGCGGCAGAAAAGGAAAAGTTTTTTGCATCGATCATGACCGGCGATGAAAAGTGGATACATTACGATAACCCTAAGATCATGGGGTAAGCCCGGCCATGCATCAACATCGGCGGCAAAACCGAATATCCATGGTTCAAAGCTTCTACTCTGCATTTGGTGGGATCAACTGGGTCTAGTTTATTACGAGCTGCTCAAACCGACCGAAACCATTACGTTTGAGCCGAGCATTGGAGAAAAAACGGGCGCTATACGAGGAAAGACACAACAAATTGATTTTGCAATATAACAACGCTAGGCCACATGTTGCAATAAGGGGTGAAAACCTACTTGGAAACGTTTAAATGGGAAGTCCTATATATATATATATATATATATATATATATATATATATATATATATATATATATATATCGGGCTGTACAGAGATGACGGGCTCATGGTAGTGAGGAGCTCCACAAGCTTTAAAACAGAGAAAATTAGAAAGATAATTTACAATGAATTCGGGAAACTAAGTTTAAAAACAATAGTCAACACTAAATTAAAAAAAGTAAACTTCCTAGACGTAACCCTAGACTTAACTAACAACGTTCACCTACCTTACAGAAAACCTAACACTAATCCCTTGTATGTACATCCTAAGTCAAACCACCCTCCATCTATAATTAAGCATATACCCACATCAATAGAGAAAAGAATAAGTATGAACTCAGCAAATAAGGAAATATTCCAACAGCACAGTAGTTTTTACAACACAGCCCTGAAAAACAGCGGATACAAAAACTTTGACATAACCTATAGAAACGTTAGTATCAATAATAAGAGAAACAGGAAAAGAAAAATCATCTGGTATACCCTACCGTACAACCAAATGGTCAGCACCAAACTAGGCCATAAGTTCCTAGCTTTAATTGAAAAGCACTTTCCCACTAATAGCAAACTTAGCAACATCTTTAACAAAAACACATTGAAACTGAGTTACAGCTGCACTGAAAATATAGAAAGAATCATAAAAAGACACAAGAAAATCCTAGAAAAACACGCATACCAAAACAGTAATAAAACACATAAACTAAAACCAGATAAAAATAACGAAAAATTATGCGATTGTAGAAACCCTAAAAACTGCCCGTTGGAAAAATAAATGCCTCACAAAATCCGTGGTATACCAATGCACTATCTCATCCATTGAGAGCCCTAACACTGATAGGATATACATAGGATCAACAAAGAATAATTTTAAAATTAGATGGAGGCAACACAAGAGCTCCTTCAACAATATTCAAAATAGAAATCAGACATCGCTATCCCAATATTTCTGGCATCTAAAGGAAACGAATAAAACACCAAAAGTAAAATGGAAAATAGTAAATAGAACAAGAACCTGTAGAACCTGGGATGACCCATGCCTTTTATGCTTACAGGAAAAACTACACATCATTAAATTCCTAAATAATGAAAAATTATTAAACCATACGCAGGAGTTAACGGTTTTTTGCCGAAATCAACAGACTTTCGCATTAGATAATTAGCATAAAAAAAAATATAAAAATAAAAAACATAGCTGAGTAAAATTCTAAAAAGCTTAGCCAAACCTTTAAATAGGAAAAACCCTTTTTGTCGTCGTCAAAAAACTAAAAAAACAAATTGAAATTCAATGCAAAGCGATCTGTATATAAAACACCCACTTAAATAAACAAATAAATAAATAGAAAATCAGATAGACAATAATAAAAGACAATTCTCCAGACACATAACGACTGTAGGCGCGCCATAAAAATATCCTTCACTGGGAACCAACTAAAGGATGACCGTAAACATTAGCCTTGAAATAGATACCCTACCCAACCTTAGCAAAACCTCTCAGAGGATGATGAATCTATTGATAAGAATTAACTCCCTGACCACTTAAAGAAGGAAAATAGTCTAGCCACTCCCACAATAACAAATTCTGTAACGGACCGTGCCTAAAAATACACGTAAACCGAGAGATAGCTTATTCCTAAAATTTCGCTTGAAGATGAAACGGGACTAAACACCACAATCCAACTTAATTTTATTAATTATTTGGATGATTTCGGCTCTCGTTTTTGAAACATGAGAACTCTTATGTAGCGAAGGAATCATATTTTTAACCAAAAATTATTATAATATTATATATATATATATATATATATATATATATATATATATATTCTTACGTACCTTTCTTACTACATCTGCCATAATACCTCATTGTCTCTATGAATAAGCTCGCTAAATCAATTACGAACGACTGAATACTAGTGAATTCGATCCTTACTGGATGCCCCATACTTTCGAAATACGCTTAGAAAATTACTGTCCATAACTTCCTTCTCAACCTGATGTCGCTGTGATAGATAAGCTAATCTTGCAAACATTCATCCTCTGGAATAGTTTAATCCTTACTGGTGACCAAAAGGGACCTGATTCTGTGGTTAGCTTGCTTGTATAATATATCATTGCTAAAGTATTTCTTTCAAATTTTTTTCAATGCCATGTCCCTTCAGGACGTAGACAATCGGGATTCAGCAAAAATTCCTTTTCTTCTTTATCTGAAAATTTTCATTACTTCTTGTGAATAATAGATGAGTGGCTTCCCGTTGCTTACTCCATAGTTATAAATTTAGACTAATCCTTCTCTTAGACTAGTTGCCAACCAAGGCTAAAAATTAGAAAATATTTTAACGTCTTCTTTTTAAATTTCATGTTCGTTCAAGATGTAGGTAATCCTCTATACATTCCTTTTCTTTATTATCTGCAAATTTCTAGGCATTGGGGGGGTAAAGATTACTGTTTTTTGTTTTCTTTTTGAATTTGTAGGTCTGATGAATTGGATCGTATTTACGATTCCAATGGAATAAATTATGACCATGGAATATTAGTGTTTAAGCCTTTTTATCATATATATATATATATATATATATATATATATATATATATATATATATATATATATGAAGAAATATAGTTTTAAGGTGTGCTATATTTATGGGATAAAGTGCTCAATATCAGAGATAGAGCGTATGTCAATATAAAAGTGAACATTGAAGTCAAGTCTCAGGGATGACAGACTGTTTCATGCTGGACGCAATCGTCGCGCCTGAGTAGCATGCGTCTAGTATGAAACCGCCTGTCGCCTCTGAGTGTTGACTTCAATGTTCACTTTTATATATATATATATATATATATATATATATATATATATATATATATATATATTTATATATATATATATTTAAAATAAAATCCAAAATCACTCCATATGGGGAATAGCCTCTTTCGGAACACGAAAATATCAGTTGTTTGTCTTATAAACCCTGGTGTGAAATGAGTTTTTGACAGATATATAAATTTAATTGTGTAAGCTTTAAAAAAAATCAACCTGTCGAAAAACTAATACAGAATTTATTTAGATTTTTCAGTCAGACTAAAGGCATGAAGCAGGGATTTGTTACCCTTACTATATATATATATATATATATATATATATAGATAGATAGATAGATAGATAGATAGATAGAGTGTAAGTATTTTAAGTAGTAGTAGTTGTAATAGTAGTAATATAAATGTTACTTCTAATTAGTACGCATGTTTGAGTTGACATCATTGTTTTATTTAGTTTCTTAAACGGTGAAATTAATATCAACCGGCCTAGATCGAGAAGTGCTACTAAAGAAAAAAGGCGGCTAGTAATTCACTGTTTAAGAAAATCGTTTACAAAGCAGATGCCAATTCAAACAAGTGTACCCACTAAAAATAACGTTTATGAAAATATGTCGGATTAAAATATTAATTTATATATATTAAGAAATGGACAAAGTCCGACAATTTATTTATTAAAGACATTTTTTATGTTTAACGTTCTTTTTATAGATACAAGAATTTATTAAATGCTCTGTTTATAATAAACAGTATTAAATAACATTTACCGGCCTGAATGTCCGAGAAATTTTCAAAGAAAATATTCGTCCTTTGCCAGGATTCGTACCTGTAACCTATACGGAACCGCCATTTATCCCGCGGTGCCTAACCGCTCGGCCACAAAGGATCGTTCGGTTGGCATGGTCGAATTTACTGCTTATAAACTTCAATCTTCCATGAATCTCGTACATTCATAACTGCTCATGGCGTATCAAATGTAAACAAATGACGTCATATATTAAGAAATGGACAAAGTCCAACAATTTATTTATTAAAGACATTTTTTATGTTTAACGTTCTTTTTATAGATACAAGTATTTAAGTAAAAGCTCTGTTTATAATAAACAGTATTAAATAACATTTACCGGCCTGAATGTCCGAGAAATTTTCATAGAAAATATTCGTCCTACTGTCGAATTAACTGCTTATAAACTTCAATCTTCCATGAATCTCGTACATTCATAACTGCTCATGGCATATATATATATATATATATATATATATATATATAGTCAAAAGTTTAAAACTGCTCTAGTATTATCCTGAGCTTAATTTGAAAGAAGAGTGAAAAAAAATGAAAAAGATCTCTTAGCGTGATTCAAAAAAAGAATGGAAACAATTATCAAACATATCTTTTGAGAAACTTTTGCAACGAATGCCAAAAATTTGTGCTGCAGTAATCAAGGTGAAAGGAGGATATTTTGACGAGAGCAACATTTAATCATAAAATACTTTCTTTTTTTTTTCTTTTCGTCAAAAATAAAAAATCATGTCTGACATTTTTTAGCTATGTATAATAATTTTAAGTACAAAAGAATTACTTTTGGTCCAATTTAAAAAAATTGCCAGGTTTTAATCTCAAACTTTTGAACTGCAGTGCATATATATATATATATATATATATATATATATATCATCGACACAATCGTGACGATAGTATCATTGTGAAGTACATGATCCTTTTGATAGCTCTACACGATTTTTAATTCAGAGGTGTCCTTCTTGTATTCTGCTTGCTAATCACGACAAGTGCAATTCTATTTAATACTGGGTGGACAGGGGATGGATTCATGCCTTTTCAAAGGGTCATTGTGTGAAAGTGAATGTAAAGAATTCGACAGGGATTCCAACTTGATTTCCCATCATGAGCCGATATCCATTACCTCACCTTGCACTGAGATAGATAGATAGATAGATAGATAGATAGATAGATAGATAGATAGATAATGAAGAGAAAGAAATAGATAGGCAGATAGATAATGGAGAGAAAGAGTAAGATAGATAGATAGATAGATAGATAGATAGATAGATAGATAGATAGATAGATAGATAGATAGATAGATAGATAATGAAGAGAAAGAAATAGATAGGCAGATAGATAATGGAGAGAAAGAGTAAGATAGATAGATAGATAGATAGATAGATAGATAGATAGATAGATAGATAATGAAGAGAAAGAAATAGATAGGCAGATAGATAATGGAGAGAAAGAGTAAGATAGATAGATAGATAGATAGATAGATAGATAGATAGATAGATAGATAGATAATGAAGAGAAAGAAATAGATAGGCAGATAGATAATGGAGAGAAAGAGTAAGATAGATAGATAGATAGATAGATAGATAGATAGATAGATAGATAGATAGATAGATAGATAGATAGATAATGAAGAGAGAGAGAAAAAGAGTAAGATAGATGAGTAACGAAGAAGTTTTAAGATTATGAACTACAAATTAACAACAATGAAAAGCTGAAATTTTGAGGACTCATAATGAACAAAGAAAGCTTGGAGAATTTAACATTCACATGACTCATTGAAAGCAAGAGAAGCAGAGGAAAAACAGCATGTCCCCTACTGTGTAAATTTGAATAAATCGTTAGCATAATGTATCAAAGTGTCGGGTGGGGCTGATTAAACAGTAACGCGAGACATGAATCTTCATTACTTAACATTTCATTCACTCCAATGTTTCCTCAGTTACTTTCAGCCAGTCTATAGCACCAGGCCCCGTCGTCGCACCTCTGACCGGTCCGGTACACGAACCCTACATTCTTTATCTGTAGTGTAGCGAAAAATTGCTTCAAGGGGGAGTGTTTATATATCCATCTGTTTAACATTCTTGCTTTCATGCTTTCAATACCAGGTGTTAGGTCTCGTGCTTCTCTGTTCGGTGTCCGGGACCGACCCCAGGTCAATCTCCTGATATACCCAGAAATTGTGGAGGCCCATGATCCGTGATCTCTCGTTTTCTGAAAGGATATGATGCATAAAGAGAAAGAGATAAAGAAAGATTTGTTGGACTACAATGTGCATGTTTTCTTGTGTTAGTGGTCGGGGGCTGTGAGGCGGGAAATGCTTTGTAAAGAAGCAAGGGTTGCTTAGTATAATAGAAGTTGTAGAGATCCATAATTCCCCCCCCCCACCACTCACGTTTCTGATTGGATAGAGAGAGAGAGAGAGAGAGAGAGAGAAATGGTTGGGCCGCTGTGTCTGGGTGCGTTTTATCGTGTTAGTGGTCAGTACGACGGGAGAGGTGTCCTGTGACAGGTGGTCCGGACTTCACGATAAACTGACTAAAAGTGTGCGCCGTCCGGAGCCAGGACGATAAGGGGTTGGGAGGTAAGAAAAGCGAAAGATGACGGTGCAAACAACTTGAATTAAATGTGACGGGCTTGAGCCGCGGTTGAGCCAACCCGGAAATATCTAAATATAAAACCCGATCGACAGGTTCTAAGAAATAAGCGGGTAAATAAACGTGGTACCATCTTTCTTTCAAAGGGAGAAAGTAAAAAAAGAAATAGATGTTTGACTGTTGTTATTGTTAAATATAGACAGTGTTGAATAAGAACGTCGACCGGTTCATCTGGATAAAGTATTTGGTGGGAAAGGAATTGGCGTGAGTGAGATTTAAAGGTCAGAAAGACAAACAGAAGGAGAGAGAGAGAGAGAAGGACAAGGAGAACAAGGTGGGAATAGTGTGAGAGAGAAAGCATAAGAGTGGGAGTATTTTTTAGCCGGAAAAGAAAAAGAGGAGGAAGAAAAGCTCAAATGAATGGGAGCAAAGAAAAGAAAAGAAAAAAAAAAGCTATGTAGATAGATTTTAGAAATGTACGAATGTTCTAGCTGATAAAAAAGATAATGTTACGCCGGTCGTTCAAACAGACAGAGCCGGGTTGCCTTGGGTATCAATATTTAAAACACCGACTACAGGTGCCAAATAGAAGTGGTTGCTGAAATGTTCTCCGCCCGAGGGGAAGAGGGATTTAAAAAATGCATGATGCGTAATCATTGGGTCTGATATTGGGAAGAAGGTAGGAACGAGAACTTTTCGGCACAATGGGTAGAACAGGCTAAAATAGGTAATGAGACAGATAATGAACAGACTGAGATAGATAGATAGATAGATAGATAGATAGATAGATAGATAGATAGATAGATAGATAGATAGATAGATTTGAATAGGCATGGGCATAATGAATAAACGTAGATAGATAGATAGATAGATAGATAGATAGATAGATAGATAGATAGATAGATAGATTTGAATAGGCATGGGCATAATGAATAAACGTAGACAGATAGATAGATAGATAGATAGATAGATAGATAGATAGATAGATAGATAGATAGATAGATAGATAATGAATAAACATAAAAAGATAGATAGATAGATAGATAGATAGATAGATAGATAATGAATAAACATAAAAAGATAGATAGATAGATAGATAGATAGATAGATAGATAGATAGATAGATAGATAGATAGATAGATAATGAATAAACATAAAAAGATAGATAGATAGATAGATAGATAGATAGATAGATAGATAGATAGATAGATAGATAGATAGATAGATAGATAGATAGATAGATTTGAATAGGCATGGGCATAATGAATAAACGTAGATAGATAGATAGATAGATAGATAGATAGATAGATAGATAGATTTGAATAGGCATGGGCATAATGAATAAACGTAGATAGATAGATAGATAGATAGATAGATAGATAGATAGATAGATAGACAGATAGATAGATAGATAGATAGATAGATAGATAGATAGATAGATAATGAATAAACATAAAAAGATAGATAATGAATAGACATAAAAAGATAGATAGATAGATAGATAGATAGATAGATAGATAGATAGATAGATAGATGACCTTAAGATCTTGTAGGAAAGAGGAAAGGTGAAAATATACTGAGTGGGTTTTTAAAAAGTAGTTTTAAATGAGACATTAATGGAAAGAGAAAAGTAAGAAGAATAAAAGACCGGGAAAGAAGGGTTGAAAGAGAAATAAGTAGGAAGAGGAGAATATGAGAGAGTGAAAGAGAAGGAAATTAAGAAAGAGAAAGAAAAACTGATGAAGAGAAAACTCAACGGTCAAAACTAGAAACAATGGCATCAAATGAATGAGAAAAGAGAAGAAAAAGAAAAAAATATATATCAGAGCACTTGCGAGAGAAAAAATATTCAAAGTCGGTTAAGTGAGAAAGAAAGGAAATGAGACCAGAAAAGAGTGGGGGTCATTTACGGTCAAGGAAATTTCGTGCAAGAATTATCTAAAATTATTATCAAATTCCTGGCAATGTAATGTCTACGCAAAAGCCGGCCTATGGTGTACTCGGGTAACGGGAGTTTATTCTCCATTAAAGAAATGACGATAAAACCAGACGACAGAAAAACTGTCAGATAAGAAAGAAAAGCATAAAAAGATTGTCGCGGCAATACATCTTATCCGTCGTATTTACTTACCATAATTTTTTTTTTTTTTTTTTTTTTTTGTTTTTGGGGCGTTTTTTGAGGGGGTGTTTTTTGTTATTTTTTTTTTTGTTGTTGTTGTTTTTTGTTTTTTCGGGGATTTTGGAAGTTTTTTGGGTTTTTTTTTAATTTTTTGTTGTTCTTGTTTTGCAGTTTTCTCCTTCAGGCATTGATAAAAAAAAAAAAAATTCGTGTGTGTGACAGAGATACATTCATGTAAACAGACAAACAATCCGTCCCGTTTGGAAGTATGGGCGTTTTACCAAACTTTTGCAGATTTCTGTCGATATTCCTGAAATGAGGTATTCTAATTCTTCACTCTATTTACAATGTCCGCCCTGCTGTCCTCATCTTTGTTATCATATTCGCGACGTTTCGACCGTCGTACACTCCGGCTTTCTTCGGGTGACTGGAATTGCGAACCCAACCCTTTATTTCGTCCACCGGGTAGATTGTTCTAGTTCCACATGCCATGCCTCTTCCGGGCATCACAGTTTCAGTTATTCAACTCAACTCTCCAACTTTTTGTTCACCTCTGCTGTAACCAAGTATCCAACACGTGCCCCAGTGGATAAAAAGCGTTGGTTGAAGTAAACCAGTGACCTGACCCAAGGAGTTGTGAGTTCAATACCTGCCCACAGCAGAGATGAACAAAAACTTGGAGAGTTCAGTTAGAGGGAAATAAATGAAACTGGGATACCCGAAAGAGGCATGGCACCTGGAACTAGAACAATCTATCCTGTGAACTAAATAAAAAGTTCGGTTCGAAATTCTAATCACCTGAAAAGGGCTGGAGCGTACAGCAGCCGAAATGTCGTGAATACAACAAGAAAGGTGAGAACAACAGTCCGGACATTGTCGATAATTTAATTAACTTTTGCATGTTATTTAAAAACCAGAAAATTAATTTTAGATTGTAAGAATTGCATGGAGAAAATAACGATTTACTGATACAAGTCATACTAATTAATCCATAGATGGGGAAGAAGAGGTGGATTCATACATTTCCCAAGTGTCTTTGCGCGTAAGTGAATCTATCGAACTAGAGTGGAATCGGAATTCAGTTCTTTGACTTCCAACTTCGAACTGCCATCCATTACCCCACCCACACACCCAAGCTAACAGCACCTGTTATTGCCTAGCGGTCAACCATCTTTGTTGTGACCAGGGTCGATATTGCTTCAAAATGATATGGCCATAAGCCAGAAGTATGAGAGGAATACTTGAGGTTTTAGTCGGTTTTTTATGTGGATATTCATTTATAAGCTGTATCACGAGTAAGACAGTCTAAATAGCAATGTCTATTTTAACTGTTTCCTTATAAGGAAACATTCGCTATTTCAAGTATTGATGGAGTGTTTCCTGCCTAGTCTTCTATTTGAAGTCATATGGAATGTAAACAACTTCATTCTGGCGTTATTTTCTCTTCGACTTACGTGTGCTATCCATTTCAGTTGTTACAACTGTTGAATGTCTTCAAGAGATGTTGTTTCTGTTGTCTGCTACAGTTCCTTGTTTGTGATTCTGTTAGCGCTATCCTAACAGGTTTAAAGATTGTTGATCTCCGCCAATATCTAAAAAGGTTATTTTAATATATATATATATATATATATATATATATATATATATATATATGGTAATGAGATGCCCTGAAGATTACGTTCAAGCATGAAACCGCCGCTCAAAATTGGCCTCACTACCACACACACGCACACGCACACGCACACACACGCACACACCCACGCATGCACACACACACACACACACGAATGCACACACACAGAAACACACACACATATATGTATATAGAGGTTATTTTGAAATACACTATCATATATATATATATATATATATATATATGCATCTTTATGTGAGCATATATATATGCATAGACACACACACACACACACATATCATCACATTGCGTGTCTGAAAATTGAGAACGTTCACTTATCCGGCAAAGGCATTTCTAAATTATTAGGTGATAATTCAAGTAAGACGAAAGGGATGAGGGATAAACCTCTACTCCTGTTCGAACGGGCCAGAGTGGAGTGTGAACCAGACGATAGACTTATATATATATATAATAATAAAACGGAAACATCTTTGTGGAATCTGTCTATATTTCTGGGATGAGGTATTATGTACATTATTTACATTATTCGGACTATTGTCCTCATCTTTGTTGCCATATTTATTACAACGTTTTCGGCCGTTGGATAGAGGCGTTGGTTAGATCCAGTGAAAGGACCCAAAGAGTGTGAGTTCAATACCTGGTTAAGGCAGTGGAGAACTTGGAGAGGGGAATTAACAGGAGATAACTGATAACTGACATCCATTAAACATGGCATGTGGAACTAGACCAGTCTACCTCAGTGAGCGATACAAAGGGTTCAGTTCGACATTCCAACCACCTGAAGAAAGCCAGGGCGTACAACGGTCGAAACGTTGTAATAAATATAGCCAAACAAATGAGGACAATAGTCCGAATAATGTAAATAGTGTATTTTTGGGGAACACGTTTCGTCCTTTTTTTGCATATTATCATTATTTTTTTTAACATTGCCCTGCTATATATAAAAGTATGTAGCCTTTTCTACCACATACACACACACATATATATATGGGAAAAAAGACTACATACATTTATATATATGTATATATGTATATATACTAATATACATATATATATAAATACATATATATATATATTGTCATCGACAGACTGACTGTTTCACTGTATCACAGCTCATCAGTGTGGTTAGACGTCCGGTTCCCACTAGCTAGGATCGAAACTCGACTGAACTGATGACAGTCGGAGATTCTACACCTAAGACATTGGCGCACGGATTTGATGCGGGTCGATTTTAGCGTATTTAGTTTTAGATAAACACACAGTGACTGAGAGAACTCAAATCGATTTACCGAAGAGTCTTGCATTACTATCCGTAATAGTCACTGTTTACACACACTTCCTCCACAGAGAGCTCAACCGAAATAATTTTTTCAGGAGCATATATATTGTCATCCACAGACAGACTTTTTCGCTGTATCACAGCTTATCAGTGTGGCTATATATATATATATATATATATATATATATATATAGAGAGAGAGAGAGAGAGAGAGAGAGAGTTTTCTCACACACACACACACACACACACATATATACAGCGGCCTGACGGTTGCGGCTAGCTTGAAAACAGCCTGTCGCCTCTGAGTGTTGACTTCAATGTTCACTTTTATATTTACATACGCTCTATCTCTGATATTGAGCACTTTATCCCATAAATATACCACACCTTAAAATTATATTTCTTAGTACATATATATATATAGGGGGAGAAAAGGCTACATACACTTATATATGTATATATAGATAGTTACTAATATATATATATATATATATATATATATATATATATATATATATATATTAAGACTTTTTTTTGTTTATACGTTCTTTTTATAGATACAAATATTTAAGTAAATGCTTCGTTTATAATAAACACTAAACAAGATTTACCAGCCTGAATGTATAAACATAAAAAATGTCTTAAAATAATTGTCGGACTTTGTTCATTTCATAATGTGTGACGTCATTTGTTTACATTTGGATATGCATTGAGCAGATATGAATGTACGTGAGATAATCATGGAAGATTGTAGTTTAAAAACAGTAAAATCGACCTTACAAACCGTGCCCTCCTCTGTGGCCCAATCAGACTATATGACGGTTCCGTATAGGATACAGGTTCGATTCCTGTCGGACAAAGAATATTTTGTATGAAAATTTCTCAGAAATTCAGGCCGGTAAATGTTGTTTAATACTGTTTATTATAAACAGAGCATTTACTTAAATATCTGTATCTATAAAAAAAACTGTATAAACAAAAAAAAAATGTCTTAAAATAATAGTCGGACTATGTCCATTTCATATTATATATATATATATATATATATATATATATATATATATATATATATATATATATATATATATATATATATATATATGTATAAACATATATCTATATACTAATGTGCTAAAAGTTGTTAATAATGTTTGTATATAGTTATATATATATATATATATATTGCCTTTTCTCCGCCCCCCGACACACATATATATATATGGGAGAAAAGACTACATACATTTATATATGTATGTATGTATGTATATATATATATATATATATATATATATATATATATATATATATATATAACTGTATGTAGCCTTTCCTCCTCACAACATATATATATATATATATATATATATATATATATATATATATGAGAGAAAGGTCTACATACATATTGCTGATAATATATATATATATATATATATATGTAGTTGTATATAATATATACAATTGTAAATAATGTTTATATATATATATATATATATATATATATATATATATATATATACTAATGTGGTAAAAGTTGTAAGTAATGTTTTTTTTTTTCAAAATGATATTTATCATTTACTGATATTGAAAAAGACTGATCTCACATCATCTGCAATTTTCTGGCCTAACCATCAATTTGTGTGATGAATGCGCGCGCGCGTGTGTATGTGTGTCTGTGTTTGTGTGTGTGTGAAGAAGAGGACGAACAGGTCGAGCAGATAATTTTTAGCCCCTCTCATAATAAAGGCCAAAATCGATTCGTATGCAATTTAATTTTGCAGTTGTTCCTACTGCGATGTAATTAAGTTATTTATTTTTTCTATCCAGACCCCGATGGTTTTCTTCTCTTAATCGTCAACGCTCATGTAAGAGTGATACTGATTAAACAAACAATTCCTTCGCATGTTCCATTTTATTTTGTTACAAAGCATTCATGAAAGACATGGTCGTAAGCAGCCATTCATAACATGAGTTAAATTGGCAAAAGGCACGTCCTCTGATTGACATGATATTGACTTGGATATATAAGCTGGCATGAGATGACAGAAGCCGTGCACCCAGTGAGGATGCAACTCGCTATCCGAGGAAATTGGTTTTGTGAAACGAGTTATTAGGTCCCAAAAAAATTAGAATGTTTTTTTACTTAAAATTCAATAGCAAAGAAAGAAAGAAAGAAAGAAAGAAAGAAAGAAAGAAAGAAAGAAAGAAAGAAAAAAGAAAAGAGAAAAGAGAAATAGAGAGAGAGTTTGTAAAGAAATAAAATTTAAAGAAAGAAAGAAAAAAATTTGAAGGAAGAAAGAAAGTAAATTTGTAAAATTTATAGAAAGAAAAAGAAAAACGAACGAAAGAACTTTGAAGAAATAAAGAAAGAAAGAAAGAAAAAGAGATATTTTCTAAAGAAATAAAATTTAATAAAGAAAAAATTTAAAAAAGAAAAAATTTAAAAAAGAAAAAAATTTAAAGAACTAAAGAAAGAAAATTTTAAAAATTTCTCTCTTTAAATTTTCTTTCTTTCTTTAAATATTATTCCTTTTTTAAATTTTATTTCTTTACAAAATCTCTCTCTTTCTTTTCTTTCCAAAGAAAGAAAGAAAGAAAGAAAGAAAGAAAGAAAGAAAGAAAGAAAAAAGAAAAGAGAAATAGAGAGAGAGTTTGTAAAGAAATAAAATTTAAAGAAAGAAAGAAAAAAATTTGAAGGAAGAAAGAAAGTAAATTTGTAAAATTTATAGAAAGAAAAACGAACGAAAGAACTTTGAAGAAATAAATAAAGAAAGAAAGAAAGAAAGAAAGAAAGAAAAAGAGATATTTTCTAAAGAAATAAAATAAAGAAAAAATTTAAAAAAGAAAAAATTTAAAAAAGAAAAAAATTTAAAGAACTAAAGAAAGAAAATTTTAAAAATTTCTTTCTTTAAATTTTCTTTCTTTCTTTAAATATTATTCCTTTTTTAAATTTTATTTCTTTACAAAATCTCTCTCTTTCTTTTCTTTCCAAAGAAAGAAAGAAAGAAAGAAAGAAAGAAAGAAAGAAAGAAAGAAAGAAAGAAAGAAAGAAAACTGGAAAAAATTCTGTGGAGAATCTAACTGACTTGTAAAAAGAAAGTCGGAGTTAAAGAGTGAGTGAGTGAGTGAGTGTGAGATGAAGGGATGTAGGATCATAGTAAGGGTGGACAAACGATCAAGAGAAAAGAAGAAGGAATCCGAGACAGAGAGAGAGAGAGAGAGAGAGAGAGAGAGGGATCAATATACACGTGGATAAATGAGCGGGTGAAAAACGTAGGCGAAATGGGAAAGTTGAATAGGACGAAAGAACGTTGAAGAAATTAGCCGACAATGTGCGGACGGAGGAAAAAGAAGCCAATAAAAGAGGTATTTATTAATTTATTCTTCCTTTTATTCTCTCAACTTAAACTGGCGACTCGGCAAACGAGGTGATAGCAGCAGACATAGTGAAGATGGTGTCAACGGCGGCGAACGTCCGTAGTTTCTGATTTGCAAGAATAAAAAGTGTGTGTTTATACGCATGCGCAAAGTAAGATCTCAGTTCGAACTATTCAGTAAATTCAGTAAAAAATAGCAAAAAAGTTAAGGCATTTTTCACTCTCATTTCATTTCTCGCACACATACACACACAGATGTTATATATTTATATATGCGTGTGTGTGTGTGAGAGAGAGAGAGAGAGAGAGAGTGTGTGAGTGAGTGTAAACAATGATTTGATACTGCAAAATTTTATTATTGCCTTTAAATTGTAGGATACAGTGTAACCCGGATATAAGAGATCCGGATATAAGAGAAACCCGGATATAAGAGCGATTTTCTCTGGTCCCAAATTAGAGCCATACTTACCTAAACAAAATAGACAAAACCCGGATATAAGAGACTTCTTCTTCGGCCCCAGCAACTCTCTGATATCCGGGTTACACTGCATATATCAACATCTAAAACAGCGGGAAGATCTGAGGAACATTTCGGCCAACCCTTCGTCAAGACAAATCGTTTGCAAAATTATTATTAATTTTTTTATAACAGGAATAACGAAAAAACAACTTTTGGTGGTCTAAAATGAGCGAAGAAAACTAGCGCGCGATTAAAATATAAAATTGCTTCAATCAAAGTTGGTAAATCAACTAAATTTGTAATGATGAAAAGCCAATTTTGTTCTCGCATTTACTTTATTTAAGATATATGAACAAATTCTAATAGATATGATCTGAAACGAAAAAGATAGATAGATAAATAGATAGATAGATAGATAGATAGATAGATAGATAGATAATGAATAAACGTAAAAAGATAGATAATGAATAGATATAAAAAGATAGATAGATAGATAGATAGATAGATAGATAGATAATGAATAAACATAAAAAGATAGATAATTAATAGACATAAAATATAGATAGATAGATAGATAGATAGATAGATAGATAGATAGATAGATAATGATTAGACATAAAAAGATAGATAGATAGATAGATAGATAGATATGATTTAAGACAAAAGTTAAACTTATCTTAACCAACGCGTTTCGTCCTCTGAGAGATTCTAAGACAAATATAAAGATTCAATTTTATAACAAGGATTTATTCACAAGTGCAAAAATAATATTGATTTTTCAAAGATTTTAACATAGATAGATAGATAGATAGATAGATAGATAGATGACATACATACACATTATCATCATCATCATCATTTGTCGACTGCAGTCGGGATCATCAAGCCAATGCGAACGATCCTTTTCTTTAATTGTATAGTCTGTGCTACGCCAGGGCTACATAGTTTTGAATTCAGGGTTTCTTTCTCCTAGACTGGTTGCCAGCCAAGGCTAAAGAACCCAGCCTGTTCTGCTATTCATCCATAGCTGAGTGGGGAGAAGAAGAGGATTTATACCTTCCCCAAGGATATTAGCACGTAAGTGAATGTAATGAATCCGACAGGGATTCGAACTCGGCTCTCCGATTCTTCAATCTGCTATCCATTACTTCACCGTGCCTCTTTCTCATTCCCTCCTCCCTTCTCTCTCTCTCTCTCTCTCTCACACACACACACACACACACACACACACACACACAGAGACACAGACACAGAAATTATGACCCGGAAATGGAATGAAAGCTATGATGGCATATAGATTGACTCCATAAACATTCTGGACGCTGAATTAATAAATACTAAACACACTTCAAATACCTCGACGAGTGAATCAGTTGACACAAATTTAATATAGGAGAAAAGGAAATTGAACTAAAATTAAGCTTCGATAGGAGTAGTTTCGCAAGAAATTATATTATCAAAACATTAACCTGAAAACTCGAGTCATGTTCTTAAATGGCATCGTCAAATAGAGACTTTCATACGGATGTCAAACATGGCGCCAGACCCGTTCAGAAATATCTAAACTGCCAGCTGTATACAACCACTTTCTCAGATCAATAATTAAAAATGGTTTCGAGCGAATGCAGACAGTAGGTCTTAGAGAGGTCCATTCTTCTTCGAATCTCGTAGACTGGCGCTACAGAGTCACAAGGAACTGTACTAAATAATAGGAACTACATTAGTTGAAGACTTTCAACAACAACAAATAAAAAGGATAACACATGAGAAGAGAAAATAATGATACAATGAAGATGTTGATGTTCCACACTACTTCAAACAAAAAGTTAAGAAGGAAACACCCATTAATACTGAAAAGAGCGATAACAGCTACTGGATTGTGAAACCTGTTTACCTGGAAACTGTCTTAATAGTAAGATTTTATAAATTTCAACCGAAAATTGTATTGGCTGTTCGGTCGATGAATGCCGAATGTTTCCTTTTAAGGAAACGGCTCGTATTCACATTAACATTACCACACACGAAATGGTATTGGAAGGGTCTTGGTCCAACTAGACAGACATATACAGACATATATACATATGTGTGTGTGAGAGTGTGTGTGTGTGTTTGTTTGTTTGATTTGTATTACATTTTTCCAGATTGAGGTAAGTCCTGGGTATGACGATAAACTACATCCGGCAGCAAGGCCTCTGATTGGAAGATTGGAGGTTTTGAGGAGCGTGAATCCATCTTTTAAATGCCGTTGTTTCCAGGCCCACCCTGACCCAGGGTGGTAGCACTTGTTAGGGTTCAAGAAACAAAAAAAAACAACCAAACCAAGTTGCAAACACGCTGAGACACATTTTAACTGAATGTAATCAATTAGCCCCTAATTCCTACAAGGAAACCGACAGGAGAAAACTATTTGAAAATAATATCCTATCTCAAAGAAATCGCTTTATACAAAAATATATAACACCTACAATAAATTATATAGATTATATACCAACAATAATAAATACATTGAGCTTCTTTTGTGGATCAGTTTTAATATTTTATATTACTAGGATCCACTAAGATATTTTTAATTCCCGATTATACACCAACAGATTTATTACCTTTACATCATTATTTTTGCACCAACCTAATATATATATATATATATATATATATATATATATATATATATATATATATATATATTCAATTAGCATTACTAAAATAGTTTAATAATGGTTGTGTCAGTTTTTGCTTCTTTTGGCCAAATAACTGTATTCGAGTCAATCGGTCCAAAAGCTTTTTTTTATCGATTGCTAAATGAGTGTTTTCTTCAGTGGTGGCTTTTGTTCTGAAAAACGTCCGTAAAACCTTTTTGGTTTCAATTTTCTATAAATTCTTCACACCGTTCAGATCGTCAGCGCTTCATTTCGGGTTGCCTGAACATCGCCCTTGGATTGGAGTCACCGAAACTCACAGGTTCCGTATAGTATACAGATTCAATTCCTGTAGGAGGACGCATATTTTCTGTGAAAATTTCTCTGACATCCAGGCCGATAAATGTTGTTAATACTGTTTATTATATATAAACATAAAAAAATGTCTTAATATACATAGATAGATAGATAGACAGCTGAACCCAAAGATATTTGATCATTTTATTCATTTTTTCCTGATTAATCATTCCGAATTTACTATATGATATTTTTAAACAGAAAAAAAAAATAATATCTTTATTTCCACAATTAACGATAACTTTTTCATAAGTGCCTAACCACCCGCCTCAATTCCAGTGAATTAAATTATAAATTAGATAATAAAAGCCAAAATTTAACAAACTTATACCCACTTCATATATATATATATATATATATATATATATATATATATATGAAGAAATATAGTTTTAAGGTGTGGTATATTTATGGGATGAAGTGGTCAATATCAGAGATAGAGCGTATGTAAATATAAATATAAAAGTGAACATTGAAGTCAAAACACAGAGACGACAGGCTGTTTCATGCTAAACGCAATCGTCAGGCCGCGAATGTTGGATTTTTCCTCGACTGTTTATATATATGGGTCAGTGGTGCATTGGTAATCTATTCTGGCGGTTATTTTGTTGGGAATGGCTTATTTATTTATTTATTTATTTGGCGTAATTTATTTTACTTGTTTTTCATTTCATTTTGTATTATACGACGATTGCACCCAGTATGAAACAGCCGGTCGCCTCTGAGTGTTGACTTCAATGTTCACTCATATATATATATATATATATATATATATATATATATAAAGAAAAACAACTTGTCAAAAACTAAAACTTTTATCTAAATAAAGTGTCGAACAAAAACAACAATACTGAAAAAAGATAAGAGAAAAAAGGCCAGAAAGAAAACTTACCAATTCAGTAAAGTTCTTGAAGTCCAGATTGCCCGGACAGAGCAAAAAATGATTACCAATGTTAAATCCTATGAAAGGACGTAACTAGAGTCGTAACTCCAGTTTCACGCAAAGCGATCTTCTGACGAACTGAATCTATGTCAGGAATAGAGCGTATGCAAATATAAAAGTGGACATTGAGATCAACACCCTAGTGTCGACAGTTTCATACTTAAACGCTATTGTCAGGTCATGTACGTTGAGTTGTGTCAACGTGAATTATGAGCGGGTATTTTTCTAACGGTTATGTTTCAAATTATTCTAGGGAGTAATAGCCTCTAGAAGAATTTTAAAGAATAGACCTACTCATAATGCATCACTGACCAGCATATATACATAGTCGAGCAAAAACACAGTGTACATGGTCTGACGATTACGTTTGAGCATGAAACAGATTGCTGCCGCTCGATTTTGACGTCAATATCGACTTTTATATGTAGGTAGAAACCTATAACCAATGCTAAATTTTTATACATGTAGCGATGTAAAATAGTATAAAAAAAGGATTACAAAATATTCTGCTCTACGTTTTATTGAGCACATTAAATGAGTAAATGCTAAGAACCGTGGATTCTTAATTTGTCTATTTTTCTCTTTATTTGTGTGTATATATATATATATATATATATATATATATATATATATATATATATATAGCCAAGTATACATTCATCACCATCATTTGATAAAACAACAGAATTGTTGAAACAAAATGGCTATTTTTGTAGTGATTATATTTATGTTATAATTTTCGAATAAATAATTATATATATATATATATATATATATCGGCGTGGTGTTATGGTTAGCAAGCTTGTTTTATTAGTTCAGTTACTACTGAAAATGAGTTCGATCCTCACTAGGTGCCCCCTACTTTCGGCCTTGTGCCACACCTAAGCTACGCTTGGAAAATCATTGGACACCTCGAGGCGGTGTAATGGTTGCCCAGTTGTCTTGCGAGAACAATTACGACTGAGTACTGAGTTCGATCCTCACTGGATGCCCCATACTTTCGACTATGTCCCACATCTAAGCTACGCTTGGAAAATCACTATATATATATATATATATATATATATATATATATATATATATATATATATATATATATATATATATATTACGTCTGCCATTAATGGGTTAAATGATTTTTTTTCACGTTTCCTCTCATCTAATCCTCGTAAATATTTCATGTCTTCTCTCAGTTAAGATCATTCGTTTACTTTAAGAATGAGAAATGTCAGAGTAATAATGAATAATAATGATTTATTTCAACTTCATTTCTTTCATCCCAATTCCCACGGTGTCAGAGGTTAACATGTGCTAAGCTGTATGCTCCTTTAGGCAGCTTGCAGTGTTCAAGAAAATGATGTCATTGCTGTAGAATTTTCTGATTGGCTAATTGAAACCACGTGACACAATCAAAGGTATATTTTTGTATGTATTGAAACGTCTATATTTTAACTCGGTGCATCTTTACTTAACATCATGCTAAAATCAAAAGTAAACATCGAAAACACTTTAAAATAAACATTGCCGATCTTCACATGTCTGGTTCCGTCCTAGGAGCAGTTACCAAACTAACTTTCAGTACTTCACTAGACCCGCTGGTAACGTTTAATCACCGAGCTGACCCTAATTTCCTACCAGTCATGATGAATCGTTACTCTCTCAGTGAGGCTTCTTGCTTTCGACGTCTTTTTGAGCCCATGCTCTCCCAGTACCCCAAGTGGAACACATATATACGATACGTAGATAAAGACGCTGGAAAGAACGGTCGGCTTCCAATTCCATTCCAGAAAATACTTGACTGCAGCTGCCCAATTCTCAGCTTCGACAGAGTTCGAAACCGTTTACGCGCCCTTTAAACGATTAGTTATTTTCCACCCTACAACCTCTTTCCCCACAATGTCGCAAACCTCACGCTACTCTATCGCTATTTCCAGGACAAACGTTCTGACGAGCTTGTTTCATCAGTTCAAATACTTACATCCAAAACCCGCAATGATATGCACACAGGGGTGAATCATTCCCATTCTCTTCGTATACCATTGATAAAAAAAAGAAGCGCTATTTGGACAGCTTCTTCCCAAGAGTCGTCACGTCCTCGAATACAATCTGACCCTGTTAATTGCTAGAGCAACCGTTGCCTATCGTACATATCTTCATAATCTGCAATTACTTCATTTTCCGCTTCTTCCATCCATACCTTATTTAGTAACACTCTACCTTGAGTGGCGTTTGGGTGTTATACTGAGTGAACATTTCATTACAAAAAAAAATAAACGCACTGTATAAAGAAAAGTACTGATGGGACCAACCAACAGTTTAAATCAGTCAATATAGCAACCCTGGACATCTCTACATTTCCGCCATCGAGTTCAAAGGTTATTTATGTCTTTACAATGAAACTGTAAAAGGTTTGGATGCAAAGAAACATTTGAATGTAGTTTCTTCATCTTTGCAATGGAGTGTCTTTTGGCTTAAAAAATTGTCAAAATTATTAAAAAAGTCCTAGTCAGTGAGCGATATATCAGGGGAATTATGGTTGATATTGCAAAGTCTCGCATGTGACCAAAGATTGTCATGAAGCTACATTGGATCACGTTGATTAACCAATGTCAGTCGCATTTATTTATTTACAGTTATCGTGAAGAAGAATCACTATATTAAAATGTAAATACTTCAAAGACTTATCATATATGTTTGCTATTTGTTCTATTATAGATGTTGATCAATTGTTGATGATTTTATTACCTTATTACTAAAGTAGAAAGTGATTTTCCGGTTTTGCATAATAACTTCAGACTGCAATTTTTATAATAAATCCAGTACCTTTAATAAAATATATTGAAACTACCTAAATGTAATTCAAGCTTTATTTTGACCTCCAAAGTAACCGTTTGTCAAATATTGTTCAAAGCAAATTTGATTTATTGAGGTTTGCATAATAACTTCAGACGGACAGTAAGCCGAGTATTAGGTTGTTCGAAAAATAATGTCCGATTTTAGAATTAATTTGTCATTCTGAATGAATGTATTTAAGCAGGTGTTTAAATCACTCAATATAGATATGAATATCTCTATATTTCTGCCATCGAGTTACAAGGTTTTTATGCTTTGACGATAAAATTCTAAAGTTTTTGACGCCAAGAAATCAGTTTCTGCATCTTCTCTGCAATGGGATTTTTTTGTCTTAAAAAATATCGAAGATACTTAGAAAGTGGTAGTCCGTGGGCGAGAGATCAGGGTCATATCGTGGAAAGTGACAAAGTCGCGTATGCCAAGTCGGTGAGTTTCTGCAATGCTATCCTGGCAACATGTGACCGAGCAGCATTGTTATGAAGCTGCATTGGACTTCGTCGATTCACCAGTGCCGTGTTTCCACTGTATCAAACTTGAGCCGGTGTTTATACCATTGATCAATGTTTATTGTTCCAAAATAAGAAAAAAAAACATCATCAGTAGTACGCAGTTATTACTGACGTAAGAACAGCTTTAAACTTGATATTTGTAAATAAAAACAAAATACAGATAACTCTTTAAGAAGTCAGGGATCAATTTCACACGCATGTATTGAGACACCTCCCTTTTCCCTAAAATGATAAAAATCAATATTTTTTTCCCAATCTGAAAAATGTCATCGATAGAAAAAAGTATAATTTTGCTTATATACAACGATGATTTCCCCACACCCCAAAAAAAATCTTCTTTATTTTCTACGAGTGGACCAGTCACTTTAATTAGTGCCAGCAGTTCTTTACTGGGAGGGGGGATGAAAGGCTCCGAGAGGGTGGAATTATAAAGTGGTTTGAATGATACTGAAATAAAACCGTTCAATAAAGATGTTCAAATTAAAAACAAAAAAAAAACCTTTCCCAGAGGAGCTATGACACAAAGCACCAAGTCGTGAGGAGAGTAGGAGGAGAATGAAGAGGAGGTGGGAGGAGTTGCAGTTTTAACTTGTATTCGTTCAGCCGCTGGTTGGGTGCGACTTTTACCCAAGCAAGTAAAGAAAAATAAGCAATCACCTTTTTCACGCTCGATAAAATGAAATGCATTTTCTCTTCCTCCCTCCGTCACTCACTCTATCTCTCCCTAATATCTCTCCTGCGCACGCATCTCAATAGACATCACACACAGACATACATATATACATACATATACATATATATATATATATATATATATATATATATATATATATATATATATATATATATATATATATATACTTACGGAGATGGTCACACAGACCGGTCGATGCGTGATGCCACCTACTCGCGCCGACAGACGTAGGCTTACAAAAAATTTCACCTGGAAGAGAGATCTACACGGGTATCTTTACAGTGATTTCTCACTTTGAAAAGAAAATAAAAAGGAAAAAAAAAAAGGTAAGTGACTTCGACTTGTTTAGTTCGATTTACGACATCCATTAAGAAAACAGGTTTCATTTTTATGACTTTCTTCACCTATCCTGTACATTGTGTTATTCAACCCCCTTAAACAGGATTTTATTACTTTTAATATTTTACCTTGCGTTCCATTGTTACTCATAAAACATATATATTCGGCTGTTCATATATATCAGTGCATAAATATATTTCTTCACATATCTAGCGTTCTAGTTATCTCAGAAGGTTGATATTTATCTATCTATCTATCTATGTGTCTGCCTATCTATTTTTCTATCTACCTATCTATTTCAGACAGGTCGTTTATATTTATCTGATACTCTTTACATCTATCTAAGTTAGTCTGTTATAAATCTATTATAGTTATCTATCTGTATAGATAGATAGATAGATAGATAGATAGATAGATAGATAGATAGATAGATTACATATCTACCTCTCTGTTTCTGTTCGTGTCTATCTATCTCAGGCCTCACTGCTTTGGGTAATTGTCGACAAAGCTAGCCTGATTGACCCTTACTATTGAGTAGTGAATTTGATCCCCACTGGGTGCCTCTTATATATATTCGACATTAAATAACCCAACATGTCATAACATGTTACAATCTAACCTAACATCTCTATCACAATCTCTTTACATCTATCTATCTATCTATCTATCTCAGTCTATTTTGTTTTATTTATCAAATTGAATATTTTTTATGCTTATCAACCACTTAACTTTACAGATAATCGTCTATTTATATTAGTTTCTCTCTCTCTTTATATATATATATATATATATATATATATATATATATATATATATATATATATATATGTAATGTTGTAACAATGCAGGATTTTTTCTCTTCATATCCATGTAGATACATCATACGTCCGTAGCTTGGTGACGAAAATCTTTATTTTCACCACAAATTTGTATTTCAGCATCGTCTCCCTTGTTAATGCCCTTAACTCAATGGCGAATATTAATGACACTAATCGAGCATTATACAATGAAAATTTCCGATTAAAATTCAACTACAGATTTTTTTTAATGTACCCTTATATCTACGTCTCTATTTCTGTCTGTCTGTCTGTCTGTCTGTCTGTCTGTCTGTCTCTCGCAATCTTTTTGCATCAATCAATTTACGTATCTATATTAGCCTGTTCATCTCCAGTTATCTCAACCTTTTCACATCTAAGTTATATATATATATATATATATATATATATATATATATATATATATATATATATATATATGCATATATAGAGATAGATAGATAGATAGAGAGGGAGAGGGAGAGAGAGAGATATGCATAAGTCTATTTATATCTTTCTCTTTTCATATCTATGTCTGTTCTCTTTCAGTTTGTATATATCGTTATCCGCATTTTTCCATATAAGTCTTTTCTTCTAAAATTATATATCTAGTTTATTCAAATCTCTCTCTCTCTCGCTCTCTCTCTCTCTCTCTCTCTCTCTCTCTCTCTCTGTGTGTGATTGTGTGTGTGTGTGTGTGTCTGTTTCATATCTAGTTATCAATCTCTCTGTCTCTATCGCTCTCTCTGTCTCTCTCTCTCTCTGTCTCTGTTTCATATCTTGCTATCCATTTCTCTCTCTCTCTCTTTATATATATATATATATATATATATATATATATATATATAATGTCTGGCTACTCATTTTCCGAGTACAATCTTCTGTTAGGGCGTCTAGCTACAGATACTTGCTCAGGCACAATTGTGTTTGTTCAACAACCACAGTTCACCTGAGGTTTATAGTATAATTATGCTGAGCAGACCTTAGTTACAGTTTCTGGGAGATAGTGTATAATCTATCACCAGCAGCAGTTAGAACAACGTCAGTGCCTTCAAACCATCGGTCACGATGACTTGCGACGACGCGCTATCGCCACTACATCATTATTTCCATGGTAATTTTTTAGATAAACCTCGATTCGTCAATTAAACCAGTTCAGACCTTTACAGCTTGGACTTACCATGCTATCACGGAATCGATTCACCCACACTTCCTCCATATTCCAAATACAAGCAGCAATTTCTACTCATACAGGCTTAGGGGACAAAATTCTCGAATGGATGTTTTCGTACAAAATTTTAAACTTTCAAGTCAAGGGTCAATCGCTATCTATCTTTCCTATCTTCAAATTCTTCACGCCTTCCAAAACGTTCTTATAACACGCCTCATATACTAACCCTCTACCATGAGTTACTCTTAAGCCTTGTACTGGTTGAACTTCAGTTTTAAAAACAACTCTAGCTAGACGTCCACTTATGCCACAATAAGTCTTCACCTGGGGTAGTTCCTTCATAAAAGTAATAGTCGTTTAGCTGTGAGACACAGACCTGAAAAGCTGCATCTTCCACAGTGTATTCGACAACCGCTCACGGGCTTTTAACACTTGCTCCTTACAACAATTTCATCCAGTAACCTTCTACCATAAGTGGCTATAAATAAATTTTAAAAAAATCAGAAAAAAATGTCAAAAAACCTTTGTTAAGTATACAAGGTGTCCATAAAGTTCGTGTGCACTTTAAAAAACGTATAACTTTATTTGTATTTGCAATAGAAATAATTTGTAAAAAGGATTAGAAAGAAGTAAACCTACATTTTTTAACGTTTTATTGAAATTTTATTTAAGTGTCCATACGTCCTCCAGCATTAGCAATACAAACGGTAATACGATTTTGCAGTTCACGGAAAACATTTGCCTACTGATTTACAGTAATGCCTGAAATCACATTAGTTATTTTGACTATACTTAAAACTATGAACATTAAACTTTATAATATTTTTACAGATTATTTCTATCGCAAATACAAATAAAGTTATAAATGGTTTAAAGTGAACACGAATTTTATGGACACCCTGCATATAGCAACCTGCATTATTTTTTACTTATTTTTTGTTATTGTAAGTATATGAATGAAGTATGTGCAAAAGTTCCTAGTAAACTTTTTCTTTTCAAAACAGGCGACTGAATAAACAGTTGGTAGCCAGTTTTCAATGTTCAGCATTTAATTTCATTTATACATACTGAGTAAGAAACACTGAGTGTCGTTCCTTTTCAAACCGGATAGGACAGCAACAGACGAAAAGAAAATGAATGACGAAACTTAATGAAATTATTCATTTGGAAATCAATACGCATTATAAACGCATTGTGAAGTTCACAAAAAGTTGAATTTGACACAATAGTAGATCACAGGAATTTAGAAATAATGACTTGCAAGTTCTTTTCGATTAATATTGGAACTGGTTGGACAAAACTTATGCCATTCACTTAGCAATTGTAAGATATAGCAACCCTGGACATCTATACATTTCCCCCCCGTCAAGCTACAATGTTAAGCCTTTATGATGAAATTGTAAAAGGTTTGGATGCTAGAAAACATTTGAATGTAGTTTCTCTATTTCATTTTCAAAAGGCGAAGAAGATTCACAAAGTGTGACAATGGGTTCCGCATGAATTGTCAGAACGAAGAATTGAAAAATATCTCATCAGTTGTATTTCACTAATTACCAGACATACAAAAAAAAAAAGATTATCTTTAGAGATAAAAATGGATTTACTGTGATAATCCGAGTCATCAAAAATCATGGCGTTGTAACTTAGGAAGAGTTATTGAATGAAAAATAACCAAAACGGGGATTGGAAATGATATGGTAATCTTCATAGCATCAACAAAATACAATACTCGCCAGCGGCGTGAAGTAGGTAAACCACTGCTAGTGGTGGACTACATAGACACCATATTACCCTCACTTACAATAGTGTCCAACATATTTATGAGGATCGAGATATACCCATTAGTATATAACACACACACACATGCACACGACTATGCAAAAGGAGCACAAGTTTTTTCCATAAGGTTTCTGGCAAGGTTTTTCGCTAACCTCAGCACAAACGCTACAGACACTTATGAAATGATCGCAGTATAACCTGTTGTTAAATGGAGCAAGGAATGGATTGTTAATTTTAACGCTTCAAAAACGAAACTACTCTCTTTTAATCATCTGAAAGAACCCTTTCAACATGACTGATTCTAACCTCCAGGAGAGCGATTCATTGTGCCTTCTTGGACTAATGTTTTCAGCTGATGAAGGGGAAAGAGTATGTTGCATCTATTGCTAAGTCTGCGGCTAGGCATTTTTCTCGCCATATATTTATGTCTACTACTTGTCCTTGCTTTGAATATTGTTGCCATATCTGGTCTGATGCTCCTGGTATATATATATATATATTTAGAGATTCATCATAAAATCCAAAGAATCTGCAATGTTATTGGTCTTGACCTAGCATCTCGTCTTCAAGCTCTTTCAAACCGCCGTAACCTAGCTCCTCTGTGCCTTTTCTTTAAATAGTTTCATGATAATTGTTCTGATGAACTTTCCGCCATAGTACCTCGACTTTCACGAATTCAAGAGCAGTACTAGATTGGCAGCTAGATTGGCGGCTAGATGAAACCGTAAGTTTTATGATAACAGTTTCTTCTATCGCACTCCTCGCTCATGGAACTCTCTTCCGGATCTTCAAAAATTTAAATGCAATGTCAATCGTTATCTTCTGTCTTCTTTATACTTGTTCTTTTATTTGCCTTCTCTTCATAATGCTAGTTTTTTTTTTTTTCTCATATTCTCTAACACTCAGTAATCCCTTGCATCTCAGTCGCTATATTGCCTTGCTTGAGGTGAAATGATTTTAAAAAAATAACTCATGCATTGACTTTTTGAGAACGTAGAGGAGGTAACGTAGGCTGGGCGATGATTTTAGGGACTATAGAGAGACCTTCAAGAAGTGATTAGAGCGCTCAAACAAAATAAATGTTGGAGGTACTGCTTTGGAGGATATTTTATATTGTTTTGAGAGAAACAGATGTCTCTACTAAATAAGTCTCAGAACTTCTTCAGTGTACCTTGCATGTTCAAAATATTGTTGAACTCGTTCCGCAAGCATTTCTGAAACAAGGAAGCGATATATTTTTCTATCGTGATAATGCCATGATGTTAAACGTGCACTATAAGATGTTCGAGAACTTCACTGGTTGGCACGATCACCAGATATGCCCCGAATTTAACATGTATTTGACATAGGCTTTTTTTCAGTCAGCCCATCTACAACCCTTTCTTTATTACATCATTAGATACAACAAGCATGGAATAATATATTTATCAACTGCATGATTGTTTGCATGCGAGAGTATAAGTATGTCTTAATCCCCAATGAAGTTGGTTGGTTGGTTGGTTGGTTGGGTTTTATGGCATATCAACCACTGTAGGTAATTTAATGCCAAATTTAGTTTATATATACAGGATGTCCATAAAGTTCGTGTGCACTTTAAAACATTTATAACTTTATTTGTATTTGCGATAGAAATAATCTGTAAAAATGTTATAAATGTTCCTAGTATAGCTAAAATAACTTATGTGATTTCAGGCATTACTGTAAATCAGTTGGCAAATGTTTTCCGTGAACTGCAAAATCGTATTACCCTTTGTATTGCTAATGATGGAGGACATGTGGAAACTTAAATAAAATTTCAATAAAACCTTAAAAAATATAGATTTACTTCTTTCTAATCCTTTTTACTTTATGAACGCCCTGTATATATATATATATATATATATATATATATATATATATATATATATATATGTGTGTGTGTGTGTGTGTGTGTTACACCGGCCTCCTAACAAAAGGGAATTACACCGGTTCTCACTATATATAGTGCCGGTAATACCTAACCGGTGTAAGCAGCGACAGTACTACAACTGCCTAGCTGAGTAGTACCCGTTTCCTACCTTTTGTATCTGTGATGTTAAATACACTTGTTCCTTAAACCAAACAACTTGATTTTCTTATTTTTACTATTGTGCCACGACACAACAATATATATATATATAAACACCCTAAAATTGAGTTACAGCTGCACTGAAAATCTTGAAGATATAATAAAAAAAACACAATAATAAAATCCTGAACAAACCCCCATGCCTGAATATTATTAATAAAAACCCTACACTTAAATTAGACAATAACAGTGAAAAATTGTGTGATTGTAGAAACCCAGAAGACTGCCCATTAGAAAATAAATGCTGCATCAAATCTGTGGTATACCAATGTACTATCTCATCCACTGAGAGTCCTAATACTAATATGATATACATTGGGTCTACGAAGAATGAATTTAAGGCCAGATGGAGACAGCATAAGTGCTCTTTCAACAATATAAATAAAAGAAATCAGACTTCTCTATCTAAATATTTTTGGCATTTGAAGGAAATAAATAGGACACCTAAAGTAAAATGGAAAATTATAAACAGGACTAGAACTTGTAAAACTTGGGATGACCCATGCCCTTTGTGCCTCCATGAGAAACTGAACATTATTAAGTTTCTAAATAATAAAAATCTATTTAAACAATAAACATGAGTTAACGGTTTTTTGCCGACATCATCAAATTTTTGCATTGAATAATTAGCTTAAAAACAAACATACAATAAAATAATTTTTATAATCCATGGCCCCAATAAATAGTTTAAATACCCTACAAAAAAAGATAACCCTTTATAAAGTCGTCAAAAAACAAATATTATGGCAGTTTTTATATACACAAAACTCTTTCATAAAGAAATAAAATAAAAAAATAAATAAATCTCCATAGACACGTAAACCAGTCTAGTCGAAAACATCTTCCGTTTTAAATTTAGACACCCCCACCTTACCCTGACTTGACATCTATGAATGTAACTCTATACTGATACAAATTATTAACACCCAACACCCCTCCCTATTTAAACAATCGCCGTGGCTGTTACCATGGAAATTTTGATTTCATTTATGAATATGCACGTAAATTTCAGAAATAAGTTATTCCAAAAAAAATTTCGCTTGAAGATGGAACAGAGCTTACTTTAATTCAATTTAATTCAAATAATTTTATTGAAGTTTTCGTCTCTTGTTTTGAAACATATATATATATAATTATTTATTTAAAAATATGATTCCAACACGCTAAATAAGAGATTTAGCGTGTTGGAATCATATTTTTAAATAAATAATTATATATATATATATATATATATATATATATATATATATATATATATATATATATATATATATATATAGGACTTGTAAACGTCTATAAGCTATATAAGCTAGAGCTTACTTGCTTGCACAATGCAAAATAATTCCAGATATTACTGTCTAGGACAAGGATTTCCATTTAGTATAGACAATTTGTTTGCACAATGTTAAAAGGTAGCATATAGTAATTACACATCAGATTACATTTTTGATAGATGACCAATTCTCTACAGGAAGTTTATAATATGACTTGGATCTCCCCAAGGAGGATATACAGTATATTCATATCTAATCTAAATACTATTACTACGTCTTTCTGTACATATTGAACGGTATACAAACATTTACTGTTATAATCCAGCTATCACCTTCTTTTTTATGGCCATCTCCCTTCAGGACGTGAGTTCTCTACAACTTCCTATCCTCTGTAGCTCTAAGCAATGTTTATCTTTTTACTACCCATCTCCAGTTCCTGTTCTGTCATCCAATTACGCATGCTCGTTAAATAAGTTACTCGATGTTTGCATCTGCCTCTCTTGGTTTCAGTACGTCCTGTTGAGTGTCAAATTCTCCAAGTCCCTTTTTCTTTACATTATATCTACCAGAAATTTTAACTGTCTCTTTCTGATTCTAAGTGAAAGTGACTTTTTTGTTTCCATTCTTCTTAAAACGTTCTCCTTGCTCTGTCCATAGTATTCTCGGTATTCCATATTTCTCTTGAGGAAATTGTCCAGCAATATCCACTATTAAGGAGAATTGATAGTTCAACATTCTTTATAATTCTTTGTTTCTAATGATGTTTTCTTGTCTCTTAATAATTTGTCTACTTGTATGTTTAAATTGAAACACATGGTCCCTCATTATTTTCTTTATATATATATATATATATATATATATATATATATATATATATATATATATACTCGACTCTCCCGTTGAATTCGATGTATGAGGGTCAAGCAGATCAGTTGCTAGGAAACCGACAGCCCGACATGAGATTTGATTATAGTGGCGAAGGGCCGAATACAGAGACCTGGTGCACTGCGTGCCACAAGGTCCCCAAATTGAATTCATAGACCAGTTGCCATCTGCATAGCTGGAAGGAGAAGAAGAGGATTCACACATTTCCTTAGCAGATTCACACCTTTCCTTTTCTAGAATTCGAACTCGACTCTCCGATTCCTCAATCCAAGCCGCTATCCATTATCCAACCCTAGCCTCCTAATATATATATATATATATATATATATATATATATATATATATATATATATATATATATATATATATATATATATATATATTCCTCCAAATTCGTTGTTGGAAGTTTTACCTAATGATCCTGAATCCTTAAAAAAGGATTTAGGTGAAATAAATTATCGTAATGGTACCTTAAAGTGGTTTGTTTTTCATTACATATTAGCTCTGTCCTCACATTGAGCTCTCAGGATTTCATCCTCTTTGGATTTACCAATTCGGTTTACCAAGTTCCTTATAACTTAAATATATATATATATATATATATATATATATATATATATATATAACTTGTATTTTATTTATATATATATATATATATAAAATAATATATTATAATTTTTATTAAATTATATAATATTTTTTATTGTTCAAAACATATATGTGTGTGTGTGTGTGTGTTTTGAACAATAAAAATATTTAAAAAATAAAATACACACTTGGTTGTATATTAATATTTTTTGTCTTATTATTTCAATTAGATTCCTTGACTAGTTTCGGCCAGCATGGCCATCATCAGGAGAAAAAATCCCTGTTTGTTAGTACCAGTAAACTACAGGATTGAATAACTGCTTGTGAAGAAAGTGAACTTTATCTGTAGTTTTCATTTGTTTTTTATTGTTAATTTTGGTCGGTCCTTGCGTTGGTCAAATGGCCTCTTTCAAGTTGTTTTTAAAATAGAGGATGGGAGATTCCTGACTTTAAGAATTCCCTCCTTGGTCATTTTGACAGTTTTATTGGTTTTAGTTGCTGGGAATGGGATATGTGTATTAAATGTATGTTATCTTTTTGTCCTTTGGGAGTGTGTGTGATGCAATTGAAAAAAATTGTAAAGATGAGGAAAATGTCCTGCTTAATTCAAATTATTTAAGTATAAATTACTGTAACAGAATGAAAGTCAATTTGATAATTTAAACCAGCGTTTCTCAACGGGTGCGTCTTGACGCAATAATGCGCCCTGAAAGTTATCCAAGGTTAACAGTAGAATAATTTATGAATTATTTTTAAATTAAAAATAATCTTTATTTTTAAAATTTAGAGACAGCAAGCATATGGCTTCCATTTCTAAATCAAGTCTTTGTCATTTGATATTTTAAACTGGATGCAAAATTCCTTAATCTTCAAGAAGGCGTCGTTAATCCTTTCCTTTTTACTTCCGCAAGGGATTTAAATCAGTCAATATCGTCCTCTCTAAAACATAGCCGATTTTTCATAAATCCCTTCAAATAGAAATCTGTACCGCTTTAATAAAAATGTAATGTCTTTAAAATAAATGCTTATTTCAGAAGACTGCTTTAAATTCCTATTTTTAAATTCCATGATTTTATTAGTAAAGTAAAATCCATGAAAAAGAAGGCCTTCCGGATATGAGGAATTGGTTACAAAGTCCGGATATGAGGGGTTATATTTAGATTAAAATAAAAGAACTGAAATCAGGTTTAACATTTATTTTCAATGTTTTATAGTAAAGAAAATAAGCTAATGTTGAGTGAAATATAACGGAATTGATTTTAAGAAAAAAGAAATAAATTATGTAATGTTAATGAAAATTCATTAAATTAAGTCTGCCACGTATGCAAAATAAATAATGTAACGAGGATTTTTTAATCGCTGTTGCATGATGATAATATATGTTGTCAATGATTACGTTAAGGTACGTTTTATGAGCAGATATGATCGTTCGGGAAAGATCGTCGAAGATTTGTTGTTTATAAACTATAATTCAAACTTTGCTAACCAGACGCTTTCTCTGTAGTTGAGTAGTATAGCACGTCAAATCAATTGACGGTACCGTATAAAAACAGGTTTGATTCCCGTCGGAAAACGCATTATCTCTACGAAATTTCTCGAACATTCAGGCCAGTAAATGTAATTGATATTGTTTATTTAGAAAAATAGAGCATTTACTTAAATAAGTTGTATCTATTAAAATAATGTATAAACATAAAATATATTAAGCATAAGATAGGCAGATGACACAGTGTTGATAGCAAGATCTCTTATGGAAGGTAATGAAGGAAAGAGAGAAGAAAGGACTAAAGATCAACTGCAAGAAAACAGAATGCATGATCGTTATCAAAAGTGCCCAACATGCAATTGCAAATTGAAGATACCAAAATCAAACAACTACAAAAATATCTTGGAAGTTTTTTAATAGAGGACGGAAAGTGCGACACTGAGATCCGTAGACATATTGGTATAGCCAAAGATGCATCCCAAAAGCTAATGTCATTCTCAAGTTTTTCCGCATTTCGTTTTGTTTTTTTTTTCTTGAAATTTTTTAAACGAAAGCCACTTTTTAACTGCGTCATAGCTAAATGCTGGCTTTCTTTCCATAAAACTGACAACTTTTTCAATAGTTTTTTTCAATTTCAGTCCAGGTTTCATCACAATCATGTTTTTTTTTTATTTCCTTGTTCATTGCGACAATGTGAACGGTGGAGAATAATTTCTTTGGAAGATTTTATATCATACAATATTAACTTTCCTATGTTGAACTCGGCCATTAGTTACAATGAATTTTCACCAGCGTCTAGTCTGTTTAAAATTTCCACTTTTTGCGATAATTCCAAAGTTGTTCTTTTCCTCTTTTTCACACCATCTTTGGCACCAATACAAGCCATTAGGGTGAAATAAGCATAAACAATTATCCAAAGTAAATTTCCTGAAAAACAGAAATTTTAAATCTGTTACATATCACTCAAATAGTTCAAATATACATATCAAAACCATGTCCGGATATGCGGGATTCTACTGCATTTAAATAACACCCCATTTTTATTGTAAAATATATATAAAAAGTTAATTATTCAAAGTTTTTTGCTTTATTTTTTTTATTTTATTTTTTTTTTTTTTTATCATTTCACCAAAATCAAAGCAATAAAGCCACTAAGACGCAAGAGTGTGAAAGAATATAAGAAAAAAATATTATTAAGGATAGAGAACAAAAAACAACACCGGAGATTAAGAAGGCAGAAGATAACGATTGATGACAATGTAACCAAAAGGTCACCAAAAATTGAATTTTTTTAATTCCTAGTTGGTTGTTAAGAACATATAAAGCAAAATCCGAAATAACAAATGATAGTTGAAATTCCTACCATTTTTAAAAGTTATATCCCTTCAGCACGTAAGCGATTATGGCTCTCTACAAATTCCTTTCCTTTAATATCTGTAAATTACTCTGACTTCTTAGGAAAGATAGTGGAGTAGTTTCCCAATGCTCTTTCCACGGTTTGGATGTAAATTAAATTGTAATGTAAATTAAATTATTTAACTTAGATTATTTACATTATTCGAACTGTTATCCTCATCGTCATTGCCATATTCATAACATTTCGGCCGTTATACGCTCCGGCCTTCAATAGTTGTCTATATTTCTGAGATGAGGTATTATGATTACTTGCATTATTTACATTATTCGGACTGTTAACATCATTTTCACTGCCATATTCAAAAGGTTTCGGTCGTTGTACACTCCGGCCTTCAATATCTGTCTATATCTCTGAGATGAGGTATTATGATTACTTGCATTATTTACATTATTCGGACTGTTATCCTCATATTTATTGCCATATTCACAACGTTTCGGTCGTTGTACGCTCCTGCCTTCAATATCTGTCTATATCTCTGAGATGAGGTATTATGATTACTTGCATTATTTACATTATTCGGACTGTTATACTCATTTTCATTGCCATATTCACAACGTTTCAGTCGTTGTCCGTTCCGGCCTTCTTCAGCTGATTAGAATTTCGAACCGAACCCTTCGTCCACCGGGGTAGATTGTTGTAGTTTCATATGCCATGCCTCTTCCGGATGTCTAAGTTATTTTCTCTCCAAGGTTTGGTTCACTATTGCTGTGGCCTGGTATTGACCTCACAACTCTTTGGATCTAAATTATTTAAACGTTTCTCAGCTGCTGTTTTCTGGTACAGTTGCAGGTCTTTTAGTTTACTAATTGACGTAGTCTACTTACATTTATATCTTGGTCAGCCAATGAACATTCCACCTTCCCGATTTTCCATTCCGAGCCGATATCCATCGCACCACAATACGAAACTTTTCAGTCCAACCACTAAGAATAACCTAGAATGACTCCGCGTGTTTATCTCTTAGTTCGACCCACTTGGTGCATCCTTTCTCAAGGTTCTTTAACTGTTCCAAAAGCAAATTCTGATCTTTCGGTGAAATACAGATTTTAAGAAGTGGGTTGAGCCTAGAACTTGTTAAATATGAATAAAGTGCCGCTGCCGACACTTGAGTTTGAACACAGATCGCCAGTGAGAAAACACAGACGATCCCATTATTGAATTAAGTGGATCACGTGACCATAGAGGAAACGCATATATGTAGAAAGTAGCTGACGTCTAATTGATCGCTATTTCTCCTCTATCCTCTATTACTATCCGGATCGTTATTTCTATTCTATCCTCTATTACTATTCGGATCTCTATTTCTAGTCTAACCTCTATACTATACGGATCTCTATTTCTATGCTATCCTCTATTACTATACGGACCGCTATTTTCTATATTCACTATAATAAATCTCTATTTAGATCACTATACGGGTTACTATTCGAGCGAGTATTATCGAGCAAGTACTATTAGTGCGAAAGATATTCGAAGGCATCTGACACCAGTATTGTTCAACGGCGTTACTATAGTTGTTTCTGCGATTACAAAGTCTCTACTACAACGAAAGTGACAACGAGTATTCGTTGACACCACAAAAGTGGCAACGAGTGTTCGTTGACATCTCAAAAGAATTTTTCAACACCTCTTAGCTTAATCCGACAAAATGGGAAAATTGTTTGCGCCGGTCTTCGAAATAGGAATGGTTTGTCCTGAAAATCATTTAAAGTTTTGGTGCCTAGGTTTCGACACCGCTCTCTAGTGGGAAATCAACTACCCCAACCATTAAGTAGGTGCGTCGTAGCAATGATGAGATTAAATGAAGTCCCGATAATAATTTAGGAATGTACTTTTAAAGATCTAAATGCCAATTAAGAGTAAACTGTTTATTTTCGAATTTCTTCCTTCGATGTTTTTCAAACTTGACAAATGAATTCATGATATCAGATATCGCCATTAAAAGTAATTGTTCTTTTCATGGAGTTGACCTGTTTCTCACCTTGCAAGTTTTTGTCACTCGTTGTAGAGAGATTAATTACGTTTTATTAAAAGGTTTTTTCATTCTTGAAAAAGCAGTCAATTTTGCGTACACGGAAACCTTAAAATAAGGACAAATCATCTGGGTGAGATGTTGTGAGAAGATCAGAGGGAAGTTACACTTAAATATTCATATACTGCCAGATAATAATGTTAAATATTTATGTATTGCCAGAAATTAATTTAAATATTTATATATTACCAACAATTAATCTTAAATATTTATGTGGAGCCAGAAATTAATTTTAAATATTTAAGTATTGCCAGAAATTAATCGTAAAGATTTGTGTATTAACAAAATTTAATTTTAAATACTTTTGAATTGCCAGATATTAATATTAAATATTTATGTAGTACCAGAAAATAATATTAAATATATTTGTCTATATTTCTGAGATGAGGTATTATGTACACTGTTTACATTACTCGGATTATTGTCCTCATCTTTATCACCATATTTATTACAACGTTTCGGCCGTTGTACGCTCCAGCTCCGGCTCCAGCCTTCTTCAGTTGGTTGGAATGTTAAACTGAACCCTTTATTTCGCTCACTGGGGTAGACTGTGCTAGTTCCACGTGCCATGTTTAACGGATGCAAGTGGTTCAGGCAGTGGAGAACTTGGAGAGGGGAATTAATAGGAGATAACTGATAACTGACATTCATTAAACATGGCACGTGAAACTAGAACAGTCTACCCCAGTGAGCGAAATAAAGGGTTCAGTTCGACATTCCAACCACCTGAAGAAGGCCGAAGCGTACAACGGCCTAAACGTTGTAATAAATATGGCGACAAAGATGAGGACAATAGTCCGAACAATGTAAATAGTGTACTAAATATATTTTTTTAATTATTTCACCCAACACATGGCAGGAATGCCACTAGTATGCAGAGGGTTACAGAGAGTGAAGGAGAGAGAAAAGTATGGTATTGGGGGTACCGAGGAAAGGATAAAAGCTCAACGGGGTCCAAAAAGTTAGAAGATAGCGATTGACGTTGCATTTAAATTTTTGAAGATTGTAGATTGTCAGGAAAGCAAGGAAACGGAAGGGAGTTCCGCAAGAAGGAATGGCGAAAAAAGAAACTGTTGGAGTACAAGTGGCGGTTACATTTTCCTAATTCAACAGTAAAAGGGTGGGACCTAAATGGCAATCGAGCAGCATACTTAAACACACGTAGTCCGGACATTAGGGGGGAAATCACGTCAGAGTAGTAGCTATGAAAATATTTGTATAAAAGACAGAGGGAAGCTACGTCACGTCGGTGAGAATGTGACTGAAGTCGATATGCCAAGTCAGATGGATTACATTGCAGATCCTTTTTTGAATTTTGTCAAGAAGCGCGAGAGGTACAGCAGCCGCACCAAACCAGATATGGCAACAGTATTGAATACACCGACGAATGGTAGATTTGTAAATGTACAAGATGAACTCTGACGAGAAAAACATTCTGCCATGACACAGTGACCCAAATTTCCTTGCAGTAGATGCAGCTATTGATTCGATGTAAGCATTCTACTTCAAGTCAGTTGAAAACTTGAGACCAAGAAGGCGTGTTGTGTTCCAACATGAGTCCACGCTGATTGTGGACAGGAAAGTTTCTCTATGTTGGTTAAATGAGATTAGTTTCGTTTTCAAATTTAAGAGACATTTCCTATCCCAGTTAATCACTGATAGGAGGCCCTTTTCAAGAGAAGCAGCCAGGTTAATTTTGATGGATTTGCTATTGAGACAGGAGTAAATGGTAGTGTCATCTGCATAAATACCCACTTGGGAACTGATGACATCTGGGAGATCATTGATGAAGAGCAGAAACAGTGTAGGACCCTGGATAGAGCCTTGAGTGGCACGCGCGTTCGTGTGAAAAGATCCGGAAGTCATCTCGTTCAAAATCACCTTCATTTCATTTGATAGGAATGATTGGATTAAATCAAGCACACGTCTAGTAATACCGTAACCCTGGAGCTTACGTAGAAGACCAGCGTGCCAAACCTTGTCAAACGCCTTCAAGATATCTAGAACCACAGCTCGATCTTCGCCGTTATTATCAAGAGTTTGATATACATGGTCAGTGATGACCGTCAGCACATCAGCAGTGGATCTGGCAAAACGGAAGCCATATTGCTTGTCACAGAGAAAATCGTATTAGGTAAGATGTTTAACCAATTCAGCATTGATTAAAGCCTCGAAGACTTTAACGAAAAGCGGTAGGAGAGTAATAAGGCGATAGTTTAAGGGATCAGAAGGTTCTCCAGAGTTCTTAAAAACAGTGAAAACAGAGGAGGGTTTCCAACAAGCTGAAAAGCAGTTGTAGAAATTGGAGACAACTCGAGCCAGATCGGGAGCACATTTCTTTATACAACGGTTGGAATCCCGTCACCTCCGGTTGCCTTGTAGGAGTCTAATTTAGAAATAATATCTGAGACGGTGTTATACACATATCGCTCTGTTCCAACTGAGTCAAGTGTAGAGTGGGAAGAGAATTTCCGAGTAAAGCATTCAACCTTATCTGCTGTAGATGTCAGGACTTCGAATTGATTGAATCGAAAATGGGTGGAGGATTTGCTGTTGTTCAGTAAATAATCTCTAAAATGCAAGATGCCATACGCTGTTTCATTTTACCAGCAAATATTAACTTCCTTGCTTTGAGGTCACGCTTGCATTCGTTGCAAGTAAAGATAAAGCGACGCGACGTCTGTCGAAATCAGACGTCTCCCTCTAGTACAGCCCAAAGAAGTGATTCCTGTGGGCTATAGCAGCCACGCATGGAGGAGATAAATACGGTTTAACTTGATATTTCATTGCTGGAATGAAATCATCGATGTTGGATTTCACCCAAGAGGAAACCTCAGACGCGCATTTATGAACATCATTCCAAGGGATGTCACGAAGGAAGTCATGGAACGAGTCCCAATCCTCACAATATTCTGTTTGTAGAAGGCTCTTGACTTGTAGGGGAGCGGAAAGAGATGTGATACAGACACTACTACATGATCAGAGTTGCCAAGAGGGCAGAACTGCATTGTATGATATTAGTCAGGAATAGAGATAAAAAAGGGATCTAGAAGAGAAATGCGTCCGTCAAGGTTACGAGGGAAATGCGTGGGGAAATCCACCACTTGCGCAAGAAATTGAATGATTGAGAAATTCCGTGTTTGAATGCCAGCGAGGTCAGTGAGAGACTGTTTAAGCCACCTGGCATAGTGGGCATTAAAGTCACCGCCGCAAATATATTTGTAAAAACTGTAGGGAGATGGTCTTGTCTATATCATCAGAAATACTGTCTAGCAGCAACACTCATGAGAGGAAGCGGAACAGTAGAGAAAGAAGAGATATCTGCCTGAGTTTAGTAAAGAGAGACGGAGACACATGTAAGAATAGTCTAGAGATTCAAGCGAGATGTTCGCGGAGATGTTCGTGGACATAAACTCCCAGGCCATGCATGTATACATTAGAATCCTTCCTAAAGAAATGAAGATAGCTAGAAATCGAGAAATAAGAGGAGGGGATTGAAGAATTAAGATTAGTTTCGCAGAGAGCTAGGATGTCCGGACACTTTTCGAAGAGGAACTATTCCACAATGCAGAAGTTGATACGAATACCATGAATTTTGGAGAAAGAAAGATTGAAGGGTTTCGGTGTTTTTTGTTGAGCTGGTTTAGTTTTATATCTTTGGTTGCTTATAGTCATGATGTGTTATTTTAGTAAAAAAAAAAGGCCTAGTAGTAGTGGTAGAGATGTCACAAATGAAGTCATGGAACGAATCCCAATCAGCTTGTTGATAACAGAAAGATATTCTGTTGCACTCATTACAAGCAGAGACAAAGAGAAGTCTGTTGCAATCAGACATGTCGCTCCGGTACAGCTGGAAGAAGTGATTCCTGTGGGCTATAGCAGCTGAACATGTAGGTGAGAACTAAGGAGATGAATGTGGTTTCACTTGGTATTTCTGTACTGGAATCAAAGCTTCGATGTCGGCTTTCACACAGGATAACTCAGAGCCAAATTTTTGGACAGGATGATTAAAAACCTAATTCCAAGAGACGTCACAAAGGAAGTCATGGAACGAATCCTGATCAGCTTCTTAATAACAGAAAGATATCCTGTTGGTAGGAGGTTCTTGGCTTTGTGGGAGAGCGGAAATAGATGTTTACAGACACTACAGCTTGATCAGAGTTGCCAAGAGGGCAGAGCTGCACAGTACGACATGAGTCCGGGATAGAGACAAAAAAAGAGATCTAGAAGAGAATTGTGTCCAGCAGGATTACTGGGAAAATGTGTTGGGGAAGTCTATCACTTGCATGAGATTGAGTGACTGAAAAGTTCAGGGTTTGGATGCTAGTGAGATGAGAGACAGTGATTAATCCACCTGTCATCATGAGCATTCAAGTCACCAAACACTAATATAGTTGAAAACTAGTGTATAGAGATTAACACAGAATTACAATATGCAGCAATGACGATGTTGTCAACCCAAATAACTGTAATCAGTATCTTTTTTTTAAAGAGTGGAAGAGAAGGTTTCATGATAAACAATTCTGTATATTTGCAAGTAACCTTTAGTAACAAACTAAAACTTGTATTGTATTGTTGCCATTTTTTAATTTCTGTGGCCTATGGCGGACAAGCATGCAGGTGTGAATCAAGGAGATGGGTGCGGTTTAATTAAGTATTTCTTTGTCGGAATGAAAGAATCGATGCTGGAGGAAACCTCAGACGCGTATTTATGAACAGGAGGAAACCTCAGACGCGCATTTATGAACAGGATGATTAAAAACTTCGTTCCAAGGAAGTCAAGAAACGAGTCACAATCGTTGATAGCAGAATGATATTCTGTTGGTAGGAGGATCTTGGCTGGTAGCGGAGCGGAAAGAGATGTTTACAGACACTACTGCAGGATCAGAGTTGCCAAGAGGTCAGAGCTGCAAAGTACGCCATAAGCCCGGGATAGAAGTAAAAAAAGAGATCTTGAAGAGAATCGAAAATATTTCAAATTAATTTAGAAGAGAAGCGGAAATATTTTAAAATTAATTAGATGGACACCGTCAGGGTTACTGGGGAAAGGCGTGGAGAAGTCCACTACTTGGATGAGAGATTGAGTGATTGAAAAGTTAAGGGTCTGGATTCCGGCGGGGTCAGTGACAGAGTGTTTAATTCACCTGACATCGTTAAATATATTTGTAAACAAGTGTAGGGTAATGGCCTTGGATATATAACCAAAAATTAATTTGAAATATTTTTTATATTGCCATATAATTAATCGTATATATTTATGTATAACCAGAAAATATTGAAAAATATTTATGTATTGCTAGAAATTCATTTTGAATATTTATGTATTGCCAGAAATTTATATTAAATATTTATGTATTACCAAAAATTATTTTTAAATATTTATTCATTGTCAGAAATTAATCGTAAATATTTATGTATTACCAGAAATTAATCGTAAATATTTATGTATTGCCAGAAAATATTGATAAATATTTGTGTTGCTAGAAATTAATTTTAAATATTTCTGCAGTACTAGAAATTAATCTTAAATATTGATGTATTACTAACAATTAATTTTGGATTTTGCTATATTTTAATCTTAAATATTACCGTAATTTCCCATGTATAATACGCATTTTTTTTTCTAAAAATAATAATAAGCCAAATCAGGGGTGCGTATTATGCACAGTTACAAAAAAATTTTTAAAATTGCCGTAAAATAAAATAAGAATTATTATAAAACTAAAATAGAATAAAATTATTATATGTTTAAAATGATTTTTTTTGATAAGAGTAGGAAACACTGGCTGTAATTAAATTGGAGAGGTACAATTTATAAAGTTTGATTACCAAACAAGGGATGCGCATTATTCATGAGTAGAAGCATTTTCTCGCACTTTCAGCATAACTTTAAGTGTGTGTATTATGGATGAAGGCGTATTATTTTTTATTTAAAAAGCTCAACCTGATTTTTAAAATGAAAATTTGGCGTTTCGTTTCTAATCCAGAAAGACCCAATGATGAATGACATAATTCTGAATGCTAAAATCCCTAAAAATCAGAATCTCTACCGGTTAAAAATCCAAAAAGTCACGATCTCGAAAGATCAAAATCCTTTAAAAAAATAATTTGAAGAAAAATAATTTTAAACATTTCTTAAAAGATATATATTTCTTTGAAAAAGTGGATTTATTTTAGAAACATTTTCAAACACATTTACTTTTAAAAGAAAATATAAAAATATCAACTATATAAAATGTATTACAGAAATAGATTATGATCAACTTTCCTGACCATTAAATATATTTCAAGTTTATTCCCCTAATCCTAACCGAAACATCAAGTTTATCTCAAGAATTTCTTTGTGGAACAAAACTTATTAAAGTGGATCTTCGATAAGGGCTGATCAAAAAGATGCATCATAAAGAGTATTTACACTGCCTTTTCCTTTGTCGACAATAAATTTCAACATGTCTCCAATACTTCATACGATATACTCAATTGACTATTGAGCTTTTTACTTATTTAACCTGTTTTGTTTTTAATTTGTTTGTTTTTCTCATTTATTTTCTGTAGCAATTGCGGTTTTCAGAATATCGACTTACTGGATTTCGCCTTTCGGGATTTCGGCCTTACGAGAAACTGATCTTTTGAGATTTCAGGCATTCTGGATTTTTAGCCTTTAGAAATTCTGGTCTTTTTGAATTTCAGGATTTCGGGATTATGGCGTTCAATATTGTATCTTTGGAAATTAGGAATATCCTAAAAAGAACAGAATCTCTTAACATTGGCAGACTACAAGATTACGTCTCTGAGAATCATCTGACGGAATAACGAGTCTCGTAGTTAATTTCTACATTCTATCCTCATTAGGTACGCCACTCTTGGGCCATACTAAACTAAGCTTTGTAAATATTTAAGGTATACCTCATCTTCAGGCAGTAAGTGGTACGCTCGTTTTGCACTCTAATTATTACTTTAGTGACTGCGATCCTCATTGGGTACAATACTGTTGCGATGTTGTATCAAACTAAGCAACAATTAATAAATACTTTTACAAGCTGCATCTAAAAGCAAAGAAGACGGTTGACATGCGGAAAAGGTTTGCAAGCGAATTTTGAAAGGCATTGCTATTGTCGTCATTTCTAGATATATAATGTTACCTCTAGAAAGTTCATCAGAGGCTGAAACGCGTCCTCTAAGATAAGTATTCCTTTTGTCTTTATTCAAATTGTCCTTTTACAAGTATATTTTAAGTTGTATCTGAAATTTACTCACGCACACATACACATACGCACGGGCGCGCTCACACACACACACTTATATATATATATATATATATATATATATATATATATATATATATATATATACTAACTTAAAAGCCGCCCTAATGAACATTTAAGCAAGGGAGGAGCAGAAGCGATAGGCAACAATAAACTATAAAAGAACACAAAATTAGTCGCTGCACTTAAATTTTGGATTAATATTTAAGCTTTTCTTTTAAAAGTTCTACGATAATTCTTCTGTCGCCACTTAATTTAAAGACAGTTTGATACATGTAGGTCTTTACTTTCCGCACAAACAATTATTTTCATTTCATGGGTGACTTTCGCTGGATTTCACAATTAATTTCGATTATTCCCAAATTTATTTGCAAGTTATAAAAATTGTTATCGTACAAAAAGATTTTCGCAAAAATCACGTAAAAAAATCACCGAAAAAAATCGCAGTAATTAAAATTTTAGAATCCAAATTGCGGGTTTCCGTCGCGGAATGTTTTTAATTTTCTCACGGAGTCGGTCTGATTCCAAAATGGTATGATATGTAGGGCTACGGCCTCTAGGAGTAAAGTTGAAGAAGTGTGGCATAGTGATATATTGACATTCGCATTTTATATATATATATATATATATATATATATATATATATATATATATATATATATATATATATATATATATATATATATATGTATACACACACACATATATATTAGGTTGGTGCAAAAATAATGACGTAATAATGTCGTTTTTTGACGTTAAAAAATACGTCAAAAAACGACATTATTACGTCATTATTTTTGCACCAACCTAATATATATATATATATATATATATATATATATATATATATATATATATATATATATATTGTAAAGCATTAAAGAGGAAAGCTAAATAACTGGAGACTATTAATCAGTTTGTGAGAGATCGAAAAGATTCGACAAGGATAGGGAACATTGATCATACTTTCAGTTTGAATTTATATTCCTGAATACCAAAAATAATTGTGGCTATTTTAAGTAGTAAAGGAGAAAATACAAAATAATTTTTATAATGCCTATTATTTTTGAAAACTTGCTATATTTAAAATAATATAACTTGAGGAAAGTCTACCGCCAATTTATTAAAAATTGCCCCTTTTTCTTTTTTTTTCTTTTTTTTTTTCTTTTTTTTTTTTTTTTTGATAGGCTGGTACAAATTATCATACTTCACAGTTAACCAATAATCATTTAAAAAAAAAAGAAAAGAAAGGATATCATAAATTTGGTAAATCGGCCAAGCCAGTCTCCGGACTTGAATAGAAAATTAATGGAATATACTAAAGAGGAAAATGGAAGATAAATAACCAACTTTGGGAGATCACAAAGACTGACATGGCAATTATTGATCATTCTTTGATTTTGACTTTATATTCTCCAATACTAAAAATAAATTTTGGTTGAACTTTTAATTAGTAAAGAGATGGATACTTAGCACTTAGTAATTTATAATTATAATGTACGATTTCTGGAGAACTTTGTTAGAAGTAGATAATTTCGCCCGGTTCACACTCCTTCACCATCTTTTGGATAGGAGTAGAGGTTTATCCCTTTTTCCCTCTTTAGAATTGGCTTTCTATTTTTTTTTCTCCTACGGTATTCTCGTTGTCTCTTACTCCCAGAAAAATTCTTGCGTCTTAGTGGCATTTTTTATGCTTGTAGGCGTTAGAGAAGCAAAATCAGGCGAGAAGTGCGAGAAAATACACTTTTAGAGTATAACTTGCTGTTACATCAAGCTAATTAAACAATAAAACAATGAGACCTATTTGCCAATCTAGTAGAACACTGAAATTCATTCAGACGAGGTACCAAGGGAGAAGGTCATAAGAATAACTGCCATGAAAATATTTCTAAAAAAGACAGAGGGAAGCCATGTCACTGAGGTGGGAAATTGACTATTTTTGTTTTGTTTTTTATTGGTGTTTTCGGAAGAAAAAAAAGGAGTGATTTAACATTACAGAATATATTTTTAGCCTAAACTGTTTGAAAGGAAAATAAGATTTCTTTCAAATACTTTAGTTAAGTTGTAATTATTTATTATTCATCATCCTTTATTGTTTTGTTTTTTATGGGAGCGAGGTTTTTCCTCTTTTTCCCGACGGAAATAGGTCGATGCTGAGAACTTGTATAAAAAATGATTCGTCATTTCATTTCTTTACTTAGATATTTATTTATTTGTCAATGGATGGCCCAAAAAGTCACAAACATCAGTTAATTTGATACCAGGCAAAAAACAGACACGTTGATTTAAACCATATATATATATATATATATATATATATATATAGCTCCGCGATATATATATATATATATATATATATATATATATATTATACTGGATGCCGGAGTAAACAGATCGTCAACAATGTGCCAATATATTGCTATACTTTTAAAATAATAATAATAATAATAACGTCTAAAATTATTATCAATTATATGAGAATATAATTGAAAATAATTTTAGCAATTATAAAATTGATCAAAATTTTATCAAAATTTTATAAAACTTTGCACTAAAATCCAAATGTACAAAGCTGTCGTTTTGTCAACTCTTTTGTATGGCTCTGAAACTTGGACACCTTATAGATGGCACACTAATTGATTAGATGTCTTCCATAAAGGCTGACTCTGTACAATCTGTGGCCTAACGTTTGATTATCGAGTGCCAAATGCCAACCTTTTTAAGAAATGCAAGATTAGTACCATCGAGACCTTCATAATGCAATCACAACTACGTTGGGCTGGCCATATGTCAAGGATGAATGATGATCACATATCAAAAGTTGTTTTCTACAGTGAACTCCATAGTGGTCATAGAAATGTTGGTAGACCTTGGCTCATGTATAAAGATAAACTGAAAAGCTACCTTTCGTGCGTCAACATTCCATTCAAGAACTTTGAAGAGGCAGCTATGAAGAGATCAGAGAATCGTTCTAGCTGCCATTCAGGAATAATGCACCATCTAGAAAACGAAAGTAAAATGAGGCAGCTGACAGTGTTCCTGCTGCACTTGGATACAATATTCTTCATTAATGTTTGTGGTCTTTTGAGCAATTCTCAATCAGATCTCAAAAGTCAGGCCAGTCATACACAAACATTACAGAATGTAGCGTAATTTTCATACCGGTTTAGACTTACGGTGTCGAAGCACCGAAGTTAAGCAACATCGTGTTTGGTCAGTACCTAGATGTGTGACCGCTTGAGAAATACCAGGTGCTGTACGCTTGGCTGTGCAGGTGATGTAATGGATAATGGCTCAGAACTGTTAATCAGTGATCCGGAGATCCAATTCCAGTTGGGTTCGTTATGTTCACTTAAATACCGTTGTGAAAGGCATGAATCCACTCCGTCCCCTCCAGCTATAGGTTAATTAGTAAGACTTGTATCACAAAATCATTATTATTTTAAAAAAGAAATTCCTTCAATCTAAAAATATTTTTGGCTTTAAATAACCTGCAAAGGGTTGATAAACCGTAAAAAAACGAATCAATAACTGTTCTGATCAGTACCTAGATTGGTTTTTGTTTTGTTTTGTTTTGTTTTACGGCCAATCAACGTCAATGGGTTATTTAATGCCGACAAAATTTTTATTATGGTAATATTTTTTCCAAAAATGTATTGCTGATAATATTTTTTTTCCTTCAAAAATGTATTGCTGGTCATATTTTTTCATAAAAAAATTAATTGCTGCTATTCTAACCTATTTTTACACTATCACGGTGCTTTTTGAATCTTCCTGCCTATTCGTGGCAGCCAGCTATAGACTCTCACTCTGGCCAGTAGAAAATGGCCGCAAACTACATGAAAACTGCCGTAGAAGCATGAAAAAAATTGATATTATTATAATAATATAATTAACTATCAGTCCTCCTATATGGCAGTGAATGCTAGACAATCTCCTCACAGATGAAGAGACTTGAAGCAACAGGAACAAAGAAAAAAGTACTGAACTGTTATGTAATATCAGTCCTCCTATACGGCAGTGAATGCTAGACAATCTCCTCACAGATGAAGAAAAGACTTGAAGCAACAGAAACGAAGGAAAGAGTACTGAACTGTTACGTAATATCAGTTTCCTATATGACAGTGAATGCTGTAAATATCCTCACAGATGAAAAAAAGACTTGAAGCAATAGAAATGTAGTTCTACAGAAGGATGCTGAGAATACCATGCACTGAACATGTGAGCAATGACGAAGTTTTTGAGAAAACTGAAACAAAATGGATACTTATACGGAGCATCAGAAAATGATAGATGAAATTTCTGGGTCACATAAGGAAGAAGGAGGGCTTGGAAAATTTGACACTTACAGGGCATATTGAAAGCAAGAGGGATAAAGGAAAACAACACGTAATCTACCTAACGAGCTTATGCAAATGGTTGGCAGAACAGGGTTTTAGTGAGATAAGCGAAAAGACTGCAAAGGACAAGAAATTTTCGAGAGCCATGGTCGTTCACGTCCTGAAGGCACAAGGCACTTAGAAGAAGAGTCAAGGGTACACGGCTGAAGTGTTGTGATTAACCAACAAAGACACAGAAATCAATCTGATGTACAATAATCGAGACAAAATATATATAACAATAATCATCTTTCTAGAAAAATATAAACTCCTAAACAAAATATCAGATCTCAATTCTAAATGTGAGAACAAAAATAAATTCCTACTACGCTACAGCCACATCATGGCTCAAAATAAAATAAACAATAAACCCTATCTTAAATCTGATCAGCTTCATTTCAAATACCAAAATTTAGAAGCTAAGAAAGTATGCAGAAGATATAAAATAAATTAATAAAGTAGGTAAATGAAATAAAAATAATTAAAATAAACAAACTCAAGTTCATGATTATAAACAATCTAAATCATTAGACGTAAACAAAAGTCTGTGTGTATCTATACATATAAATAGTAAAATATATGCTAAAACTTAAAATAAACTGAAAGATTAAACTATAAATAAACTAAGGGCTCAATGTCAAAGCTGGCAGAGCTTATATATATTATAATAATATAGTTAATACAGTAATAATATCAAAGTCAACTACTAAGAGTTTCATGCGGTAACATCAGGCGGGTAATATATATACCGGGTGTAACAGGAAAATTGTTCAAATCGTGCAACAGCAAAATTGTCTAAATGTTATATTAAGCTTTGAACCGTTGTATCTTAGAAATGATTAAAAATATCTTACTGGAATTCTCTGAGGTTTTTATAACACTATTGGACTCTACTTCGAACAATAAAAAAATATTTATCTCTAAGTTGAAATGATGATTCCTCTTGCTGTTGTGATCTCCTAGTCCAGTTTCCCTCTCTACTGTTCCCTCTTTTTTAAAACATATTCACCGTTCTCTTGATGGTTCTTGAATGGACTTTGAAGATGGAAGCCAGAGTAGGAATGTTGGTACCATTACTGAAAGCCTGAATGATCTTTTTCCCCTCACCATTGTTCAGTTGAGAAGATAGTGGGGCTGACACAAAACGATTTTAACCTGTTCTCTTTCTAGTTCAATAATTCAAAGAGTTTTTCAGTGATTCTTCTGATAAATAGTAAAAAGGTGGCTAAACATCTTATCTGAAAACCCGGAAAAAAGAAACTCAATTAGTTTAGTGGTTTTTTAGATATTAAAAAAATTATCCCGTGCTGTTACACGATTTTGACTATTTTGCTATTTTTAACCGACAGCCAGACGCCAGCACATATGATTTGATTATAGTGGCGAAGATTTTGTGCAAAACCAACAACACTTTTTGAAGGGCCGGATACAGAAACCAACAACACTTTTTGAAGGGCTGGATCAGAGACCTGCTTCACTTTGTGCCACAAGATCCCGAAACGATTTTCAGTTTTTTTTAATTCAGAGTTTTCCTTCTCCTAGACCAGTTGCTATCCAAGGCTATAGAACCCAGTCTGTCCTGATATTTAACCATAGCTGGAGGGAGAAGAAGAGAATTAATACCTTTCCCAAGGGTATTAGCACGTAAGTGAATGTATTGCATTCGACTTGAATATATATATATATATATATATATATATATATATATATATATATATATATATATATATATAAATGCATGTTTCATTAAGAACTAGAGACAAGGTACTACGGTTAAGCTTTTTATTTAATTTTTCTTGTGTTCGAACAAGAGCTTTCTTTTCTGGACAAAGGGTGTGTAAAAACTGTCCAAATGTTTTATATTTCCGAGCGCTTTCGACTATACCGTTAGCCATTATCAAGGATGATTCGATTTTTCAGCTTAATTGAGTGTGTGCCTTCTGTGTATAGGCAGATCAAATTGCCACTCATTTATTCCCGCTGTTTGGCCAGCACATTTCATTTTGACTCCGGTGACTATAGTTTAGAAAATTCTCACTATCACTCACGATTGGCACAGTAAGTCGTTCTAATCCTTTTACAGACTTTTCCTTCTCGGAAACCTATCACACACTGAGACAAATTCAACATTTTTTGTTTGTTTTTTTCTTTTTGTTTTACTTGCATTATTCACATTATTTGGACTGTTATCCTCATCTTCATTGCGATATTCACAACGTTCCGGGCGTTGTACGCCCCGGCCTTCTTCAGATGATTGGGATTTCGAACCGGACTCTTTATTTCGTTCACCGGAGGAGACTGTTCTAGTTCCACGTGTCATGCCTCTTCCGGATATCTCAGTTATTTCTATTTAACTCAACTCTCCAAGTTTTTTACGCATTACTTCCAATATAAAAATGTGTCCTGTTGCCTGAATTCCCTTGTCTAATATGTTCTTGTTATTTCTCCTCTCAAAGTTTTTTTTCTCTCTCTTTAATGATTCTGAATAAATTTAATATTAATTACCTGCACTCCATATATATAAACTTTATTTTATATAAGAATTACGCTTTATACACATCAGTAATATGTATATATATGTATATGTGTGTGTGTGTCCTATTGTGCACAGATATGCCGAGATAAATAGATGCACGCACGTTTTTAATTATAGGGATGTTTACACGAAAGCAGAAGTAAACATATTTTTATGTATGTTTTACCCACACCTACAATTCATAAACACCTGATATATATTAACAATAGTTCTCACTTATTTATAGATATTCAGCATATAGATATGCCATTCCGGAATACGCGGGTAGTTTGACGGTTATTCGCGTGAAAAACGGAATCGACGGGCCGAGATCAAGTTCCGGCCGAGTCTGTTACGTTTCATTTCGAACGTATGCCATTTTGAAAGGCATGAAAACATTTCTTCTCCCCAACCTCATTTATAAGTTAAATAACAGAATACATCGTCCTTAAGTAGGCAGCCAGTCTAAAAGGAAAATATTTATGAGCTTAAAAACCGTATAAAATGAACGGAAAGATATTCCGCTCTCATTCCTAAGAAGTTATTGTAATTTTCAGATTGTAAAGAAAAGGTCTTTGTTGAGAGATATAATCATCTTCATCGTAAAGAGACATATAAAAAATAGAAAAGAAATGCAGGAAATAATTATAGGAAGATTGTACAACGCCAATCTTTTGAGTTCCAGGATCATGCTGTCCTTGAATACATGTATGTGTAGTTATCTGTATAATATTCATATAGATTTCATTTTAATCTTGACAATGTTTTACGTTCTGTCTTCATAATATTTATTTATAATCAAGAAACACCGATTATGTTATCAATTCAATGCTTTGTCCTTTATTTAGTATCATTAAAGAATTTACTTGAAGTGGAATAAGGCGGATTTGTTTCGATTTTTAAATTCTGTGTTACTTTATTTTCATTGATTGAGAAGACGTAGCTTGTTCATTTTATTGGCGTTAGTATGTATGTATGCATGTATGTATGTATGTATGCAGACCGTATCAAGTCTTTGGTGTGTCACGTGTTTACCTCCTGGCATCTGTTTGTAGGGGGTTTTTGTTTTGTTTTGTTTCGTTTTTTTTTTTTGTTTTGTTTTTGTTTTTTTAATCATTTCACCACAAAAATACCACTAGTACACAAGGGTATACAGGGAGTGAAAGTGAGAGAAAAGATGAAGTATAGGGAAGGGTTGAAGAAAGGACAAAATTTGACTTGTATTCAAGACGGCAGAAGATGGCGATTGACGTTGCATTTAAACCCCTAAAGATTGTAGTTATCTGGGAAGTAGGTAAACGAAAGGGAGTTCTACAGTTGGGTAGTGTGAGAAAAGAAACCGTTGAAGTAGAAGTGGCTGTGGCATTTAGCTATTTCAACAGTAAAACAGTGTGATCTAGATGTCAATCTAGTAGCCTGCTTAAATTCATGTAGTTGGGCACTTCAGAACAGTCTCCATGAAAATATTTGTAGAAAAGACAGAGGGAAGCCACGTCGTTTAGAAAGTGACTTTATTTTATTCAGTCAGTTATATGCCATGCGTGATACACGCTTAGGCGATCATGTATCTTACAATTATTTCCTGCAGTAGATTGCCATTTCTTTCTGCAATAGCAATCTAAGTCTATAGAACATGGTCTGTCCTGCTATTTACCCATAGCTTGGTGGAGAACAAAAGGATTCACACATTTGCGAAGGGTATTAGCACATATGTGAATGTAATGGAATTCGAACTCGGCTCTCCACTTCCTCAATCCGAGTCGCTATCCGTTACTCCTCCGTGCATCTTTATCTTGTTAACGAGATGTTAATTTAATTTATGCGTATAATAAAATGAGTTTATGAGTGCATAACGAAAGCTGAATGCGTAATACGAGATTGCATATTCTGCAAATGTTTGCATCTGACATTCATTAAGTATAGACTTTACGAATATTGGGTATATGAAAAAGTGCGTCAAGCGAATACAGCTCCACCTCGCCAAATCTATGATACGGGACCCGTCTTCACTTTGCTACATCTTAATTTTTATAAGGTACTCTTCATATAAAATACAAATGTTATTGTAACCTAATTACGAACGCTTGTGTTTCTCAAGTCCCTATCATTGGTCGTACACTGTTTCATCAATGATCTTCCTGACGTCATCCGTTCTCAAGTAGTCATCTACGCAGACGACACTACCATTTACTCCTGTCTCGATAGTAAATCCGGCATTGCTGACAAAGTTAACCTGGCCGTTGGTCTCGAAAACGACCTCTAATGTGGTTGACTGGGGCAGAAAATGGCTTGTGAAGTTTAATGCATCCAATATAAAACTGCTGTCATTTACTCGCCATAGAGAAACCTCCCTGACTCCTATCAACATGGCTGATGCACAACTTCAAGAGAGCGTCTCTCTGTGCCTTCCTGGTCTCATGTTTTCCACTGACCTGAGATGAAGCAGCTACATTGAATCAATAGCTGCATCTACTGCAAGGAAAGTTGGTTTTCTGTGTCGCACCAGGTTTTTCTCGTCATGCATGGAATACTGTTGCCATATATGGTCTGGTGCCCGCGCTGTTCAACCTGAAGTTCTCGACAAAATCTAAAGTCGGATATGCAATGTGATCGGTCCTGATTTATCACCGAGGTAATGTGGCTTCCCTCCGTCTTTTCTATAAATATTTTCATGGCATCTGCTTTGACGATCTATTTTCACTGGTACTGCAACTGCATGGATTTAAGTGTGCTACTAGGTTGGCAGATCGGTCCCACCCTTTTACTGTTGAAACAGTTAAATTTAACTGCCTCTTCTACCCAACAGCTTCTTCACCCGCACTTCCCAGCAGTGGAATTCCCTTCCTCTTACTTGCTTCCCTGATAACTATAATCTTCAAAACTTTAAATGTAATGTCAATGAATATTTTTGTTGCCTTGATCCCCGTTCTTCTTTTTATGCTTTCCTCACCCACGCCCCATACCCAATCTTTTCTTTTACTTAGATTCTCTGTAGCCTCTTGCATACTAGTAGCATTCCCGCTTTGCTTGGGGTGAAATGCTTAAAATGCACAATAATGGATCATATGCAATACAGGTGAACAATTTAACTAGAAAAATTGAAAATAAAAACAATCTATTTAAATACAAATTAGAGACATGTCATAATAGATCATTCCATCTTAAATAAATCGACAATATTTTGCGGTAATTTTTGACATCAACTAGAGATTATCCTTGTAAAATATAGAATAATTTTAACACATTCAGCATTATAGATAAAAAATAGTATAAATTTTATATATCGTGGTTTGTTTGTTTTTTTCGTTTTTGTTTTTGTTTTTTGTTTTTTCGTTTTTGTTTTTTTTTTTTTTTTTGTTTTGTTTTTTTCGAAGCTGAACATGAGCAAAACAAAAAAAAACAAACCGAAATGACGTCAAAATCCGCGATAGTTTGTCATCCCTTCATAGTCAGTTGTGCTTAGTTTAATTTGTTACGTATATAAAACTTGGTAGAATAAAGAAAATGTTGATAAAATAGCGAGGGTCACAAACACGATCCGGACGCCCCAATCAGGCCCCTTTCCCGAGATTAGTATGCGCTATCCCTGGTTATGTCAATGCTAGATAGATAGATAGATAGATAGATAGATAGATAGATAATGGACAGAGTGTGATAGATAGATAGATAGATAGATAGATAGATAGATAGATAGATAATGGACAGAGTGTGATAGATAGATAGATAGATAGATAGATAGATAGATAATGGACAGAGTGTGATATATAGATAGATTTGTGAATGTGATAGGGTGTGTACACGTGTGCATATTTGTTTAATTCTGTTTATATCTATCCAATTCTATTCCTATCAGTCTATTTGTATCAGTGAATAGAGGTGTTTTAGCCTGTCTTTTCTTAAAATTTCCAGACACTGGTTCAGTATATATATATATATATATATATATATATATATATATATATATATATATGAGAGAGAGAGAGACAGAGAGTGTGTGTGTGTGTGTGTGTGTGCGCGCGCGCGCGCGTGGTTGAGTGGTGTGTCCACCGACCTTTTTTCCCATTCTGAACACAGTATCTATTCATAGCTTCTTACTCTCACGATCTTCCATATTTTTTCTCAACGCCAGAAATGTTCACCTTTTGTTATTGGGATATAAAAAAAAAAATTCTTATTTTTTTTCCTGATTGTAAGCTTCACCTCCGTCACGACAAACAATAATCTCATTGGAGATTATTGTCCGATTTGTCACACTTTCTACACGGAAATCAACCTAACGACCACGAGAGCATTACTAAGCAGATTCACCGGCTATTTTTCGTTTTCTTTTATTTTTAAAAAAGTACTTCTCCCCTTAAGTCTTATCTACAAACATTTTCATGGTAAATGCTCTGAGAAGCGTGCTACTAGTTTGGCATCTCGGTCCCACCCTTTCACTGTTGACATGGTTAAATGTAACTGCCTCTTCTACTCCAACAGCTTCTTCTCTCGCACTTCCCGACAGTGGAACACCCTTCCTCTTACTTGCTTCTCTCATAGCTATAATCTTCAAATAATCTAATGTCAATCAACATCTTCAGATGCCTAGATCTTGTTCCCCGTCCTTCTCTATATATTTTCCTCAAATACATCTCTTTACTCTTGCCCTCAATCTCTATAACCCCAAGCAAGGTGAGGGTGCCACTAACACGCAAGGGTCCCTTCTTCAAACACCCCTCTTTACTCTTGCCCTCACTCTCTGTAACCCCAAGAAAGGTGAGAGTGCCAGTAACACGCACGGGTCCCTTCCTCAAACACCCCTCTTTACATTTGCCCCCACTCTCTGTAATCCCAAGCAAGGTGAGAATGCCACTAATACGCACGGGTCCCTTCCTCAAACACACCTCTTTACACTTGCGATCACTCTCTGTAACCGCAAGAAAGGTGAGAGTGCCACAAACAAGCAAGGATACCTTCCTAAAACACCCCTCTTTACACTTGCCCTGATTCTGTAATCCAAAGCAAGGTAAGAGTGCCACTAACACGCAATGATCCCTTCCTCAAACACCCCTTTTCACTCTTGTCCTCACTCTCGGTAACCCCAAGGAAGATGACAGTGCCACTAACACGCACGTGTCCCTTCCTCAAACAACCCTCTTTACACTTGCCCTCACTCTCTGTAACCCCAAGGAAGATGACAGCGCCACTAACACGCAAGGGTCCCTTCCTCAAACAACCCTCTTTACACTTGCCCTCACTCTCTGTAACCCCAAGGAAGATGACAGCGCCACTAACACGCAAGGGTCCCTTCCTCAAACACCCCTCTTTACACTTGCCCTCACTCTCTGTAACCCCAAGGAAGATGACAGCGCCACTAACACGCAAGGGTCCCTTCCTCAAACACCCCTCTTTACACTTGCCCTCATTCTGTAATCCCAAGCAAGGTGAAAGTGCCACTAACATGCAAGGATCCCTTACTCAAAAACAGGTCTTTAGTCTTGCCCTCACTCTCTGTAACCCCAAGAAAGGTGAGAGGGCCAGTAACACGCACGCGTCCCTTCCTCAAACACCCCTCTTTAAACTTGCCCTCACTCTCTGTAATCCCAAACAAGTGAGAGTGCCACTAACACGCAAGGATCCCTTCCTCAAACAATACTCTTTAATCTTGCCCTAACTCTCTGTAACCCCAAGAAAAGTGAGAGTCCCACAAACACGCACGGGTCCCTTCCTCAAACACCACTCTTTACACTTGCCCTCAATCTCTGTAATCCCAAGCAAGGTAAGAGTGCCACTAACACGCAAGGTTCCCTTCCTCAAACACCCCTCTTTACACTTGCCCTCACTCTCTGTAACCCCAAGAAAGGTGAGAGTGCCAGTAACACGCACGGGTCCCTTCCTCAAACACCCCTCTTTACACTTCCCCTCACTCTCTGTAATCGCAAGCAAGGGGAGAATGCCACTAACACGCACGTCCCTTCCTCAAACACCCCTCTTTACTCTTGCTCTCACTCTCTGTAATCCTAAGCAAGGTGAGAGTGTCATTAACACGCAAGGGTCCCTTCCTCAAACACACCTCTTTACTCTTGCCCTCACTCTCTGTAACCCCAAGCAAGGTGAGAGTGCCAGTAACACGCAAGGGTCCCTTCCTCAAACACCCCTCTTTACACTTGCCCTCATTCTCTGTAACCCCTTACGTGCTAGTGGCACTCTCACCTTGCTTGAGGTGGAATACTTAAAAAAAAATTGGCTCTTTTTCATAGTGGATGTGTCGGTGGTGTAATGGATAATGGTTCGGAATAATAATTCGGAGAACCGAGTTCGAATTCCAGCCGACGAGATTTATTTACGCACAAATATACTTGGGAAAAGTTATGAATCCATCTCCTTCCAAACTACAGTTTAAATAGCAAGAAAAACTGCGCTCAGCAACGGACCTGGAAGGAAAATTCTGAATTCAAATCCACCTGGAAAGGAAAAGGTTCCATCAGGCTATGTTGCCCAATACATAAGACTGCTGCTACGCCTGACGTATATGTGATGCCCTGACGAATCTAATTGGTCAGGATCGTGATCATTCTTGGAATCAGTTTAGCATAAATTATTTTGTTGTTTTTATTTTCTAAAAAATGGTTATTAAAATCCATAAATATTAACCTTTTGAACCCTTATTTTTGAACAATTTTAACCCCTTCTGCCTAAGTTTTGGATTCATAATTCGCAAATAATTGCTATGTAATGTTTCACGATAGATAAAAAATAGTTGCAAGAGTTTACCCACCGTTCAGCCAGTGGCTGGGTATTAAGTCATTTTTCTCTACTACTGTTCAAACGGTTTCTTGGTACTAAAGTCATTTTTCTCTACTACTGTTCAAACGGTTTCTTGGTACTAAAGTCATTTTTCTCTACTACTGTTCAAACGGTTTCTTGGTACTAAAGTCATTTTTCTCTACTACTGTTCAAACGGTTTCTTGGTACTAAAGTCATTTTTCTCTACTACTGTTCAAACGGTTTCTTGGTACTAAAGTCATTTTTCTCTACTACTGTTCAAACGGTTTCTTGGTACTAAAGTCATTTTTCTCTACTACTGTTCAAACGGTTTCTTGGTACTAAAGTCATTTTTCTCTACTACTGTTCAAACGGTTTCTTGGTACTAAAGTCATTTTTCTCTACTACTGTTCAAACGGTTTCTTGGTACTAAAGTCATTTTTCTCTACTACTGTTCAAACGGTTTCTTGGTACTAAAGTCATTTTTCTCTACTACTGTTCAAACGGTTTCTTGGTACTAAAGTCATTTTTCTCTACTACTGTTCAAACGGTTTCTTGGTACTAAAGTCATTTTTCTCTACTACTGTTCAAACGGTTTCTTGGTACTAAAGTCATTTTTCTCTACTACTGTTCAAACGGTTTCTTGGTACTAAAGTCATTTTTCTCTACTACTGTTCAAACGGTTTCTTGGTACTAAAGTCATTTTTCTCTACTACTGTTCAAACGGTTTCTTGGTACTAAAGTCATTTTTCTCTACTACTGTTCAAACGGTTTCTTGGTACTAAAGTCATTTTTCTCTACTACTGTTCAAACGGTTTCTTGGTACTAAAGTCATTTTTCTCTACTACTGTTCAAACGGTTTCTTGGTACTAAAGTCATTTTTCTCTACTACTGTTCAAACGGTTTCTTGGTACTAAAGTCATTTTTCTCTACTACTGTTCAAACGGTTTCTTGGTACTAAAGTCATTTTTCTCTACTACTGTTCAAACGGTTTCTTGGTACTAAAGTCATTTTTCTCTACTACTGTTCAAACGGTTTCTTGGTACTAAAGTCATTTTTCTCTACTACTGTTCAAACGGTTTCTTGGTACTAAAGTCATTTTTCTCTACTACTGTTCAAACGGTTTCTTGGTACTAAAGTCATTTTTCTCTACTACTGTTCAAACGGTTTCTTGGTACTAAAGTCATTTTTCTCTACTACTGTTCAAACGGTTTCTTGGTACTAAAGTCATTTTTCTCTACTACTGTTCAAACGGTTTCTTGGTACTAAAGTCATTTTTCTCTACTACTGTTCAAACGGTTTCTTGGTATTAAAGTCATTTTTCTCTACCACTATTCAACCAGTGGCTGGGTATTACGCCATTTTTCTCTACCGCACTAAAGCGATGACCAGGGCTGAAAGTGTTAAACTTTAACACATAAACCGTCGTCTTCAAGATGTTTTATAATTTTATATTATCAAGATGTATTTAACCAGGTGTTTATTATAATGTATCTTTTGGAATTACAGTGAGTTTTTTCTTTGGGGGGGTTGATATTTGGGGGGGGGTCGTCACTGTGAGAGTCACCCTTTATAAAGCCTGGAGGCCACTCGATTTAGAGAGTTGCGTTAGGAGGCCACTTGTTTGCAAATGAGGGGGAAATAACGATTGACCCTAGCCTTGAATAGGTTAAGATTGTAGTGATCGGAAAAAATCATGTTAGGAATCCATTCCACT